>JAECXP010000072.1:0-167895 GCA_018152965.1 Scaptomyza pallida
TACAGTGTAATGTTAATTCAGTTGTATTCTTGTCGTTGTTCACTTAGTTGCGCTTGGATTAGCGTGTAGAATTGTTGTATACGTTATAATTGTACTTGCATAATTGTATAATTAGGATTAAGTAAAATAACGAACATGCGTTCTTGAAAAAAGGAATAAATGTAACAGCGCTCAAAACCAACAGTTGAAGCTCTGCTAATGTAAACAGCGACATCAACGGGACAATTGAAATTTCAATAAATATGTAAAATGTGAACCATGTTTCATGGTTCTGAGGTGGTTACATTTTCTATGTATAATGTGAACCATTTTTCATGGTTCTGAGGCGGTAACAGTTTCTGGCATCAACAAATGGCAATAGGTATTTGTGTTTGTGTGTTAAGTTTTTTTTGATAATTAGCAAGTATGTAGGTAAAACCACCCCCATAACATATTCTGGTGTGCCAAACTTTTCTAGACGCACCAAGTTATGTTTTATTTGTGTTGAGGAACGGATTTAAAATTTTAAGTTGAATGTCAACAGCTGTTACATATAAGTTTGAATACTAACGATCATTTAGGTTAAGTTGGCATTTCCACTTTGAAAGGTGTGGCAACATCGCTATTTCTTTGTTTATGTATGCATCGGCGTGATTTGCCACTTTGTTAAAGAAAATCAAATAAATATATGAACCGCAACAAAAACAGTTTATTTTATCATCATAAAATTGGTCCTTCGAGCCGGATCTGTCGTTAAAGTGTATTTTTACAAAAAGTGTAATTAACATAAGTGATCACCATGGATCAGCTTAAGCAACTCATCAACAAGGGGCAGATTGAAGGCAAATCTCACACGATTGTATTCAAGTGCCGAATCACTTATTGATGGCTACGACGTCAATGTCGTAGACGCAATGCCCATCAGACTCAAAGACGTTTGGATCGAGTTTCTACGTGCTGGGGATGACATGTCAATGCACGATGAAGTCGAAGGGTATGTCGACACGACAACGAGGTTTATGAGAACAAATATTTGAAGACGTTGACGCTGCAGACTTACGAAATAACAACAACAAAAATAACGAAACCAAACGCGAATGCAGACGATTCGATTTACCGTTTGGCACAACAACAACAAAAGTTCTTCGAGCGATTTTCTGTACATGCAGAACAAGCAACAACAAGCAACGCGGCTATGGCGCCAGCCAGATGTGCAGAGCTTCCAAAACTGTGCATAAAACCGTTTGACGGCGATTACTTGGAATGGCCGTCGTTTAAGAATCTGTTTGAAAGCGCAGTACACAATAAGCGACAATTGGGAAGTGTACAGACATTTCATTATTTAAAATCATTTCTAACAAAAGAAGCAGCAACATTAATACGTCATTTGCCGATAACAGAGGCGGCATATGAAAGTGCTTGGGCACGCTTAATTGAACGATACGACCGACCGCGTCATGTCGCTAATTCATTGTTGCAGAGGCGTAACTAGGGTATGGCAAGCAGGGCACGTGCCATGGGCGCCACTCTATTGGGGGCGCAAAGTGACACCTCAACTTTGAGTATTCAATCGTGATTTTGAACTTCAGTTTTAAATAAAGATACAAAAAGTCAGGGTAGTCGACTATGTATGCTCGCCAGGGAGAAAAACTGAAACGTATACTGTCCAGAAGAGGGGCGGTCCTTCGCTTCCCACCTCGATGTTTTTTCTCGCTCGCACATACTGCTTTCTCCGTCGCGCTCGCGCCCCTCCACGCTAATCTTTGCATGCAACCAACTTCCTACGTCACGGCACTTCTGGTGTAAACATAACCTTCGCTGAGTGTTTTTCATCTTATTTTTCTCAACACAGTGAAATATTGTTGAATCGTTTGATTTTCACATAAAGATAAAAATTGTGTAAGGAGCGACCATTTCGGTAAGTATTCATTTTTATCGCAGAATATATTTTTATTTGTTATATGATGTCTATAATCACTAATTTTGGAAATTCATTATCGAAGTTGCATTTTGTTATATGTACATATCAGATCGTCATTTAAATTTTAATAAATATGACTGAATTACTTTTTTACATTATATGCTGCCCTAGCAAACGTTCGTCGATTTTTTTACCGACAAATTTGTCAATATAATTTTATAATTACGTAAACAAATATTTTATAATTTTATTGTCTTATGATTTTTACTTTTTCACCAACAAAAAACTGATTTCAATGATCTTATTAATGAATTCGCGTCAAAAAAAGCAAGAAAAGTACAGCTGTAATTTTCACGAAAGCTTTGATTGTTCTAACAAATTAGTTAAAGAAATATTATTGTAACGATGCGACGATGCAAGATCTTGTAATAAATAATTTGAATCTTACCTTAAACGTGTTATGTTATTATTGAAAACCAGCATCCTGGAATAATATATAATCTTGAAAATTCAAATTTTATTTCCATTCTTTAGCATTATGATATTGAAACAAATTACGAAGAATTTCTTATCAAATTACTATTAAAATTTTTTTAAATTCATAAGAATTAAGAACAAATATATAAAGATTAAATATAACAAATTAATAACTTTATAGAAAAAAGAGGAGTGGGAGGGGGGGCGCAATTTTTTCGCTGCCATGGGCGCTACGTCCTCCAGGTACGCCTCTGCATTGTTGGAATCATTCATGCAACTACCAACAACAACAACCACTGATGTGTCAGTTTTACGCCAAATTGCGGATGTCGCAAATGAAATAGTACGAAGCCAGGATGCGATCGGTGAAACAGGCCGCGATTGCTGTATAATACATCTGCTTCTATCAAAAATGGATCAGGAGTCACGACGCAAGTGGGTCGACATCAGCCGTGCTGCCAACTCACCAACTATAGATGAAATGTTTAAATTTCTTGACGCCCGTTGCGAGGAGTTTGAACTAGTACAAACTGTTAAGGCTGCATCACCAGGTGTATGCAGAAGAAGTCTACACGCACATTTGTATCAGCAGTGCGAAACTGCTGCATCTAAATTTGTCTGTGGACCAGTGCCGAGCATTTGTAAGAGGTATAAATTTATGTTTCAATTGTCTAAAGCCCGGTCATATGTCAGCGAAGTGTGAGTCGAAGCATTTTTGTAAGCACTGTCGCAGCCGGCACAATTCATTAATCCATATGCAAGTCTCATCGTTGCAGACGAATGAGAACAGGGGCCCACCAAGTGGCACTTGTAACACACAAGGTCAAGACGACAAGAAAATTACGGTTACAACCAGTAACATATCGCAAGCGTCGTGCGCTACCTATTGTAACTTTGCCAGAGTTCAAAGAGTAGGCACACTGCCCACAGCCATGGTATATGTACTAAACTCTAAGGGTACATATACATGATGCCGTGTGCTACTGGATACAGGATCGGAGCTATCCTACGTATCGGAACGATCAGGGGCGCACGCAGAAAATATTTTCGGGGGGGGTTGTCGGTGGTCTTTGCAATTGCATCCTCTTAAGTTTAGAAAGTATGAATTTGCTACTAATTCCTCAGAATTTTTGGGTCAGCGCAAATTTTTTTTATCGAATTAACAATTTCTGTTTTGCGCTGTGATAATTTTAAACATTTGATGATTGCTTTTTCTTTTTCTTTTGCTCATTTCGGGGGGTTTGAACCCCCAAAACCCCCCTGCGTGCGCCACTGGGAACGATGCATCAATGTGCTTGGGTGCAATCCCACCGTCCCGAATAGTTATATCGGGCATTTCGGCAGTAAAGGCTGAAACTACAAGGTGTTTCAGTACGCTGCAGATCAAATCAAGACTTTCAGATCACAGGCTGGAAGTAAAGGCGCACGTTTTGGGCAAGATAACATCACCATTGTCCAGGGAAAGGGTCGACGAGTCCGCGCTGGCGATCTTCGACGGTATTCCTCTGGCAGATAATCAATTTTGCTCGTCTTCGCCGATAGACATTCTATTGGGCGCAGACTATGTATGGGCGGCTTTCACCGGCAACAAGAAGCTGGACAGTAAGGGCAACATCATTGACATATCAACAATCTTTGGATGGGTGATAACATCAATCAAGATCCCAAACATACCAGCACTCATAGACGAGACTCCAATGGGAGATATATTGTTGAGCTGCCATTTAAGCAAGCAAATATGGAATTTGCAAACACACGACAGGGAGCAGAATCGCGATTTGAAGTTGTAGAGCGTCGTCTACAACGAGATACCGATTCGCAATGCCGTTATATTAAATTCATGGACGACTACGTCGCACTTGGCCATATGCGAGAACTCACTCCAGATCAGGTTCTTATACAAGAGGGACGAGTCTTTTACATGCCACATCACCCAGTTGTTGGAAACAAGCTGCGTGTTGTTTTTGACGAATCACATAAGGATTGAATGATGCTCTGCATGTGGGTCCAAGCATACAGAGAAAACTGTTCGCAATATTCCTGCGTTTCCGAATTTATCAATATGTATTCTCTGCAGATATTGTAAAAATATTTCGTCAAATTTGGGTAGCTAACAGTAACCGCAACTATCAAAGAATTGTATGGAGACGATGACTGTCTGAGCAGCTAAAGCATTATCAACTATGCACAGTCACATATGGCACGGCTTGCGCGCCGTTCTTAGCAATCCGAGTTCTGGAATAACTCGCGAATGATACAATGATACAAATACAAAATGAGCTCATCAAACTTATGTCGCAAGCACAACTGGAACTGGGAAAATGGGTATCCAACAGCCAACGGATACAGAATCATGTTACAAACGAACCAGAAGTTTTATGCAATCCGCAAGATGCCACCGTAAATGTTCTTGGGATTCACTGGCAGCCGAATGGCGACGCACTCGGATTTAACATTACATTGTCAAGCATTGCGCATAAAACAAAACGGCAGATACTATCTGATGTGGCACGATTCTTTGATCCACTCGGACTACTGGCACCAGTGGTCATCCAATTTAAAATACTGTTCCAGGAGCTATGGCTTCAGGATTTGGGCTGGGATTCTCCACTACCACCAAAATTGGCGGACTTATGGCAGAAGTACAGGGCAGATCTCAGCGCACTAAGGCAGCTACAAATAAAACGATATTTGGGTTACACTGGAGGTACTATAGAGCTGCATGCCTTTTCAGATGCATCAATCAAAGCATATGCAGCTGTAGTGTACAGTCGCATCATTCAACCGGACGGTAACATAGAGGTTACTCTCATTGCTGCAAAAACACGTGTTGCTCCACTGAAGCAACAATCGCTCCCGCGCTTGGAGCTATGTGGCGCGCTCTTGTTGAGCCGCCTTATTTTATCCATCAAAACAGCCCTACAACATATGAGCATCAGTGTTGATGCCTGGTGGGATTGAAGCATCGTGTTGGCATGGTTATCACATCCACCATGTAAACTAAAAACGTTTGTAGGAAACCGTACAGCTGAGATTCTGGACATCATACCCAGACACGCATGGAAACATGTTAACACAAAGGAAAATCCAGCTGATTGTGCATCACGAGGCATGCTGGCCTCGAATCTAATTGAATTTGAACTTTGCAGCAAGGACATTGAAGCCGCAAACATAAGCAGCGCGTCAATGTCAGATCCCCGTGTAACAGAAGAAGTTAAGACATCCATACTAGACAAGCTAGTTGAACGCGTGTCTTCATGGCTGAAGTTTATACGAATCGTGGCGTATGTATTGAGATTCATCCGACGCACAAAACAATCGCGATCCGCACTCGAATCGAAATCACTGTCATTCAATGAGATAAATGAGGCACGCTCATTTTGTTTACGCTACGCACAGATGTCTTTCGATGCTGACCGGAAGGCAATTATACGAAAGCTGCCGCTTGGAAATAGTTCCAAGTTCACGCACGCTCTCGCCACTCATAGATGATTCGGTTCTACTGCGTGTTGGTGGACGACTGCAGAACTCGACTCTACCTTATGGCGCCAAACACCCGATTATTTTGCCAAAATCACACCGTATAACGAAACTCATTTTGGAACATGAGCACCGGACTAACTTGCATCCTGGAGTATCGGCACTCTTTGTTATCGTTCGTCAACGATTCTGGATATTGGGTGCACGAAATCTATCTTATTTTAATTGTTTCAGAACACCACAATACTCATCAGCAATTCATGGCTAATCTACCAGCAGTTCGAGTGCGACAAGCATTACCATTTGAAAATACTGGCTGCGATTACGCGGGCCCGCTCACGCTCAAGGACCACAAGGGACGCAATCCACGAAAGGGAAAGGGATACATTTGCATGTTCGTCTGCCTGACCACATCAGCCATTCATTTGGAACTAGCAACTGATCTCAGCACAGAGACCTTTTTGGCAGCATTTCGACGTTTCATTTCACGCAGAGGGAAATGTGCCCAAATCTACAGTGATAATGGCAGAAACTTTGTTGGCGCAAGGCGCGCCTTGAATGAACTGACCATACACCATGATCCCAGAAAGTGATATCTCAAATGTTCCACAAAATCGTTTGGGCTACTGGCAGCAAACTAAATCAATGTTTCAAGGCTTCTGGAAACAATGGCATCAAGAATATCTGACAACGCTGCAACATCGTTACAAATGGAACACTCATAGCCCAAATCTTGCACCAGACACCGTTGTAATGGTTAAGGATTCACATACTCCACCGGCCGCATGGATTCTAGCACGAATCATTGAAACGTACCCTGGTCCCGATGGCTTGGTACGCACAGTAAAATTGAAGACCCCAACTGGAGAAACAATGCGACCAATAACAAAGATCGCAGCTTAACCTAATTCCGAAACGATGTTTCAGGGCCGGGCGGTATGTTGAGGAACGGATTTAAAATTTTAAGTTGAATGTCAAAAGCTGTTACATTTAAGTTTGAATACTAACGATCATTTAGGTTAAGTTGGCATTTCCACTTTGAAAGGTGTGGCAACATCGCTATTTCTATGTTTATGTATTGGTACGAGAGCTAGCAACGTCAAAAAAAAACAAGAATTTTAGGTAGCCTAGTTTTTAGATATGCTATCTCTCTCACTCCCCCGGACGTCATACGGGCCGTCTGGCTGGCGGCAGTAGTTGCGTTCATCAGTGCGCATCGTACCTGTGCAGGTAAAAATTAAAATTTCAAATCATTTTAAGAAGATTTTTTTTTATTATTTTTATTGAACTATTCACAACATAAATGTATTATTGCCAGATATTTTTATTGTTGTTTAAACGGTGCCAGACGGCAAAAAAATTTGTTTTTTTTCAAAATATTTTAGTATAGCTGAAATTTAAATAGAATGTTATTATTATTAGCTAGACAAAAAATCGGTTGTTAAACCGATCAATATATATAAAATAGTTTAACCTAACTATTTTATAACTATTTTATATATATAGATGTATATAAAATAGTTTGTCCTGACTGACTGAATGATTGTTGAGAGGCCCACAGCCTAAACGATAAGAGCTAGAAGACTGAAATTTTCACAAAATATTCCATTCTCGGTAAAAGTGAGCACTAAGAAAGGATTTTTAATTTGGACCACTCCTTCGATTACCTCCCATACAAATCAATTTATTGCATTAATCACTTTACCTCATTCCACCACTCTGGCGCCTCATTGTCGCACAAGTTGTGAGTTTTAACGCCGCCGAGCTTACAAAAACAAAACAGATGACCCATTCCACTACTGCCGTCTGCGCATAAGCTATTGCGACCGAATTTACAAAACAAAACACATAACCCATTTTACTTCTGCCGTCTGTACAAGCGATTGCCAGCGAGTTTACAAAAACAAAACACATGCGCTGTGTATGTGTCTCCGTTATTCTGTTTTCTTCTTTGTGCCTTTGACAATTAATTAAGGCCCCAGTAGAGTTTGTTGTTGTTGTAAGTGTTGTTGTTGGGCTCGCAATTCTTCTTTTTGTTGGTATCATTGATTTAAAACAAATCAATTAAAACATAATTTGGTTTTGTACACCAGAATATGTTACGCGAGTGGTTTTACCTACATACTTGCTAATTATCAAACAAAACTTAACACTCAAATACCTATTGCCATTGTTGTTTTGATATAATTTTCGAGCTGACACTTGTAACTTTGGTTGGTGTTGCAAATGCACGTATGTACATATGTACATACATACACATGTATGTACGTACATTTAACATTCTTTTGTACATACATATATATAACAAAAATGCAAGTGCAAATATATATGTATATACAGTTCAAAAACAAACGCACTAACAAATAGAAACTTAAGAAAATGTAATCTGCATACATATGTATGTTTATTTAATACAAAAAATTTGTATAGATATGTACATATGTACATACATTCAATTTTAATTTTTTTTTTTAGCGAGCCTTTTGCGCGATAACATTTAATCTTGAACATCTTTGTATAGTGGTAGATTTGTAAACTTGCTGCTTATGTAACTCAGACAAAACGTAACACACAATCATTATTGATATACAATTTCGAACAAGCAAGCAAAGCACATATGTAAGTTTGTAAAGTATTGGGTTTTGGGTATAAAAAGGCACGCAGAAGAGGTAGGCGTGACATTCAAATTTGTGATGCACGTCTGTGGCGGATGGCACCTTCTATCTCCCTATCAAGTTTGGAGGCTCGAAAAAAACTGAGAAAGATATTGAGGTGGGCGGTATAAGTGGGCGTGGCATCCAATATTGCACATTTGTTACGGATGTCACTAACAATGTTTACAAGTTTGGTGACTCTAGCGCAAAAACTGGGAAAGATATAGAAATTTCAGATTTTACGAGTAGGATGGAAAAGGTGGGCGTGGCGTATAAAACTTTGATGTAGATCGGTTACGGATGTTACTTACAATGTTTTTAGCAAATTTGGTGACTTTTGCCCAAAAACTGAAAAAGATATAGAGTTTTCAGATTTTAGAAGGTGGGCGGTATCATTGGGTGCGTGGCATCCACAGTTTTAATGCATATCTTTGCAAGACTTCAGCATCTACCATCCCATCAAATTTCGTGAGTATAGCTTTAAAACTGTGGGAAATACAGTCATTTTCGATTATATCTGAAGGGGGCTGGGGGCGGAAGAGGTGGGCGTGGCATTTAAACTTTTGATGCAGTTCTTGAGGAATGTCATCGGCTCTCTTATCAAATTTGGTGATTCTAGCTGCTAAAATTCGATATATATGTGTGTTTCATCGATTTGCACAACGAGGTAAATCGATTTGTTATCGATTTCTCAGGCCCCCTGAGGTCGTAGAGCCAAATTTAACATTTCGTCTGACGAAGGTATGTACCAAGATATTTGCAAAGTTGTAAGTCTTCAGCTTTAAGGGTGTCGAAAAAGATGCGTGCAAACGATGGACAGACACCATGACGGAAATTGCACAAACCCAATAGACTATGATACCTTTGGTATCAAAGTAAAATGACGCGACTGATTCTCTACCTCAATGGTAACGTGAAAAAGATAATATTAAATACTTTGCTAATATGTTGTTAAACATTAATTAACTTAACTATTTTATATATATGTATTGATAAAATTTTGTAAAAACTATCGGCGCAGCGAAGCAAGCGGGGCACTTACTTTACACAAAAAAAAAATCAGTAAAAACAACCAATTTTATCGGTTGAAATTGCGCCAACCGATAAAATAGTAAAATCAACCGATATTTACAGTAAAAATTGACGTAACAAATAACGTAAAGTATACCGTTGACACTGTAAAAAGTTACCGAAATCATTATGAAAAACGCCCCAATCGTCAAAAATGGTTAATAATGACTGTTTTTACAGTACAACTACATTTTTTAGTTTTAACACATACATTTAAGTTTACAAGTTTTTTTTTTTTTTTAAAGTTTTCCATTTTAGGGGTTTTACTTTTTTTTTTTTTTTAGGGGAAAATAACAATTTTTATAGTAAATTTACAGTTATCCAATAAAACATCAAATTACATTTAATTTTTGTTGTTGTAAAGTAGTGATTTGCCGAGGTACAGATCTCAGTCTGGCCAAGGCTGGTTACAAGTAATTTATAACTTGCTGAAACCCAAAGTATAGCGTTAAGAAGAGTCAAATAGTGATCCGACGTAAAGTCGTGTCCTGACAACTACTGATCAGTTAGGGTATCAACCGGGCCGACACCACAATTGTTACCTTATCTAATCGCTAAGCTTACCGTACGCCACCGCGGGCTAGCCTCACGAGTGTCGTCTGGTAAATTAGCTGGCGAGGGTGTGGACTGGGTTATTGCCTCAATCGCCTCTGCACCTTATCGTTGATAGAACACGTGCCTCTGTGGACTTGAATCACAGGGTATCAGACACTGTACTACACAGAGTAACCACGCGTTTTATGTTACTATTTTCCACTTTATTTTCTCTATATATATGTTTAAGCCGCGGGACAAGCCACGCGTTAGTCTTAGCGGGAAGGGGGCCTAAATCTAAGATACAGATGTGATTCTCTAACTCACGTATTAATTCCAAACCCTCTTCTTATTCTGATCTTTCCTCCGGTTTGCTCCTGGTTGCTCTTACGCGTCTCTCCTTTTGTTCTCGTTCACGTTTGCTTTGTACTCGCGTCTGCGCAGAACTTAGCACTCCCGCCCGCGTTTAGGGTTCGCACTCGACCGTCACATCTCTGCGTTTGGCCCTTCCACGCACTTTCGATGCTCGTACCAGACTGTCCCGCTGCATATTCGCGGCTCACGCTCGGCCCTTCTTCGCCGATCCACTCGAGCTTTTGTAGTTTGGTGGATCGCGTGTTGAGGGTCGAAAGCTCTGCTTAGCGCTTTCGCATCATCTGGCCACTTTGCTTCTAATGGCCGTTCTGTTTTAAAACCGACGTTGCTTATTGACTATTATACTATTGGGTGGTATCGTACATTATAGATCTTAACAATTATTTCTTACAGCTTATTATATTAATATTTAACAATAAAGGGCCTTCTTGGCAATCTTCAACTATTCATATTCTCATTCATATTCTGAGCTAGGTACATATTAACTATATAAAAATGTGGGGGAGGGCATCATTTGGCCTTCCTCACACCCCCCCCTTTCTCCACTAGGGTGATGATTACTCTCCCGTCGGCGTGTGCTGTTACGTTAAATACGTCGGCTCCTCCTATCACCCTGAATCGCGCCCTGCGTGACCCTGGGGATTGCCTGCGTCTCAAGAGTTCGTCTTGTATTTCCGCTACCGCGGCTTTGGTCAAAATGCTATCGCCTGGGAGCACCGTCCACTTTTCCGGGATTGTCGTGTACAACCGGGGGGACCAGTCCTTGGTCATGTCCTCCTGTCTAAACGGGCATACGAAATTTCCCACCTCCGCTTCGAGGCCTTCGTCAAACAACTCGATGCCCTCGTGCGGCTCCGGGGTTGGGGACGCACGGGCTGACACCTCTGGGGCTAGGGAAGCTACACCCTCTTCTGCTTTGTCCTCCTCGTTGTCTTTTCCGGCCATCGACGCCACCGTCGATTGCTCCAAGTCGGGGTAGTGTGGAGGGGATGGCGGCTCTTCGACGCGCGGTTGTGGGGCCTGCGCGTCCTCCTTCTCGATTACTGCCGTGGTCGTCTCCACCCTCATCAGTCCTACTGTCCCGTCCACTCGGTACGCCGTTACTTGTTCTGAACGGTAAATCGTGTGGCGGTACGTCGGCGGGCTGTCCTCGCGTTCCTGCCTCTGGTAGGTGGGATGGTTTCTGCGGGGATCCCTCGGATATTGCTCTTGCTGCCCACCCTGGTTGCAGTCTTCTTCGTCGCTGGTTAAGCCGGCATCTTCCACGCGGACACTCGGCGGGGCTTCGCTGCTGCTTTCCTCCGTACTTGTCGTCTCCTCGTCCGACGGGCTTTCCTCGCCGGACGGTACCTCTTCGTCGCTGCTGATGACTACGATATCGTCGCTCATTTTCCTGTGAATTAAAATTATAATCGTTATTAATCTATTCCCTTTGTATGTTTTGGTTAGAAAAAAAAATTATTAGAGTTGGGAGTGTGTTATTTTTTTCTTCTTTCACAAAACTCTAGTCGACTCTTCTCATTTTCGATTTGGCTTATGACGTCTTTCGCTCTGTATCCAGGTCTTGTCCTTCTTCCACTTGGTGTTCCTCGTAGTCGTCGCCTTCCTGATAGAATGGTTTTAGCTAGCCTATGCTTGCGACTCGGCCTTTACGCTGTCCTACTTTCAGCAATCGTACAATGTTTGGTGACACAACCTTCTTTACGAGGAATGGGCCATCGTATTTGGGAGCGAGTTTTGCCGCAAACCCGTCGCTAGCCTTCGATAGTTGGTGTGTCCTCAGTAACACCAACGTGTTGATCCCCGGCCGCCACTCTCTTCGTCTGAGGTTGTAATTCCGCCACTCGTTCGTTTTCTTGCGAACAAGTACAGTTGGTGCACTGTGCGGACTACGAGATGGCTCTATCGCGTCGGCCTGCAGTATTTCGTCCACTTGTGCCTTGATTATCTGCTGTGTTGCCGGGTTCTGCGGGTAATACCTTTGTTTTATAGGCTTGTCATCCTTCATGATGATCCTGTGCTCGGCAACGTTGGACACACCCTGGAGTCCATCGAAGGGAGCCAATTCCGACCTTAACAATTCCTGTATTCCCGGTTCCAAATCCGCCGGCCACTCCTGTTCGTTCACTGCTACTTTGTCTGTCAGCGTTGTGGCAGGTATAGTAGTAGTATCTGTTTCTCGTTTTACTACTTCGTCTGGTATCTGTTTCTCAGCGCCCGGCGCTGTATCCTTTCCTGTGTTGGTGATGGTTCTCACGGTGACGTCTGGCTGACGCGTTTCCTGGACTTCTCCTTTTTCCCTCTGTTTCCCGCTAGTGTATCCTTGCCTTGTAGCTGACTCGGGTTCTATTCTGACCCTGTCGCCGTCCTTGTTCAGCGCCTTCTCGGCTTCCAACATCATCCGCGCGCTCCCGCACTGTATGGTCGTCCCCACCAGGCTTAAAAAATCTATTCCCAATATTAGGTTATCTAGCATCGAAGGCATCACGAGCATGTCCATCGTGACCTCGGCCCCCGCTAAACTAACCTTTCCCCTGAATAATTCTTTCACCTCCAATGTCGACCCATCTGCTAAGCGAATCTTCGCATTGGCTGTCAATACTTCACATCTATTATTTAACCCTCGGGAAAATTCCTCACTTATGAAACTTCTGGTTGCCCCTGAATCCACCGTTGCTGTCGCTACCTGGTCCCCGACCTTAACTGTAGCGACTATCCTCCCATCCTCCACTCTTAAAGGGTATTCTAGTTTCGGGACTGCTTCGAGTCGGCACCCACCTGATCCCGTCCCAGCTGGTGCCGTGGCTCGTTTCCCGCCCCGGGCCTATGACAACACTCGCTCGTTCTGACTCCTTGGGTACCACACTCCCTACAAAACTGCACTCGCGGATTAGGACACTCTCTGGCAAAGTGCCCCGCCTGCGAACAGTTATAGCACACTCGTTTATTCATGGGCGTCCTAGGCATCTCGTGACTCAGCCTTCGATTCGCTATTACCCCCGTTTCGCTACGCGGTGCTGTAACTGGCTCCTCAATCCTCGCAACTGGCTGTGGTGGTGATTTGAACGGATTATAGTGTTTCGGGACAGTCCGCGCCCCATACCTCGCCGCCGCATCTCTCCGATCCCGTTCCTCCAGGGTCTCGTGTTCCGCCGCCAACTGGGTTAGTTCCTCCAGTGTCTTGAACTCGCGCCTGCGAATGCTTCGTCGATAATCTGACGTCAAGTTTTCATACACTCTATATAACTCCTGCTCTGCCGTATACCTAGCGTGTCGCATCATCCTTCGGAGGTCAATCATGTAATTCTTAAAACTTTCTCCGGCGCGCTGCCGGCGGATCCTGATATCATCCTCGAGTCGTTGATAGTATTCCGGCGGCAGGAAGAAATCTAAGAATGCGCTCCTAAAACTCTGCCCATGTGGCGTCCATCAACTGACTGACAGAAAACCACCCCGCGGCCAGGTCTGTTAGCGCTTCACTTATTGCCCGTGGTAATCGCTCCAGACTGATCTCGTACATACTTGCTCGCTTTTCAATCTCCTCGAGGAATACAAGTGGGTCCGTATACCCATTGAACCTAACACCCCACTTGCGGACCAGTTCTGGTACAACCACGCTGTTTCTATGGCTGTAACATCCCACTTCTGCATGTCGGTAGCCCGCCGGCTCGACCTGACTATGAACCACCGGTGTACTAGCAGGTGACTGGACATGGATACGAGGGATGGATTCTTTTGTCACCATTGGGTTTAACGTTGTGCTGTTGTGGATGTCCCGGTTCGACGAGAGTACAGTTGTCGCCGTTCCAGCCCAACCCGATGGGATTGCCACATCGGATTCCGATTTCTGTCGTGGTCTTCGGCCTACGACAGGTTTATCGGTCTGGATTGGCGACGTCTGAAACTTCGCGAAACGTAACTCCCAGTCAGCCAAACGTGTCCACACCTCGTTCGTATGCCCGTCTCTTTTTATAAATTCGCATACTGTTTTTCGGTAGTCCGACACTGTTGCGCATTTCCCCAAACCTAACTCCTCAGAAATATATTCTAAATCCTCCTTCCGGCAGTCGTAGACCCATTGTCGGCCCACCCCTGGGTTGGTGCAGCCTCCAGGCTCCATGCCGGCAGATTCGCTGACTGGTGGTTTCTCCATCGCAGATTATTATTCAAAAAAAAAAATTTTCCAAAATTTTAACGAAACCGAAAAAAAAATTTTTTTTTTTTCCCAAAATCTCCGTTGTATTATGTGTATAAAAAAAATTCTCCAGAATTTATTGAAACCCAAAAAAAAATTTTCTCCAAACTCGCAGTTGTATTGTGTGTATAAAAAAATTCCCCAAAATTTATTTAATGACAGCCAGAAAAAAAAATTTTTTTTCTCTCTTATGTTATTATATATTTATTTTTATTTATTTAATTTTATTTATTTATTTTAGCTTTCATTTATTTTTATTTTTGTTGTCGACCAAAAAAAAATAAATTTTATAGAATTTCCGAAACACTTTTACAATATCCCGCGACCCACAGTGCAGCCAATCCGTTCACTTATTTCTTTTCTAATAATTGCCAAGACGACTTTTAATAAACCTAACAGTGTTCACTTTCGTCGGTGTCGTCCCACTGTGCCTTATTTTCCTCCTGAGTCAACCGCTTTGACTCCTCAAAATTATAGGCACCCTGTGCTGCTCGCATCGACGTGAGAGTTTTCCGTTAGGTGATCGGCTCACCCGTTTTGCCGTCAAGTTCGCTGCGTTCACCGACGGTTGCCAGCAGCAATGACTTACACGGTTCCGCTAAGTAATCGGCGCGCACGTTTTCACCGTCTCGTTCGCTGCGACTCAAATCTTTGTCGACCGCGCGGACTCAAGCAAGGCCCGTTACCTTATCGCCACTTACGTTTTCTTTGCTATTCTGCAGCTGCAGCCTATTCAACACGCCTTACACACTCTGTTCGCCGTGATCCCGTTGGTTCTATCGCTTCGCCCGTTTTCGTTTTCTTCCGTTGTGCCGCGCCAATTGCACAAAATCTCGCGGTTCGAATGTCGTTTAATATCCACCGTTTTACATGCGCGTAGTAAAACAGGGTATCACCGGGTATATGCGTACTCTACCCGAATCGCAATTTGCGCTTTTTTTAGCGATGTTACTGGGGGCTTTAATCCTAGTTTACACCACCCGCTAATACTTTGGGTCCCTGCTCGGGCGCCACTTGTAAAGTAGTGATTTGCCGAGGTACAGATCTCAGTCTGGCCAAGGCTGGTTACAAGTAATTTATAACTTGCTGAAACCCAAAGTATAGCGTTAAGAAGAGTCAAATAGTGATCCGACGTAAAGTCGTGTCCTGACAACTACTGATCAGTTAGGGTATCAACCGGGCCGACACCACAATTGTTACCTTAGCTAATCGCTAAGCTTACCGTACGCCACCGCGGGCTAGCCTCACGAGTGTCGTCTGGTAAATTAGCTGGCGAGGGTGTGGACTGGGTTATTGCCTCAATCGCCTCTGCACCTTATCGTTGATAGAACACGTGCCTCTGTGGACTTGAATCACAGGGTATCAGACACTGTACTACACAGAGTAACCACGCGTTTTATGTTACTATTTTCCACTTTATTTTCTCTATATATATGTTTAAGCCGCGGGACAAGCCACGCGTTAGTCTTAGCGGGAGGGGGGGCCTAAATCTAAGATACAGATGTGATTCTCTAACTCACGTATTAATTCCAAACCCTCTTCTTATTCTGATCTTTCCTCCGGTTTACTCCTGGTTGCTCTTACGCGTCTCTCCTTTTGTTCTCGTTCACGTTTGCTTTGTACTCGCGTCTGCGCGGAACTTAGCACTCCCGCCTGCGTTTAGGGTTCGCACTCGACCGTCACATCTCTGCGTTTGGCCCTTCCACGCACTTTCGATGCTCGTACCAGACTGTCCCGCTGCATATTCGCGGCTCACGCTCGGCCCTTCTTCGCCGATCCACTCGAGCTTTTGTAGTTTGGTGGATCGCGTGTTGAGGGTCGAAAGCTCTGCTTAGCGCTTTCGCATCATCTGGCCACTTTGCTTCTAATGGCCGTTCTGTTTTAAAACCGACGTTGCTTATTGACTATTATACTATTGGGTGGTATCGTACATTATAGATCTTAACAATTATTTCTTACAGCTTATTATATTAATATTTAACAATAAAGGGCCTTCTTGGCAATCTTCAACTATTCATATTCTCATTCATATTCTGAGCTAGGTACATATTAACTATATAAAAATGTGGGGGAGGGCATCATTTGGCCTTCCTCACATTGTAATTTGTCGGATAGGAGGAATGGCTATAGATAGGTGTACCTCGCGTTAAAAACACGCGGCAGGTATAAGGAAGAAGAAGAGCGCATGCAAATTTGGCTGTAGCGGGTGTGTTGTTTATTTATAACATTGCTATTTGTTGCATTATAAGTACTACCTGACTATATGTACCCCTTTGATAAATGTTGACTTTATAATTACCGGCTTGAAAAGGGTGTGAAAGGCAGGTAAATATAGTTTTAGTTGATGGAAAATTGCGGAAATACAGGTAATTTTTTTGGGAATTTCCCCGTTTACCTATTTTGAATGAAAATCAATACCTCATGTTTTTTGGTTTTTTTTACCAAAAACATTGGAAAAGGGTTATACCAATTTTGCCTTTTTACCTAGCTAACTCAAAATATATGGTATATAGTGCAAAAAATTGCACTTGATTGCGACAGTTGTTTTTTGAATTCATTAGCGAAAACACTACAAGCACAACGAGGTAAATCGATTTGTTATCGATTTCTCAGGCCCCCTGAGGTCGTAGAGCCAAATTTAACATTTCGTCTGACGAAGGTATGTACCAAGATATTTGCAAAGTTGTAAGTCTTCAGCTTTAAGGGTGTCGAAAAAAGATGCGTGCAAACGATGGACAGACACCATGACGGAAATTGCACAAACCCAATAGACTATGATACCTTTGGTATCAAAGTAAAATGACGCGACTGATTCTCTACCTCAATGGTAACGTGAAAAAGATAATATTAAATACTTTGCTAATATGTTGTTAAACATTAATTAACTTAACTATTTTATATATATGTATTGATAAAATTTTGTAAAAACTATCGGCGCAGCGAAGCAAGCGGGGCACTTACTTTACACAAAAAAAATCAGTAAAAACAACCAATTTTATCGGTTGAAATTGCGCCAACCGATAAAATAGTAAAATCAACCGATATTTACAGTAAAAATTGACGTAACAAATAACGTAAAGTATACCGTTGACACTGTAAAAAGTTACCGAAATCATTATGAAAAACGCCCCAATCGTCAAAAATGGTTAATAATGACTGTTTTTACAGTACAACTACATTTTTTTAGTTTTAACACATACATTTAATTTTACAAGTTTTTCTGTTATATTACAGTTTACACATTTAAGGATGGGTCATCACGTAAAAATAACAATTTTTATAGTAAATTTACAGTTATCCAATAAAACATCAAATTACATTTAATTTTTGTTGTAATTTGTCGGATAGGAGGAATGGCTATAGATTTTAACCAAAAAATATCCCCTAATCTTTAACGTTAGAGCGACAATTGCAATTGTTAATTTATTGTGGGCAGCAGTTACTTAACTGATACTGAAACCGTTGCGTCGGTTGAATTCAACCGTTGATTTTTTTTTGTGCGTAGTATACATATAAAGAGCTTAAAGTGTTGGGATAATTTGCGTGTTATTTATTTAATAAAAGAAAGATGTTCACTCTTCAGAGTTTTCTTACAGACTAACAAAGCGATTCAAACATGATCGTTATCGAAACTAAAAAAGTGTTACCAAATTGTTAAACTTAAAATAATACCTTTGTGTTGCAATTAAAATACCAATTATTTTCAACACCTCTTCTCAACACAAATCTATTCTTAATACAGTTTTATGTCAAGCCCATCATGTCTAACAATTTTACATGTTTGTGCTTACTGAGATTCTTTGTGCAAATATCTGCAATCATATTTGCTGTCTCCACATATTTTAAAACAATATCATTTTTATCTACTAATTCCCTGATAAAATGATATCTTATGTCGATTTGCTTGCTTCTTGCGTGGTACATGTGGTTCTTAGCTAAATGTTGTGCGCTTAAATTATCTCCGTAGATACATAATGCGCGATCGCTCGGAAAACAGCCAATTTCCTTGATGAGTCTTCTTAAATACACAGCCTCTTTTGCAGCTGCCGCTAGCGCCATGTATTCCGCCTCAGTGCTGCTAAGTGCCACAGTAGCTTGCTTGTGCGACTCCCAAGAAAATGCCGCACCAGCCAGAAAGAACATGTAACCAGTGAACGACTTTCTATCTGGTATGTTGCCTCCCCAGTCTGCATCAGTATATCCCACTATGGGGGTACCGGATTTGATGTACCGTAGCTTTCGATCTTTTGTTCCAGCCAAGTATCGCAGGATATGCTTTGCTCCCGTTTCATGGTCGATCGTGGGCTTCTTGTTCATCTGCGATAGTTTGCAAACGGAATGCAAAATATCAGGCCGAGTACAAACGGCCAAGTACATCAAACTACCAATGAGAGCTTGATATTTCGTTGCATCGACCAGCTTTGAGTCTTTCGAAGATGTTAATTGATACCCCGCATCCAGTGGTGTTGCCGCTGTCCTGCAATTTGTCATGTCGTACTGGTGTAGCATTGCTTCAATGTATTTTGTTTGACACACAAACAAATCTCCAGTTTCTTCGGGACGCTCAACCTCAAAGCCAAGAAAGCTTCTTACTTTACCGTTGTCAACTGACTTGAACTGCTCTCCAATGTATTGCTTAATTGCGTAAAGGTCATCTTTACTCTTGCTTGCTAGTAAAATATCATCTACGTATACTGCAACGAGATTAATACGATTATCGATATACATTACATACAAACAGGGCTCGCTGCTGCATGGAACAAATCCAAAACTTTGCAGCGCTCCATCCAGCACGGAATTCCATTCTCTGCCGGATTGCTTCAAGCCGTAAATGGCTCTCTTAAGTTGAGCCACACGATTTGGATACTTCTTGCTGATGAACATTTTAGGCTGCTTCATGTAAACTTCGTCACTCAGAGTGCCATTCAAGTATGCTGTGCACACGTCCATCTGGTGCATATGTAACTCGAATTCTGCTGCCAGTGCCATAACCATTCGAATTGTTGCATATCGTACTACTGGCGAATAGGTTTCTTCATAGTTGATGCCATACTGCTGACTGCAACCCTTTGCAACCAATCGTGCCTTGAACCGATCGATAGCGCCATCTGGTGCGGTCTTTACATTGTACACCCACTTACATCCGATAGCTCTCTTGCCTGGGGGCAAGTCAACCAATGACCATGTTTTGTGTGCCATCAGCGAGTCATACTCGAGCTGCATAGCTGCCCTCCATTCATCTGAATAATCGCCACTTAGTGCCGCTTCCAGGTTATCGGGAATTACAACCTCTTCTCTTGTCTGCATGACGTTAAGTATATTTTTCTGCTTTGATGGCCTACCTGGCGCACCTGTGCGCACAATACGGGGTCTTCCGGGTCCGTATATGGGGGTGGTATCATCGTCATCGGTTTCGTCAGAGCGGCTATCTTGTTGATCCACATCGCTAGTAGCGTCTTCATAATCTGTTTGCGGTGAAATTGCCCGCTCAGCACTCTGTGAAACATTTTTATAGATTTCCAGACCAACATCTGTGCTTTCGCATTGATTTAAATTTTTCTGAGCCGCACTAGAAAATCTATGCTACTGCCTTTCCCCATTAACACGTTTTCATCGAAACTAACATCTCGTTTTATAACAACCTTGTTCAGTTCTTTGTCGTATAGCCTGTAACCTTTAGTTTCTGTGCTATAACCCACGAATATGTATTCTCTGCCCTTTGCCATGAATTTGTGCTTCTGCGTCTTATCCAGACCTATAGCCAGACACCCAAATGTCTTGAAATATTTAACCATCGGCTTCCTCTTAAACCACATCTCATACGGTGTGGTATCATTCAGCGTCTTTGTTGGCATGCGATTTTTGATATATGCTGCACTCGAGCACGCTTCCGCCCAAAAATTCTCCTCCAGACCTGAATGAACCAACATCGCTCGTGTCATCTCGACTATGGTACGGTTATAGCGCTCTGCAACACCATTTTGTTGCGGCGTATGGGGCACAGTAAACTGTCGCGCTATACCCTGATTACGCAGATAAATATCGAACTCTATGCTTTTATACTCTCCGCCGTTGTCGCTTCTTAATGTCTTGATTTTGAGACCCGTTTGTTTTTCAACTAACGACTGGTATGTTTTAAAATGTTCGAATACCTCACTTTTGTTTTTCATAAACATCACCATTGCGTATCTTGATTTGTCATCGATAAATGTCACAAAATATCGAGATCCGCCGATCGAGTCAACATTAAATGGCCCGCACACGTCAGAATGGATTGTTTCCAAAAGTTGTTCCGCCCGGTAACTTGCCTCTGTAAAAGGCTTTGAGCATATTTTGCTTTTCATACATGACACACACGTAACATTTACCGCCGGGCCCAGCTTTTCTATACCACAAACAATTCCATTTGTTGCCATTTTACACATACTTTGTATATTAATGTGACCTAAGCGATTATGCCATTTTATTATGTTTTCGACACACGAAACATAAACCGATTCACATTTATTTAGGAACATATATAATCCGTTTTCATTCAAAGCAACTGCGATAGTTTGATTTAGGTCCGATATTTTTAATGTTGCACATTTCTTGTCAAAATATATCTTCAAACCATTTTCTGTGCCTTTTGCAACAGAGAAAAAGTTTGCCTGCAGTTCTGGTACATACAAAACGTCCTTTAAATTGAATTTTGATTTATTTGTTTTAATGCGCACTGTACCAATACCTATCGCCTCAAGTGATTTATTGCCCGCCACTAACACTTTTTGTTGTGTCTCACGAAAATCGATATATAGTTCACGATTATTACACATATGTGAGGTTGCTCCACTGTCCACACACCATTCATTGCGACGTAAAATGTTCTCGCTCGAAAAAAACGCGACGCTTGGTGACACACACACAAACGATCGTTCACTTTGTTTATTTTCTTGCTTTTGCTTGTCTTTTTCGCATTCTTTGTCCCTAGCCTTTCGCTGGCGACACACTGCTGCGTAGTGGCCTCGCTTACCGCACTCGAAACATTTACCGTTGTTTCTTTTCTGTTCTTTCGCTATATATGCCTGCTGTACATTATTTTCGACACTGCTTTGATTTTTACGTTCCGCCTCTTCTAGAAGTTTGTTTCGCAGCACATCAAACTTGGGCAATTCATCCCTGATCTCCATGGCAATTACAAAATGTTCGTATGATTTTTGGCAAACTGGACAACAATATTATTACAGTAATCTCATCACTCAGAGAAATGCCCACTTCACTTAATTTGCCGATCACGCTTTCAAATTCGTTTATGTATTCTACCACTTTCCTGTCCTCAGTCAATGAAAGACCTAATAGAGTTTTATAAAGCGACACTTTCCGAGCCGGCCCCTTTGGCTCGTGAACTTCCTTTAATTTTAGCCATGCTTCAGCCGCGGTGCTGCAGTTTTTGATATAATTTAACTGTGTTGGTTTTACAGATAACGTTATCGTCGCCAACGCCTTTTCATCTGCCTTTATCCATATTGCATTGTCTGCTTCAGGCTTCACTTCCACACCACTCACTATTTTCCATGATTCTGCATGTACTAAAATACTGCGCATTTGGACACACCAAATGTCGTAGTTTTTGTCGTCTAATTTTTCAATGGTATACAAATTGTTCGCCATTTTATGTTCTCATATAAATCGACACACGACTTAACACAATTTGCGGACACACCGCGATTCGATCTTTTAACTATATTTTTATTTTTGAATATAACTCGACACACGAATTAATATTTCGGACACACCGACCAGTCCCTCCGACCTTTTTCTTTTATTATAATTTTCAGCCACCTGGGCCCATAACCTTTGTTGGGATAATTTGCGTGTTATTTATTTAATAAAAGAAAGATGTTCACTCTTCAGAGTTTTCTTACAGACTAACAAAGCGATTCAAACATGATCGTTATCGAAACTAAAAAAGTGTTACCAAATTGTTAAACTTAAAATAATACCTTTGTGTTGCAATTAAAATACCAATTATTTTCAACATAAAGAGCCATTCCATAACCAACTTTTTTGTGATATTTTAATTCGGTTATTTCATTTAAATTTTCAATGCTTGTTTTGTTGTTGAATATGAATTTTCAATTATTATTTAGTGTACAACTTTTGCTTAATTTTAGTTTTCTTAAAATAATATTTTCTTTATAATCATATGTTTTATTTTAAATTTGTGTGATCATATAGTTTTCTTGGTCGATTTTAATATATTTTTTATTTGGAATTGGAGTGATTAGTTTAATATCTATTTTGCTAAATGTTTTTGGTAGCTTGATTGCCATGACAATCGCTTTATTTTTGCACTGAAGTATTTTTTCTTTTAAATTTTTTAATGTTTGCATTTTATTATTTAATAATACTTTCCTTATTGTGTCTTTATTTTGTTTATTAATTTTTGCTGAATATATTGAATAAATTTCTATCTTGTAAAAATGTGTCTGCTATTTTATTAATACTGTCATTAAAATGTGTGTTTATGTAAATTTGTTGGTTCATATTTTGAATTAAATTGTGGTTGTTCTGATCGATTATGTCCAAGTGTTCTATAATGTTATCTCTGTCCTCATTGTCCATTAAACCAAAAAGTCAATAATACATTGTGCCTACGCCGCACAGTGGGGCCTCTGCCGGAAAAGCGTTGCATAAATCATTTTTTTCATGAACGCGTTTGGCAAAAGTAAAACATGTAATCGACAGAGAATACTTCAAAAATAATGGATCCAAAATATTTTTGAAATCGGTTAAAAATTATGGCTGCTGGAGCTTATCAAAGTTGAGAAATATTTCGTGAGTACGAATAAATGACAATTTTTACCAAAATTCGCCACTTTCAAAGTGAATATTGGGCGATATAATCAACCGATCTTCGATCTATTTTTTTTATATGAAAAGTATGTTCAATGTTAGTATTTTGTATTAAAAAGTTTGAATATAACTGAAATACTTATTAAACTAGAAACGTTTAAAAAATACACTAAATTTTCCTTATTTTTGAACTTTAGTGGAATAGAACTCACAGGGATAAGACGGGATAAGTGTGGGACCACTTGCATGTGATAGATGAATGATATACCTTTCATATGTTTTTGGTCGCAATGTGCGGAAATGTGCGGAAATCGAGATAAATCCAAAAAATAGGTGTACCTCGCGTTAAAAACACGCGGCAGGTATAAGGAAGAAGAAGAGCGCATGCAAATTTGGCTGTAGCGGGTGTGTTGTTTATTTATAACATTGCTATTTGTTGCATTATAAGTACTACCTGACTATATGTACCCCTTTGATAAATGTTGACTTTATAATTACCGGCTTGAAAAGGGTGTGAAAGGCAGGTAAATATAGTTTTAGTTGATGGAAAATTGCGGAAATACAGGTAATTTTTTTGGGAATTTCCCCGTTTACCTATTTTGAATGAAAATCAATACCTCATGTTTTTTGTTTTTTTTTACCAAAAACATTGGAAAAGGGTTATACCAATTTTGCCTTTTTACCTAGCTAACTCAAAATATATGGTATATAGTGCAAAAAATTGCACTTGATTGCGACAGTTGTTTTTTGAATTCATTAGCGAAAACACTACAAGCAATTTCCCGGTTGAATAGTATTTTTCAATATAATTCACTATCCTTTTATTTAAAAGTGCAATAATGAATTTAAAAAATTCAACGACTTTTGAACTTTTTCGTGCCTCAGAAAATAAAAACGATTTCGAAATGGCATTGCTTAAAGAGATGGGCGTACTCGAAAACGCTAGTACGGAGCTTAAAGCAAAAATTAAATCCATTCACGCTAACTTAAAGCTAAAATGGATCTCGGTCCGTAGACATTTGACTTCTTTCAAAAAAAAGAATGAAAATTGGTTTGAGCAATATACAACATTCGGCTATTCAGAAGAGGAAGAAGTTCAACCATCGACTAGCCGAGGAAGAGGAAGGCCGCATAAAACTATGGAAGAGTGTTCAGCATTTACAAGGAAACGTAAGCTTGAGGATGCAACGGACAGCATTATAACAGAACATCTGTCGGAAGCACTTTCATCGAAGTATGTGAA
This sequence comes from Scaptomyza pallida, assembly GCA_018152965.1. Taxonomy (NCBI): domain Eukaryota; kingdom Metazoa; phylum Arthropoda; class Insecta; order Diptera; family Drosophilidae; genus Scaptomyza; species Scaptomyza pallida. The sequence continues at coordinate 24,765 of JAECXP010000072.1, forward strand.
GGAACAAGAAAGGACAAAAGCGAGAATTACAAAAGCTGTGCAAATCGCCAGTCCTGGACGACTGAGTAGGATGTGGGAAAGTATTCCAACGCCACCACACTCAGTCGCCACGAAGTACACTGATGAAGAAGCGATTTCCCTATTTATGGACTTGGGATTGACTAAGGAGAAATATAATATTTTATGCGGCTCCTTAAAAAAACATAACGTCGACGTTCTTCCCGGATATAAAAAGATTGGATCTGCAAAAAGGAAGCAGTGCCACCTAATACAATAATAACAGAGACAACTGTAGAAGTAAAACTCCAGGATTTAATGGACCACACTGCGACGCGTCTGATTAAAAGTATGCCAGATGGAGAGATCGAGCTTCTTCCTGAAAACCTGACCCTACTCAATAAGTGGGGATGCGATGGATCGTCTGGACAAAGCGCATACAAACAAATTATACACACAGATGACGAAACTATTTCCGATGAAAATGTGTTTATGGCTTCAGTTGTTCCCTTACGCCTGAGGAGTGAAACTTCTGAACATTGGAAAAATCTTCGACCATCATCGATTCATTATTGTCGCCCTATTTTCTTTAAATATGCGAAGGAGTCCGCTGAGTTGATTAAATCAACTGTAAGCGACATACAGAATCAAATTAGCCAACTGAAACCTACTGTTTTTCGAACCAAAAGCGGAAAAAAACAATCACGATAAACTTTCAATTTTTCCTGACAATGATTGATGGAAAAGTCTTAAATGAAATTACAAACACCTCCTCAACTTCAAGGTGTCCTATTTGTAAAAAAAGCTCAAAAGGGCTTTCATAATTTAGACGACTCAACGAGTGACGAGAACTGCTACGAATATGGAATTTCTCCTTTGCATTGCAGAATAAAGTGTATGGAATTTATTCTGAAGCTTGCCTACACACTTCCTCGGCCAGGAGAAACAGCAACGGATAATACACCTCGTGAGGATATACAGAGTAGAAAAGAAATTGTACAAGCTGAGTTCTCTCGGAAGTTGGGATTGAAAGTTGACTGCCCAAAGCATGGATACGGAAATACGAATGATGGAAATACTTCAAGGCGATTTTTTGAAAATGATAAAATGACATCTTTGATAACAGGTGTTAATCATGAGATCATTAAAAGGTTGGCTGTTATCCTAAATGTTATAAACTGCAAGGAAATGATAAATGGTGCAAAATTTGGCGAATACACATCGCAAACAGCTCAACTTTTGACTGATTTGTATCCTCAGAAAAACTTACTCCCACGGTACATAGGATTTTGGCTCATGGAAAGGACTTAATAGAGTATCAATGCTTACCAATTGGAGAGCTTTCTGAAGAAGCACAGGAATGTAAAAACAAGGACTACAAAAGGTTCAGATACACAAATACGTGTAAAATTTCTCGGGCTCGACAAAATGAAGACCTTTTTAACATGCTGGCAGCCTCATCGGATCCACTTCTTGCATCGCTTAGACATGTGCGATCACGAAAGGATTTGGAAGGAAGCAACTATAGTTCCGAAATGTTAAGTTTATTAGATATGAACATTAATGTTGATGATCATTTTGTTGAAAATCAGTCATCAATAGCAAATATTCCAAATTAACCTCAAAAAAACGGCAAAAATACCAATTTAAATGTTATGTATTTTAGTTTGAAAATCGAATTAAAACAACTAAAAATGTTAAATAGTTATTGAAATCATTAAAAATGTTCAGTTATAATTGAAAAACAAAACTTTTTATTTGAATTTTACAGACAAAATATGCTCAAAAATATTTCTTGACTTTGACCTTGAATATTTAAGCAGCACGGATACCTAGAACTCTCAACGAACACTCATTTTGAAGCTTGAGAAGTTTTCTATCAAATGCTTTTTAAATTTTTGAAATCGCTTCATTAGTTTAGAAGTTATGATTTTTGCAATGTAAAATGAGCAAAGGCCCCACTGTGCGCCGTTTATTAATCCTCTTTTCTGTTTTCTGCTAGATGGGATTATTGATTTGATTTTAGCCTTTATTAAGTCTATTTCATTTATGATTAATTTCCTTCTCTGCTATTTCAACTTGTTTTATACTATTTTCTATTTTGTTGATTATGTTTGTAAGTTTGTTTAAATCGATTATATGTAGAATTATTATAGTTTCGTTAACAACTTCTGTTGAATGAATGTGTATTGGAACGTATCCTGCTTCCTCCTGAATTGGTACGATATGAGATCTAGCTTGCACCGTTGTTAGTATCATTAATATGATAAAAAAAATATACTGTAAATGGGATTACAGGTTACTAAAAAATTGTATATATAAAAAAAATGTGCTTATATGTATTGATATAGGTTAGGTTAGGTTAGAGCGGTTACCAAGGAGGGATACCCCCCTTAACGCACTTAGGCCGCATTCGGCCCATTGTGATGCCGCGAAGGCTCTGAGACCCCTCTATTACTCTTGGTATGAATCCGCCTCAAGAGTCCATCCTGCGGCTTGGATGAACCTTGCTACATCTTTGGGTCTTTTGCTCGCGAGTTCTGATAGATTATCGAAGAAAAAGTCACCAAGGATTCTTCGCCTAGTTTTACATAGGGCTGGGCATGTGCCAAGAAGGTGAAGGACTGTTTCTTCTTCCTCCTCATCCCGACAACTTCTGCAGAAGTCGTTGTGTGGGACCAGTAGTCTGGCCGCATGTGCCCACACAAGCCAATGCCCGGTCATCACTCTGGTGACAGTTGAGCACTTTTTTCGGCTTAGAAGGCAGAGCTCATTTGATCTGTTTCGGCATCTAGTTGGCCAGGTCTGATGAGCAATGCGTGAGTTGTGGTTGGAGACCTGCCATACTTTGTTGGCTTCTGTCTCGAAGAAGTCTCTTAATTTGAGCTTACAAGATGCCATAGGTATACCAATGGCCTCTTTGTCTGGAAGAAGTTCCATGGTAGTTCCTAATCTGGCCCGTTGATCCGCGATGCAGTTGCCTTCTATATCCCTATGTCCTGGGACCCATATCAGGCATATGTTAAACTGCTTTGCCATCTCGCATAGAGATTTGCGGCAGTTGTGAACAGCCTTAGAGTTCGATGTGTTTGACTCCAGCGATCTAATTGCTGCCTGGCTGTCTGTGAAAATGTAGATTTCATTGGCATTGCACATATGTGGAATGCAATTTAGCGACTCCTGAATTGCTAGCACTTCAGCCTGGAAGACGCTGCAGTGATCAGGGAGTCTGAAAGTCTTGCGTAGGTCAAATCTGGCGCAGAAGATGCCGCCTCCTACTTTGCTGTCCAACTTAGCGCCGTCTGTGAAGATTTCTACGGCTTCCGCAGGTCTTGCGGGCAAGCCTTCTTCCCAGTTCTCTCTCGTTGGGATTAAAGTATTAAAGGGAGTGTCTAAATACACCTGTGAGATCTGATAGTCTGTACTGTCTGGTATGAGTGGATTATCTTCAAAGATTCTTGCATGTCCAAAACCCTGACCTATCCACTGTTTGGCTTCCCTCATCCGAAGCGCTGACATATTTGCTATTTTCCGGCCCATCATTTCGACAGGTAGGAGATGCAGTATGGCGTCGAGAGCGTTACCCGGGGTTGTACATAAGGCTTCTGTAATGCAAAGTGCAGCAGTTCGCTGCACCCTTCCTAGTTTTTTGGTGACTGTTACTTTGTCAAGTGCCGGCCACCAGAAAGACCCTCCATACAACAGTATCGGTCTGACTACCGCAGTGTAAAGCCAATGGACGATTTGTGGATTCATGCCCCACTTAAGTCCGGTTGACTTCCTACAGGCGTATAGGGCAACATTTGCCTTTTTTATACGCTCCTCAGTATTGAGGTTCCAGTCCAATTTCTTGTCTAGAATTTGACCTAGGTATTTAGCTGAGTCACTAAAGGACAATTCAACCCCATTGTGGGTCGGAGGTTGAAGAGACGGAATTTAGTATTTCCTTGTAAACAAGACCAGTTCCGTCTTTTCAGGGTTGATTCCTAACCCAGATCTTTCCGCCCAGCTGGAAAGCCTCGCAAGAGATTTCGTCATGCGGTCACATAGCGTCTGCGGGAATTTGCCTGAAAAGGCGATAGCAACATCATCTGCATAAGCTACCACTTTGCACGCTTCCCCATCCATGGATCGTAGCAGTTGATTGACTGCTACGTTCCATAGAAGAGGCGAGAGGACTCCGCCTTGTGGGGTTCCACGATCGACGGACTTGGTGACAGTCGCTGCCCCCAGTGTGGCCTTAACGATCCTGCATTGTAGCATCTGATCGATCAGGTGCACTGTCAAGGAGTCGACCCCCAAATCCGTCAGCGAGTCAGTGATAGTCTTAGGAGTGACATTGTTGAAGGCTCCCTCTATATCTAGGAAGGCTACTAGCGGGTAGTTCTTCCTATGTAGAGACTTTTCGATGTATGCAGTAAGCGCATGCAATGCAGTCTCGGTCGACTTGCCTTTAGAGTAGGCATGCTGAACAGGTGAGAGAAGCGATATGGGAATAGTACTTCTCAGATGGAGACAGAGCAGCCTCTCCATCGTTTTCAAGAGAAAAGACGAGAGACTGATAGGTCGTAAATCTTTGGCTGTTGTGTGTGAGGGTTTTCCAGCTTTTGGAATGAATACAACTTTCGATTCCAGCCATAGCCCTGGGATTGTACCACTTTTGAAAATCTTGGAGAAAATGTCTTTTAGCCAGCTGATGGGCGTTTTCCCCGCGGATTGTAATTGAGCAGGAATCCGTCCCCGGCGATTTGTAGGGTTTGAAGCTCTTGATTGCCCAATGGATATTCTTATCGTTGAGCAGTAACAATAGCTTCTGTGTCTCCCCGCTAAAGTGCAGATCACAAGGTCTTGGTGATCTGTTTCCCCCCGGAAAGTGTGTGTTCAGGAGTAGGGTCAGTGATTCTTCACTGGATGATGTCCACCCACCGTTTGCGTTCTTAATGAACCCTAGAGTCTAAGGAGTTTTGCTTAGCAACTTCCTTAGTCTGGCTGCATCGGAAGTGCTTTCTATCTCCGAACAGAAGGTTTTCCAAGAGGTCTGCTTTGCTTTGCGAAGCCCCTTTTTGAAAACGGAGAGCCCTATCTTATAGTCAGCCCATGATTGTTCATCATTTTTAGCATTGGCTTTATTAAAGAGTTTCCTAGCTGCTGCCCTCAACTCTCCAATTTGAGCAGTCCACCAAGGGGTTTCTTTTTCCTTTTTGGTCTGCTAACGGGGCAAGATTCATTAAGGGCGTTTTCACACTCTGTGTTGAATACTTCTATGAGCCGAGTTGCATACTCGGCGGTGTCTAGCCCTTCAGGCGGAGTTTCAGGGAGCTGTCTTTGCAGTGAAACAGTAAAGGTCTTCCAATCAGTTCTTCTTAAGTTTCTGAACTGGATTGGTCTGGGATTACGGATCTGTAGTATAGTTTCAATATACCTATGATCTGAGAAGGAGTGCTCATCTAGCACCCTCCAAGAGAGAATTTGATCCCTTAAAGAGGCAGAGACTAGAGTGAGATCTAGATCTAGATCTAGGTTTTTAACAATAAAGGTCGGGTCCCGACCATTATTACATAAGAGCATATTTGTATTCAGAAGGTAGTCAAAAATCAACTCACCCCTTGCATTTGTATCAGTGCTTCCCCACTGATGATGATGGGCATTTGCATCGCAGCCCACTATTAGCCGGAGGTCTCCCAGCTCACAGTCAGCAATCAGCTGGCGTGGCAGTGGATGCGGAGGATCACCCTGATGGTCGTGGGCGAAGTAGCTAGAGACTAGCCGGATTTTCTCCTTCTCCAGCTCCAGGCATGCTGCAGTGTTGTCTAGGTCACTGTATTTTGGGAGCAAAAATATGTTTAAATGTTTTTTTGCGAGTATGCAGGTTCTATATCTTCCTTCGGATCCAGCTACTAGTAGCTTATAGTCTTGCGTCCTCATTCCAGAAACCCTGCCACCACACGCCCAAGGTTCCTGAATAAGGACTAAGTCTACTGTACCCCTCTCCAGGTACAGTAGTTCGTCTTGGTCGCTCTCCAACTCCGGTTCCAGGTACACTTGCAGTCAAGCATAGAATATAGCTTTTGTGCTTTTTCACTGCTTATATATCTGCTTACTTTGTTTTGTCTTTTTATGCTTTTCCCTTCTCCTACAATGATCGAAACTGAAATTATTAAGGTGTCGTATAGTTTTAGGCGGGAGTGTATATATATAAATCATATGTGGACAGAACAGCTATTGCTAAACTTTGTCAGAGATAAAAAAAATCTTATATCTAAAAAAATTTTTTTTTTATTTCTGTTTTTTGTTTTTTTTTTTTTATTTATTTATTTATTTATTTTTTCATTTTAATTTTGTATAAATATTTTTTTTTAACTTTCTTCCTCTTTTAATGGTCTTTTGATATTACTAGGATGAACATCTTCTAATTTTGCAAGTCTGAAATACGGTTCGACTTTTGTGTCTAAGTCGTTTATAGTTTTTTATATGACCTTCTTTTCTGTTTTCTACATAATCTTCCCTTTTTCGTATAAATTGTTTATAATTTTTTTCTTATGTTTTATTATTGTTTCATAAAGTTCTTTTGCATTCTTAACATTCTATGTCTCATTGGGTGAACATTGAATTGTAGTGTGATACCTTTTATTATATACGCCTATGGAAATCTGAATTTTTGTTTCTATTGAAATATCCTCGATTATACTATTAACAATTTCTATTAAAGTTGAATGAAGTCTTTCTATATCTGCATTTCCAGTGTGTGAATTTGGTTTTGTTAAGTGTAACTGTTTCTGCACCTGCAGCAAGTAAGCGTGAGCCGAACTCTTGGGTCGGCAGACCGTTTCTTACGCCTAACCAAATCACCAAGTAAACGCGCTATTTAAAGCTTAAAATATTGAATTTTATTTAGGCTTATTGGGAAATGGTGTGTGTGTAGTAGTATTTGTCGTCGTATTTGTAGTTGTTGTCGTTGTAGCGAAACAATTAGTAGTCTGCACTCACAGCCAGCCACGATCGCTTTACTTTTGCAACTCCTCTCTCATGCTATTCACATGGCAAAATACGCGTTACAGTTCAATGTTATGTTAACTAATGTTACAATTCAGTTTAATGCGCTCCCATGCGCCACCCATATGAGGCGCTCCTGGCGGAATAAATTTCCACCCAATATCTGGAAATTTCTGCTCCAGCTCGTCCGTGGATATTCGTTCAATCTCCTGTGCTAGCACCTTGCTGGCGCCTCGGAAGTTCGTCCCGTTGTCGGACACGATTTTTCGTGGCACTCCCCGTCTCGCTACGAACGTTTCGAACACCAATAGGAAGGCGTCCGTTGAAAGTGAGTTTGCTATTTCGATGTGCACGGCTCGTATGGTCAGGCACGTGAATCCCCCCCATCGCTTCTCTCGTCTTCTACCCACCGTCACCTCCATTGGGCCAAAGTAGTCAACTCCAGTGTAGGAGAAAGGAGGCATGCTAATAGCCAATCTCTCCGGCGGTAAATCACCCATTTCTGGTACTGAAGGCGTGGCTCTCTTGTTGCGACATCTCTGACAGGCTTTAATCACGGCACGCATTCTGGCCCTCAGTCCTTGTATACAGTAGTGCTGCCTCATCTCGTTGATCGCAACCTCGCTCAAGTGGTGATGAAACTTGCGATGGTAAAAATCCACGAGCAGTAGCGTGATACTATGCCGGCCTGGCAATATCACTGGTCGTTTTATTGACACAATAATGCCTCCATAGCGTCAATTCTGCCGCGCACTCTCAGTACTCAATGTTCGTCTAAATAGGGGAACAGCTTAAAGATTGTACTGCTTCGTCTAACGCACTTCTCCCTTAGTAAGCACGAAATTTCCTCGGCGTATGCCTCTGCCTGTACACCTTTATGGATGATGTTGTATACATCAATCTCGTACGAGCGTGCAAGGCCTTCTGGTTTCCCTTTGTAAATTTTGTCCAGAAATCGCATTGCGTATTTTATCGCATTTCTGAGCCTCTCCCATTTACTAAAGCGGTTCACGTCGGGCAGCACCGCTGCCAATCCAGATTTTGTCTCGTTAGCCACGTGCACTAAGTGTACACGCTCAAGTCCGGTGTCTTTGCAGTCCAGGTTTGTTGTGGGCCAGTTGTCTGGGTCCTCTGCTAGGAAGGCTGGCCCGGCAAACCACCTTGCGCTGCTGTGGAATCGCAGCTCTTTTGTCCATTTGGTGCCATCGTCTGCTACGTTTAAGTGCGACGTCACCCATCTCCACTCGTCCACGTCTGACGCCTCTAAAATTTCGCCGATCCGCAGGGCCACGAATTGGTGATATTTCCTCGCGTCAGACCTAATCCAGTAGAGCACGTTCTTAGAGTCAGTCCAGAACGTTCGTTTCTGCACCTTTACAGACATCTGAGCTTCTAGAAAGCTTGACAAGCGTAGACCCAGAACAGCTGCCATTAATTCCATACGTGGAATTGAAATCGGTTTCAGCGGCGATACTCTCGTCTTCGACGCTTCTAGGGAGCAGACTACGGCGCCGTCTCTCTCAGTTCGCAGAAATGCCACGGCTGCGTATGCGTCTATGCTTGGATCTGTAAATATGTGAAGTTGCATATTAGTGTTGCTTGTTACCTTTAAACAACGCTGTATCTTAATATCGCCGACAAGATGAATTTGGTTGAGCCAGTGACGCCATTTCGAGATTTCATCGTCGTGTATTGGCTCGTCCCAGCCCACTGCTGATCTCCATATCGCTTGGAGTATATTTTCGCTTGGATAATGTAGAACCCCAGTGGGTCGAACACCGACATTACAATGCGCAGCACTTCGCGCTTTGTCGTGGGGATTTCCTCGTCGTATATTTCCTCCTTGTACCCCAATACGAACGTAAACTCGTCCGTTACTGGTGTCCACCACATTCCCAGAACGCGCTCGTGCTGCAGCTCCTTGGCATCAATTCTCCAAGCATCTTGTTCGGCCGCCGCCTCGCCTGTTAGGGCGCAAGCGACCTTGAGCGAGTTGGATCGCCAGCTACGCATTTCAAATCCACCTTCAGCGTGAATGAACTTGATTCGTAGTGCCATCTTCGCAACTTCATCTTCCGTCTCGCCACTTTGCAGCCAATCGTCCACGAATGTATTTCTCACGATTGACTCTGCTGCCTGGGGGTAGTCCTTGGCGAAACGTTCTGCATTCTTGTTCTTTACAAAGTTTGCTGCTACTGGAGAACAGGAAGCCCCAAAGGTCATGACCTGCATAATGTACCTCATTGGTTCACGCGTGCGATCACCATACCTCCATGTAAATTGCTGCGCCGCTTGATCTTCTTTTCGTATCCTTACTTGGTGGAACATCTCTTTTATGTCGCCGCACACAGCAACCGCCTTCTCTCTGAACCGGATTAGCACTTCGACTAACGATGGTGTCAAATCCGTCCCTTCTAACAGCGATAAGTTGAGAGCGACCCCGTCTACCTTGGCGGCCGCGTCCCATACTAGTCTCAGCTTGCCTTTGTTCGGATTGCTAATCACGAAGATCGGCAAGCACCACGATCAGTCTTTATCCATGTCCTCGTGCGCTTCCAGTTTGTGCACGTATCCCTGCTCCTCGTAACGCTTTGTCGTCGCGTTCACGAACCCTCGCAGCTTCGCATCTCGCTCCATTCGAGTCTCCAGACTCTGAAGCCGGTGCATTGCCATGCCCCAAGATTTGGGCGTGGATATCTTTTCTTGCTTCCATAGCAGTCCTGTTTCCCATCTCTTTTCATTAGCTAGATATCTCGTAGTCTTTTCCAGTACCTCGAGCGCCCGTTGCTCCTCCTTCGACCGAAGCGTTCCCTTAGTGGCGGTCACGCCAATTGCATTCAGAGCAAAGTTCGCTTTCACAATGTCTTCTAGGCGTCTGTCGTGATTGCACTCACATACATGCATCACTCGTAAAACTGGTGACTCGAGCCGTTTGCTGCGCCCGTAAAGCGACCAACCCAGCCTGGACTTGGCAGCAATAAACTCAGCATTGTCTGATTCCTTGACTACCAGCGGTACTCCCAGCTTTGCGTTGTCCAGCCCTATTATCATTGTGGCTCGTTTTTCTTTATACGTCTGTATAGGCACTCTTTGCAGATGACGATGAGCTTGTAGAGTTGTATACTGAACGAAACTCTCTTCGAGGCGGGTTCCGTCTGTGTGATGTCGCCTGTCTACGTTCTCGTGGAGCAGCGGATGGTGTGATCTGGTACACCCGTCGACACCGCATGTCTCCCTGCTCTTGCAGTGTTTTGAAAAGTGTTTCCCAAAGCAAAGCCAGCATAGCTTGTTCTCCTTGACAAGCTTCCATTTGGTTTGAACCTTCATTTTCTCGAATTCGTTGCAGGATTCCATCTTGTGATTCTCATCGCATATGTAACATTTTCCCGATTTTGTCGACTCTTCCGTGCTATCGTTGTGAATCATTAGCCTGGCACGTGTGTGTTTGTTGTTCGTCCTGGTCTCACGTTGATCTGTTGCTGTGGTAACGGTGCTCGCGCATGATGCCAATTTAAACAGCCACTCGTCGAATGCCGCCATATCTACCTTAACTAAGGTACAGCTATAGCGTGCCCAATCCAGCCTCAAGTCACACGGCAATTTTTCGAGTAAGTTGCGCAGAAGCACTGGGTACTTTAATGTTGGGTGTGAGCTGATGAGTGCTTTTAAGTTTTCAAACGAATCAATATACTCTGGGTCATTCATATTAATTGTGTTGCCTTTTTGTACATATTTAATCATTGGGTAAGCAATTTTTGAGTAATCTTTAATGAATTTCTTATAAAATCCTGACATACCTAAGAAACCCTTAAGTTGTCTCTCTGTTTTTGGAAGCGGAATAGCTAAAATATCTTTCTTTTATCTTTTTAGGATTTGTTTGTATGCCTTGGCTTGTGAGTACATGTCCGTCAAAAATTCTGTTTCTTTTTTCATCAAAGAGCATTTATTTGCCAGTATTTTTAAGTTATGTTCTTGAAGCTTTCGAAAAATCTTTTCTAATGAATTTTTATGTTCTGCTAAGGTTGTTGAAAATATTAATATATCATCCAAATATACCACACATATTTTGTTTATATAGTCTCTTAAAATGTCATTCATTAATCTTTGGAAAGTAGCTGGTGCGTTTTTTAGGCCAAATGGCATTCTAACGTATTCATATATTCCTATTGGTGATACAAATGCTGTCTTAATGGTAACCTTTTGCCAAGTCTAATGTACTAAAGTATTGAGCACTTCCAAGTTTGTCTAATATTGAATCCATAATTGGTAAAGGGTCTTTATCTGAGACTGTTACATGATTAAAACGACGATAGTCTACACACAATCTATATTTTTGTAAGTAGTGTAAAATAGCCGATTCTGGCACAGTTTAATTACCCTAATAAAATTTAATGACCTCAAAAATAATAGCCGATTCCGGCACATAATGGGTTTTTGCCCCAATGGGGTAATTAATAACATCCGTTGATTACATAGTGATCGAATTTCGGATGCGTGGGAATGTGTTTCTTTACATAGTGATCGATATTGTCACAGATAGTTCGTTTGAAAAGTGCCGCATACAGTGGCGCAACGTGGCGTGGCACAGACGTTGGTGGGCGCGGGGGCGGGGGATCTGGGGAATGTGTTTGTTGACGTAGGGATCGATGGGGCTGGGATGGATGGGGATTGTTAGTGCCGCATCCATAACAGATGTGCGTCAAGTGTTTGTTATGATTTGCAAAACCAAGGACACCGATTTTGCCACAGTCGTAGGGAGCGGTGGCTCAGTCGTTGGGGATAGGGGGATCCGTTTGAAAAGTGCCGCAAAACAGTGGCGCATCTTGCTGTGGGTAAGTGTTTGTTGACATAATGAATACAGTGGCTTGTTGGGCAAGTGTTTGTTGTAGTATATACAATTTTGCATGCGTGTCCGTTCTCATCTTATTTTTGTTTAAAGTTATGATTGCAAACCTATATCTGGTTGGGTAAGAGTTTGCTGACATGGTAAGTATATTCTTTTTTTATGATAGTTTTTATACTTTGATACCATAAGGTATCATGAGTATATTGGGTTTGTCTAATGTCCGTCATGGTGTCTGTCCGTCCGTCTGTCCGTCTGTCCGTCTGTCCGTCCGTCCGTATGAACGCAACTTTTTCGACACCCTTAAAGCTATAGCCTTGCAACTTTGCAAATATCTTGGTACATGTCTTCGTCAGACAAAGTGTTAAATGTAGGGCTCTACGACCTCAGGGGCCGAGAAATCGATAAAAAGTCGATACACCTCGATGTGCAAATCGATAAAACACAAATATATCCCACATTTTAGCAGCTAGAGTCACCAAAGTTGATGGCAAGATAGCTGGTAACATTCCTCCAAAAACTGCATTAAAAGTTTGGATGCCACGCCCACCTATTTCGCCCCCAGCCCTCCAATTATAAACAAAAATGCCTGTATCTTCTACAGTTTTGAAGCTATAGCCACCAAAATTGACATGAAGGTAGATACTGACATCTGACAAAGTTATGCATCAAAACATTGGATGCCACGCCCCCAAACAACGGGATATGCCCCACCGCCCTAAAAAAACCGGAAGGCATGTATCTTCGCCAGTTTTTAAGCTAGAGTCACCAAATTTGGTATGAACATTGGTAGTGACATCCGTAGCAGGTGTACATCAATGTTTTGGATACCACGCCCACTTATTCCGCCCACCGCTATATCTCTCTCAGTTTTTGAGCTAGGCTCTTCAAATTTGGTATGAACATTGTTAGTGGCATCCGTAACAGATCTGCATCAATGTTTTGGATGCCACGCCCACTTATACCGCCCACCTCTATATCTTTGTCAGTTTTTGAGCTAGAGTCTCCAATTTTATACCCAAAACCTCTCATATTACTTTTTGCACTCAGAATCCTTAACATTGCATATGTGAACTGGTATCAAAGTATATCGCAGTCGGTTGCGTCCGACTGCAACGTTTTTACTTGTTTTGATTCCATTCCAGTACAAATATCGTATTGAAAGTCTTCAGAGCTCGAGTGCGTGAGTTTTGTTTCGTTTCGCATATTGTACAACAGCAACATCAACAACAGCATCAACAGCATCAACAACAACAACAACAACAGCATCAACAACAGCAACATCAACAACAATATCAACAACAGCAACATCAACAACAATATCAACAACAACAACAACACTCAACTTCAAAATCAACAGCAGTGTGGAAATTGTGTTCATCGACTCTGACTCTGAAGAGTCGTTCAGCCCATTCCTATCATCAACACAAAATGCTGTTGATGATGAGGATTGCATCTCCCTTCTCATGGGGGATGAAACGCTGAAACAGATGGAGAAGACCCTCGGCGATGATTTTAGCTGGCCAAATGCACAGGAGCCGTGCTTCGCCTCCGACATCGGGTGGTGCACGTGCTTTTGCTGCAAGCTGTTTCACCCGATGTGGCAGCTGATGGACGACAACGCAGACGCTCTCATTTTGGAGATAGCAGAGCAATGTGAAGCAGCAGTAGCCAAAAACTGCATCGATCTAATGAAAGACTCTGACGATCACCTATTATTGGAAGCAGCAAAACAAAGTGAAGCAGCAGAAGCCAAAAACTGCATCGATCTAATGGAGGATTCTGACGATGAGCTTTTATTGGAAGCAGCTATTAAAGCTGGCTTTTAAATGAATATCTATATGTGTATATTTTTGAATAATAAAAATAAAAAATAAAAAACAAAATTTTTCTTTTCATTTATTTATTTATTTTTCAGAAATTAAAAAAACAGTATTTAAAAAATATTTCTTTTGTCTAGTTAGGTGTAGATAAAATTTCAGAATTTTTTCAGCATTATTAAGAGCACAAACGACGCCGTTACTTCTTTGTTTTTGTTGTTGATGTTGATGAAAAGAGCAAAAGAGTGGTGTTGAGGTGCTGCTGCACTGTTTCGTCTCTAGAGCTTTCAATTTAGGGCAACCGAAATAGTACTCAATGTCATATAAGGCTGTTGCTGTTGCTGTTGCTGCTGTCGGTCTGCTTAAATATCTTCCTATAAATTTATCTTTAGCAGCTCCCTTGCATAGAATGATATTGATGCCTTTGGTTATTTCCCGCAGATGGTTTCTGATTAACTTGAATGAATTAGAGCCATCATTCCAGTAAATATTATGATGACTTCGTGTTAGCCAGCCGACTGTCTTTCGGGACTGCGCATTTAATTTAAGATAATCATATGGTGGTCTTATAAGAAAACAATTGATTGAGCTCTGTTCTTTTTTAAATGCAATGGCTATTTCCTTTAAAATGAACTCATCATTATTTCCATAAAATCCTTGAACATCAATAGCCACAACCTCTTCATCTTCATGATCGTCCAATACTACTGGTGTGTGTGTGTGTGTGTATCTATTTTTTAGACTATCCGTTGAACTAACCCAGTCAATGGACTGTATTCAACTAATCGATCATGGATTAGGAGGCAATAGACTTTTGTGGCTGCTGCACTTTCAGTTAATAGTTCAGTTGAAACTCTAACATCGATTGGCCCCGTTTTAACAGCTTCATTCTGATACGAAAGGTCAACAACAATCATCGGAGCCTTTTCGTTAAATTCTGAAGGTGTTAGAAGTGGATGTGGATCACGGTTATAGTAGCTCTCTTGGAATTGAGCATACATATTGTATAAATGAGCAAAGCGATCTTTAGCGAAATCAATATTCAAATCATCATAGGGGTAAGATACCGAGTTCAGATGCACTTTTAGATTTGTCAAGTTATTTGTTATTAATTTGCCATTCAACGTAAATGCTATGATTGCAAACCTAGGACGCTCTCTGTTAGCAGCAAGTTTCACATTCCAGACATGATGAGTTCCTTGAACCAGAGTTGGATTGATGTAGCAATCCCAACTGCGGAAAGCAATCGGTATAGAAACTCCACTTTTTATCAAATCAAACATTTTAATTTTTTTTTAAGCATCATTGGGCGTTACATGTAGATGATGTAGATATCCCACCACCTAGCCATGACGAGGTCCGAGTTGCAGTAATGCGACTCAAAAACAACAAAGCAGCCGGTGCTGATGGACTGCCTGCAGAGTTGTCTAAGGCTGGCGGCAGCGAGCTGATTGGGTGTATGCATCAGCTCCTATGCAAAATCTGGCTAGCGGAAGACATGCCCAATGATTGGAATCTCAGCGTCCTTTGTCCTGTACTGAAGAAGGGTGACCCGACGATTTGCACCAATTATCGGGGAATCAGTCTGATCGCCATCTCGTATAAGGTCTTTTTGAGCGCAATTTGTGAAAAACTAAAGCCGTTCACCAACACACTGATTGGGCCTTATCAGTGCGGCTTTAGACCTGGTAAGTCCACCATTGACCAGATATTTGCATTGAGCCAAATCCTGGAGAAAACCCACGAAAGACAAGTCGACACACACCACCTCTTCGTCGACTACAAAGCTGCGTTCGACAGACCGAATAGAGATTGCCTATTTGCCACCATGTCTGAGTTCGGTATCCCTGCAAAGCTCATACGCCTTTGCAGAATGACGTTGAGAAGCACTATAAGCTCCGTCAAGGTAGGAAAGAACCTCTCCGAGCCTTTTGGTACCGTCCGAGGTTTCAGACAAGGCGATCCTCTATCATGTGACCTCTTCAACCTCGTGATGGAAGGGGTTCTGCGGAAAGCTGAGGTACATCGGAGCGGCACTATTCTACACCATAGAAGTATCCAGCTCCTTGCATATGCCGATGACATAGACATCATCGGACGTTGCAACCGAGATGTTACCGCTGCTTTCACAGCCATCGAAAGAGAGTCAGCAAAAGTTGGTTTGGAGGTAAACGAGGGCAAGACGAAGTATATGCTGTCCACTAGCAAGGATTCCCAGCTCCTAGTATCCCAGGTCACAGCGGACCGCTATACTTTTGAAGTCGTCAAGGAGTTCATATACCTTGGCACTTCCGTCAACTCAAAGAACGATACGAGCATGGAGATTAAGAGGAGGATCACGTCTGCCAATAGGTGTTATTATGGGCTCAATAAGCAGATGTGTAGCAGAGCCCTCTCTCGACCGACAAAACTGACGCTCTACAAGACGCTCATCCTTCCCGTGCTGCTATATGGCGAAGAAGCATTGGTTGTGTCACAGACAGATGCAGCAGCTCTTGGAGCGTTCGAGAGGAAAATACTCCGCAAAATCTTCGGTCCTGTTCTTACCGGGGATGACTTCGCATACGAATGAACCACGAACTTTATGAGCTATACGGCGACATTGACGTAGTCCGGCGCATTACGATACAACGTTTGCGCTGGCTCGGACATGTCGCCCGTATGGACGAAGAAGCTCCAGTCAAGAAAGTGTTCGAGGCGAAAGACGACGTCGGAAGACGGAGAGGACGACCAAAGCTCCGATGGATGGACCAAGTGGAAGAGAACCTATCGGCGCTTGGTATATCCAATTGAAGAAGGCGCGCAAGGAGCAGAGGCGCCTGGAGAGAGCTGTTGAGGTCGGCCGTAACCCGATAACGGGTTGTTATGGCCACCTAAGTACTAAGTAAGTAAGGGCGTTACATGTGGTATTTTCCAACATATATTTGTTATTGTCACTTTATGTGTGGTCTTTGCTTCAACTTCATGAAATATATCTTGAATATCCTTGCAATAGAATTAGTTCATGTTTGCAGTTTAACAGCACTTTCTTATGATCTTCAGCAAAACCCAGTAGGCATTTTAATGGTAAAGAGAAGTTAAAATGTGGTCCAGATGAAAAAAAGGTTTTATTGAAGTGCCAACCGGCATTCTCTAGTTTTAGACTCTCAATCGTATTTAATGATAGATAGTTCTTAAGCTGTGTCGTAACGCCGACAAATCTTGTTTTATCAATCTCACAGCCATTCATTTCATATTTCACTTCATCAATAATTCCGGTTATACAATTGTTTTTGAGTAAATATGTGTGATACTCTTTTTTTGAAATGCTATCATCCGACAGCGGTCTCTCCCGCACTTTATGCGTTCGTGTGTGTGTGTGTGTGTGTGTGTGTGTGTGTGTGTGTGTGTGTGTGCGTGTTTCTGTTTTTATTGTTTTGCAGCAGTTGGCTTAATCTTGAAACCTAGAGTTTTTAAAAAGATTTTATTTTGTGGTGACAGCGATTTACGTTGTTGTCCTTGCTTTCGTTGCAATTTTGATCCTCTCCGCTTAGCTTTGCATCTTAAAGTGGGTTGAGATGGGGTGATCAATTGCTTTTTATTGTATAAAATCATTGTATTGGTCTCAAGTGGATGTGGATTGTTATATTCTCACCGCGCAAGTTCAATAACTCATCATTCTGATCGGTTATTTGTATTTTTATGGTGCTTATCTCTTTGGTGTTGATTGGCAAATAAATAAGATTATGGGGGAGTACATTCATTTTATAACCTGGTGGCACATTCACACCAAACTCATACAATGAATGAAAATGTGTATTATTAACATATGATCCGCTAATAATGTTGCACTCTATGCGTATTGTGTTAATTTTCATAATATTAACAGATAATTCTGAGATGTACGTGTGATTAGAATTGGGTGAGAAAACAGTGTTCTAACTAAAACCAAACAACCCACCAATTGAATTTTTTCTTATTAAAATATATTGGGAATTTCGCAGTAGTAATTTCCACTTGCAAAATGTTGCTGTTACTTTTGATTGTCAGTGTATTCTCAATTGAATGCTTTTTCATTTTGCTATAAATGATATTGACGATATCATCGAGTTCATAGATCCGATTGGTATTTTGATAGTCTTGTCATCAATATGAAATAAGTTGTTATTTTCATTAACATTTGGAATTGAATTGTACATGTAAAAGTCAATCAGCGCACACTCATAATCCCTCTTTAATTCGATGGGGGAAAAAAGTTTTCCTCTATTACAGATGTGTTGCCGTTTAATGATATTATTCTGGCCATTGTGATCTTCGGATGTAAAGTGAGATTTGACGCTCACTACCACCCAATCTTATATCTCAAAGAAGAATAAACTGATCAAACCCCTTTCGATATCGCCCATTATTCATTTCATCATCCTTGCTGATCAATAGGAAGGTGTATCTTTCACTCCAACATTTTCGACAAATTTCCATGAATGAGTTATAGCTCATGTCGGTGTTGACGTGATCTTTGTACACATGTACACATCATCCTGCTTGAACATAATTATTACGTTTGCATTGTCGCGCACAAGATGTTTTGGTATGTGTGTATACGTTTGACACAAATAGAATGAGTCGATATCCTTGTGTCGACCCATACAAAAATATGCTCGAATATTGACCTGTTTTTCGCAGGCAACATCATCAAAAATCATAATGGAATTATTCTTAGCCTCATTGGGTGGTAAGACTGTTTCATTGTCGGTAAACGTGTGATATCCCATCCCCTTTATTGGTTTGACCAACTCCTTTAAATACTCATACTTTGGCTGGTACAATCTCTTTGAGAACAAGTAAATGTTCTCAAATTTCAGTCCGTTAGGGCTCTCAATTAGACTGAGCATTATGTTGGTTTTTCCACAATTTGATGGACCCACAATTATACCTTTTATTGTGTTGGGTAAAAGTGTGCTGTGTCGTGGTGGTTTCTTTATAGTTTGACCATTTGCATCGGTGTTGCTGCTTCTGGCATCAATCTCAGCCTCAATGTTTCTTACTAAAATGTTTTTCTTTTGTCTTAAAAAGCGAATAGTAATGTCCCAAGTAGTTCATTCAATGAGAAATGTATAATGAATAAACAACACATAAAATGGGGAAACGTTTATATAATTCAATCAGATGCAAATTAGAGCGCAAACAGGGTGGTCTTGTTAATAGAATAATTAATGCTCTTCCTTTTGAGGCGCATATACCTGGCTATAACTATTGTGGTCCGGGTATGGGGGCTAAGCTTGTTTAGTATAAGGCTAAAGGTGTCTTTCGCCTACAGCCTACTGCTAACCAATCAGCACTGCTTGTGACATCCCTGTCCATCAGTGAATGACCGACCATACGTGGTGAAGAGCCACACCCTGCTCGAGGTGCCCCTGCTCTAGACAAAATATGGCGGATCTAGAGAGGAAAAACCCGTAATCTCGGGTGTCAATCGTACCGTGCCCAGGGGATGAATGGTACTATGTTAGTGTGTCTTATAAAGATGACCTCCGGATACCTGGCACCTCCGGTTGTATAAGTGCCCAAACCAAGGTATGGGGCTCTGCCTTGGGGGATACGTCGTTCCCCATTACTCGTGGGATCTCATATGGAACCAGTATTAACAAAAATTTCAATTCTCGTTGACATCCCAGCCCCCTCACCGACTACGGTCGGACCTGTTTCTTTGCAGGAAACGAAAGTTGCAGCTGAGCAGATGGAGACGGATGCCCAGGCTATGGATGTCAATCCAGAAAGCCTAGCCTCCAACTCCATCTCTGAGGAGAAGGAAGAGCAGGAAGAGGCTCTGTTAGCCTCACCACCACCAGCGGCAAACACAAATTCCGCCAAACCTAAACTTGGCGGCGCAGCCAGGAGAAGACTCCGCGTACTATTCGACAAGGGTATGCCATTTGAGGAAGCAAGGCGGCTAGCCCAAAAGCCCATGGAGGCCTCACTTAGGCAGACACTGAAGTTTGTGAAGTAGTGAACTCCTTCCCAACCTTTATATATACTAGTTAAAATGTCAGGCACCAAGAAGGTTGCAATAGGTATAAGAATTATGTTTAAAATTGATTAACAGACGGCACGCGGCAAACGAAGCCACCGACGCAGCGCGCTAACAACCGACTTAGCAGCCGAGAAGACTTGCCGATGGCAAAGCAGCAGCGAAGACGACACGCAATCGATGCAAAATTAGGCGCAGCAGCAACAAACGAAAACGAGAGCGTCGTCAGCAGCTCAAAAGGGCAGAGGGCGCAGCAGCGCATTAAGCAGCGATCGCGACTGCATGAGGGTACAGCATGCATTGAAAATGCGTAGCTGGACAGTCGTTGCGGAATTGCAAAAGAGTGCGGTCATACGCGTGCCAAAGTACGGCAAGAAAAGTGATTAACACGCGGCGTCGATCTGCACAGCCCAGGATACATACAAGGAGCCAACAACAACAACAACAGAAAAGGATTACTTAAGAACCATGGACAGCGGGTAAGCTGGCCCCTGACTCTAGATTATACATGGGCGGGCGGGAGTTTTTAAGTGCGGTGTGTTAGGCAGGTACAGGCTGTGAATAAATTATGCGAAGTTATTGAGTGCAAGCAAGTGTATATAATAGTTCTCAGCGTAGCCACGGCGTGCCGTATGGCCCCAACATGTGTTCCGAGCGTTTCTCTGCACATGTTGAGGGTATTCGGTAGCGTGCCGGCTAGCCCCAACACGTGTTCCGAGCGTTTCTCTGCACGTGTTGAAGCTGGTCGGTGCCACCGGCCATCGGTAGTGTACACCAAGACGCATTCCGAGCGTTTCTCTGTGCGTTTTGGTGGCCCTACGGATGCTCCCTCGCCAGGTTTGCAGTGTTGTTGTTTTTTTTTCTCTAATAGTTCCCAGCGTAGCCACGGCGTGCCGTATGGCCCCAGCATGTGTTCCGAGCGTTTCTCTGCACATGTTGAGGCTATTCGGTAGCGTGCCGGCTAGCCCCAACACGTGTTCCGAGCGTTTCTCTGCACGTGTTGAAGCTGGTCGGTGCCACCGGCCATCTGTAGTGTACACCAAGACGCATTCCGATCGTTTCTCTGTGCGTTTTGGTGGCCCTACGGATGCTCCCTCGCCAGTTTTGTAGTGTTGTTGTTTTTCTAATAGTTCCCAGCGTAGCCACGGCGTGCCGTATGGCCCCAGCATGTGTTCCGAGCGTTTCTCTGCACATGTTAGGCTATTCGGTAGCGTGCCGCCTGGACCCAATACGTGTTCCGAGCGTTTCTCTGCACGTGTTGAGGTTGATCGGTGCCGCCGGCCACCCATAGCGACCATCAAAACGCATTCCGAGGGCTTCTATGTGCGCTTTGGTGGGTCTGCAGTTGCCCCGAAACACCTCTCGAGTCTCAACATTTTATAAATTTTGTTGTAAAAGACCCTGGATATGACTGAGTATTTACCCCAGCCCTAGAAAGCTTCTTTACAGATGGCGCCCGAGCAGGGACTCCGAGATTTATGTTGTTTCGAGGGGGGGGGTTTTTTATACTTTGATACCAAAGGTATCATAGTATATTGGGTTTGTGCAATGTCCGTCTGTCCGTCTGTCCGTCCGTCTGTCCGTCCGTCCGTATGAACGCAACTTTTTTCGACACCCTTAAAGCTAGAGCCTTGCAACTTTGCAAATATCTTGGTACATGTCTTCGTCAGACAAAGTGTTAAATGTAGGGCTCTACGACCTCAGGGGGCCCGAGAAATCGATAACAAGTCGATACACCTCGATGTGCAAATCGATAAAACACAAATATATCCCACATTTTAGCAGCTAGAGTCACCAAATTTGATGGCAAGATAGCTGGTAACATTCCTCCAAAAAACTGCATTAAAAGTTTGGATGCCACGCCCACCTATTTCGCCCCCAGCCCCCTCCAATTATAAACAAAAATGCCTGTATCTTCTACAGTTTTGAAGCTATAGCCACCAAAATTGACATGAAGGTAGATACTGACATCTGACAAAGTTATGCATCAAAACATTGGATGCCACGCCCCCAAACAACGGGATATGCCCCACCGCCCTAAAAAAACCGGAAGGCATGTATCTTCGCCAGTTTTTAAGCTAGAGTCACCAAATTTGGTATGAACATTGGTAGTGACATCCGTAGCAGGTGTACATCAATGTTTTGGATGCCACGCCCACTTATTCCGCCCACCGCTATATCTCTCTCAGTTTTTGAGCTAGGCTCTTCAAATTTGGTATGAACATTGTTAGTGGCATCCGTAACAGATCTGCATCAATGTTTTGGATGCCACGCCCACTTATACCGCCCACCTCTATATCTTTGTCAGTTTTTGAGCTAGAGTCTCCAATTTTATACCCAAAACCCTCATATATTACTATTTGCACTCAGAATCCTTAACACAGCTATGTGAACTGGTATCAAAGTATATCGCAGTCGGTTGCGTCCGACTGCAACGTTTTTACTTGTTTTTGTTTGGTGTGGTCACCGACGACCAAGTTATACAATAATTATAAATAAATTTAGATCTTTTCTTGTATTTTTTTTTAAAAATGACTATGGCAAAAGGCCCCACGTTGTAGGCAGAATGGTGACATAGTCCATATTTTCGGCCTGTCCGAAAGTACAGTCTCGGGGAGAAAAACAAGAGACGCGTTCTGTTTATAGTTTTTTTTCATGTGCTTGTTCACATAGCCGGCGTACCGCCCCACGGAAAGAAAAAAAACGTGACCACGCTAGTTACACGTGGGATCATGTGGGCAGCGACATATGGAACAGTTTCACGCACAAAAGGGCAAACGCTTGGCAAGACATGCTAGGTACGAGATTATTTTGTTTTTTTTGCTAACCAACCGCATTCGAGAACTTTCCCCCAAACATTGGTTCCCTAGAGTACAGTAGGGCTCAGCTTCCCATTAACCATTTTTTTTTTGTAAACCTACATACAATTTTTGTTGTTGAGAGCGGAACAATCGTAGAAACAAGCCGAACGCAGCAACTACGCATCAGTCGCTAACGCAGCGACGAAGCTACTCAGCAACAGAGCGGCTCAGCAGCAGAGCCGAATACCAGCCGAACCAAGCGACGAAGCTACTCAGAAACAGAGCGTCTCAGCAGCAGAGCCGAATACCAGCCGAACCAAGCGACGCAGCGACTCAGAAACAGAGCGGCTCAGCAGCAGAGCCGAATACCAGCCGAACCAAGCGACGAAGCGACTCAGCAACAGAGCGGCTCAGCAGCGTACCCGAATACCAGCCGAACCAAGCAACGAAGCGACTTAGCAACGGTGAGGCTCAGCCGCAAAGCCGAGGATCAGCCGACGCAACGGCAGAGCAGAGCCGACGAAGACATCGGACGGCAGAGGTCCCGAAGTCCGCACGACCAGGCAGCTGAGGCGGGTAGCCCAGCATATATAAGGCGGTCACTGACAGCGGGATAGGAGTTTAGCAACGAGAGTCAACCAGTGACAACAGTCAGTGATACAGTGCTCAAATAAAGAACCAAATTTAAACACAGCCTTGACAAGTGAATCCTCACGCAAAGAAAAGGACTCGCAGGACCAACAGCAGGACTCGCAGGACCAACAGCAGGACTCGCAGGACCAACAGCAGGATCGGCAGGACTCGCAGGACCAACAGCAGGATCGGCAGGACTCGCAGGACCAACAGTAGCACCCGTTACAGCACACGCTACAGAACCAACAGCAGGATCAGCAGCACCCGTAGCAGCGGTGTATCAACAACACACGCAGCAGAACTACCAGCACTACCTGACATGGGTGTAAAGTGGATCACTTTTCGGCGCAAGGAAGAGCTACAGCAGCTTGCCCAAGAATTCGGGTTGGGAACTACTGGCACGGTCGAGGAATTGCGGGGCAGGATTTCGGCGTTTTTCACCAGGGGCGAACACTCGGAGGCAACACGAGACCGTCTGGTGGAACTGGAAGCTAGCTACGGAGATATGGCCAGCCCTCGGGATGGTCGCTCGCCGTCAGTGTCTCCATGCCCTGAAAGCCGTGGGAGCTACCAGCAGCTTCAGGTACCGGTGCCGGCGATGAAAACTGTTACGCAGGAGGACCACGAACTGCCGGGTACCAGTACCGCAAACCCAGGAGGACGTCGAGAGGAAATTTCGTGCTCCATGCTGGCGGATAAGCTGCGCAATTGGGGTATCGTGTTTGACGGCATCTCGGACACACTGAGTTTTATCGAGAAACTCGAGGGGCGTGTGACCACTGGCCGGGGAAGTGTCGACCAGCTACCACGAGCCATATTCGGGCTATTGACCGGTCGGGCTGAAGGATGGTACCGCGCCTACAACATGCAGGATAAACCTTGGGAGTCGTTTAAGAAAGAGTTCTTGGACTTTTTTTTGCCGCCACAGTACTTTCAACGCTTAGAAAGTACAATCCAGGCTCGTGTTCAACGCCCAGGTGAAGCCTTCCGTGACTACATTATTGAGCTGCGTTTACTGATCCAACGTGCCCAATACTCGCCGGAACAAGAGCTGGATCGCATATACGACAACTTGCTGCCAGAGTACCAACTATTTACACGCCGGCACGAATTTAACACATTGGCCAGGTTGACCCAGCTGGTCACAAGCTTTGAGACAGTTTGGGACCGGAACAAGAAGGGATATGCAGCATTGGTCCCAGCAAGTACGCCAAAAGCACTCGGCCACGCGCATAACATCGGAGACCACGGACAAGAAAACTGGGACTTGGCAGTACCAACCATGAACGAGACAACGATCAAGACGATACCACAGGACACGGAGGGAGCAGTGGACATAAAGTGGGCTTGCCGAAATTGCGGAGAAATCGGGCATTTCTCTAAAGATTGTCGGAATCCTCAAATGTTGTTCTGCTGGGAATGTGGCCGGCGTGGGACACGCACCATCGGATGCTGCCGTGTCGCTCGATCGGGAAACGGTCAGCGTCTCCGCCCGGCAGAGGACAGGGCGGAGAGCAACAGCAGTTGGAGCCCTCGTCATTAGATCACCCATTACGCTTGAAGGAGGGGAGGATCGCGGTTTCGGTGACCATACGGGACACCCCGGTAGTAGCAACACTGGACACAGGAGCCACGCGATCATTTATAAGTGAACGTTTAGCAAAGATCGTCGGTACCAAGGATAACATTCGCGACATCCAGGTACGAATAATCCCCGCAGATGGTTCACCAAAGCACATAAACCGGGCAGTAGTAGAAAAGATAAGGCTCGACAAACAAGATGCTGTAGTACCACTACTGGTTATGCCAGGGATCCTGGACGATGTAATTTTGGGCATTGACTTTTTATGTGGAGTTCGCACAAAAATTCAGTGTGGCCGATCTTTCTTACAACTCTCGCCTTCACCCGCTTCACGAGCGTATCCGACTCTGATGACTCCAGCCCAACCAACGACGACCAATACAACATCGCAGGACGGACATGCCATTGAGCTAGCCGACTTCGTAGAGACCGCGCAGGGTAGTGAATCAACATCGCAAGACGCACAGGACGGACATGCCACTGAGCTAGCCGACTTCGTAGAGACAGCGCCGGCTAGTGTTGCACCAACGCAGGATGCCCGCAACACTGAGCTAGCCGACTTCGTAGAGACCGCGCAGGCTAGTGAACCCACATCGCAGGACGTACCGGATTCGGAGCTAGTCGATTTCATAACAACCGTGCAGGCCAGTCAGACGAAGACGCAGGCGAAACAACATCGAACCAACAGAGATTATGCACTCAAACCACTGGCGGACGCTCACAAGGCCCGGAGAACGAACCCATTTCGGAGACAACCACGGGCATTACCGGACATTTTGGAAGAGCAGGAAAGCACGCAACGAACTGTCCCGATAAGCCTAGCAGTCGTCACGACAGAGGAAGGAGACAAGGGGCCCCCAGCGGAATCAAACGCAACGGAACACGCATTGACCACCTGGATCGACGACTTTCTGGAGAAAGAACTAGCCCGATTTGAGAACATGACAGGATTATCGCACATCGCCCAGCATACTATCGTCATGAAAGATCACAAACCGGTCAAACAACGATACTTTCCGAAAAATCCGGCAATGCAAAAGATCATAAATGACCAGGTCAACGAGCTTCTGGAAAGTGGGCAGATCGAACCCTCCAAAAGCCCACATAGCGCCCCAATTGTGCTGGTGGGTAAGAAGACCGGCGAGATACGGATGTGCGTGGATTACCGACAGTTAAATGCACGGTCAGTGCCAGACGCATATCCGCTGCCACGTATCAACCACATATTGGAACGCCTACGTAACGCGGCCTACATCTCCACGTTAGATGTTAAAAGCGGATATTGGCAAATCCCGATGGCCAAGGAAAGTCGGCAATACACCGCGTTCACGGTCCCGGGGAGAGGCTTGTACCAAAGGAAAGTTATGCCATTCGGGTTGCACTCTGCCCCAGCGACTTTCCAACACGCTCTGGACAGTGTCATCGGCCCGGAAATGGAACCACACGCGTTCGCTTACTTGGATGACATTGTGGTCATTGGGGCCACATTGGAGGAGCACGTGGAGAACCTGCGCGAAGTGTTTCGAAGACTGGTGACAGCGAACTTAAAGTTAAATCGCAAAAAGTGCAGTTTCTTTCAACGAAGGCTAATATACCTAGGACACATGATCAGCGAGGCCGGCATACACACGGATCCAGGAAAAATCGCAGCAGTACAACGATTATCACCCCCGGCGAATACCAAAGAGCTACAACGTTGCTTAGGAATGGCCTCTTGGTACCGCCGGTTTGTCCCTAACTTCGCCACCATTGTCCAACCAATGACAAGCCTGCTGCGTAAGAACAGGAAGTGGCTGTGGGGCGACGAACAACAAGCAGCGTTTGACGACTTGAAGGCCAAATTAACCCAGGCACCAGTCCTAGCCTGCCCGGATTTTACACAGAAGTTTACACTACAGACAGACGCTAGTGACTACGGACTCGGAGCCGTACTGACGCAGAGCCTACAGGGAGGAGAGCGCGTTATTGCCTACGCAAGCCGACGTCTTCTCAGAGCAGAGGAAAATTACTCCGCCACGGAGAAAGAATGCTTAGCAATTGTCTGGGCCATAAGGCAGTTACGCTGCTACCTGAAAGGTTATCACTTCGAAGTCATCATGGACCACCTAGCATTGAAGTGGTTAAATTCGATTGACAATCCAACTGGACGAATTGCGCGCTGGGCGCTGGAGCTGCAGCAGTATCAATTCGACATACTGTACCGGCGGGGGCGACAAAACGTGGTCGCAGACGCCCTTTCCAGACAACCATTGGAGACCCTGCAACGCACTCTGGAAGAAGCCTCGAATTGCCCTTGGTTGGTACGGCTGAGCAAGTGTATGGAAATGCAGCCAGACAGGTTCACGGACTACATACACGAAAACGGGCAGATCTACCGGCAAACGGGCAAGCAGCCCCCCGAGGAAGAACACGTGACTTGGAAGCTATGCGTGGCTAAGGACCACCGACAACGGGTCTTGGAGGAGTGCCATGATCATCCAACAGCAGGGCACTTGGGAATCCGAAAGACAGCGACGAGAGTGATGCAAAGATATTATTGGCCTGGAATCTTCCGGGATGTGACGAAGTACATCAGGAAGTGCGACAAATGCCAGAAATTTAAGGTGAGCCAATCCAAACCAGCCGGACATATGCAGACACGACAAGCCCAGGGCCCGTTCGACATCCTCTGCGCTGATTTTATGGGTCCGCTCCCGCGGTCCAAGCACGGAAACACCAGCCTCCTCGTTTTCTTCGACCTCTTCTCAAAATGGGTAGAGCTACTGCCCTTACGGAAGGCTACCACCGCCCACTTGGAAAGATCGTTTCGAAAAGAATATTATGCCGATTTGGCGTACCACGGAAGTTTGTGTGCGACAACGGTACCCAATTCACAAGTCGATCGTTCAGAAGCTTCTGCAAGACGGCAGGGATGGAACTGGAACACACAGCCCCGTACACACCGCAACAGAACCCAACAGAGAGGGCCAACAGGACAATAAAAACCATGATAGCCCAGTACATCGATGGAGACCAGAGCACGTGGGACGAACTTCTGCCGGAACTAAGCTTGGCGATCAACAGTAGTACTTCCGACACCACAGGATTCAGCTCGGCATACTTGGTACAGGGCAGGGAACCAAGGCTACCAGGAGCCCTCTACGAGGAAGTCACCCCAGGATTGGGCGAAGATACCGAGGCACCGGAAGCAAAGGCATCAAGACTTAAAGGTATCTTCCAGGTCGTGCAACAGAATATCCAACGGGCATCACAGGAGCAAAGCAAAGGTTACAATCTTCGGAGGCGGGAATGGAAACCAGCGCTAGGTATGAAGGTATGGCTGCGACAACACCATCTTTCCAAGGCTGCAGAAGGATTCAACGCAAAGCTGGCACCAAAGTTCGAGGGACCTTACAAAGTCATCAAGTTCCTCTCACCGAACATAGTACGGGTCCAAAGCCTTACCGGACGACAGCGGAAAACGGCCAGCCTAGCCGACCTCAAAGAGTTCAACGCAGCAGAGGACGAAGAGCCAGCAGTACCAAGTAGCAGCGAAAACTAGCCAACAACGACAAAGTCACGGGGGCCACTTTTACTGGCGAGCCAGTATAACGTCCTCGCCCCAAAATGGGGAAAACCCAACTAAACGATCAGAGTAGCATCCATCACACCGCAGGGCTAAGTCATTTGGGGTAGAGTATTTAAATAAGGTACATCGAACATATTTCTACTTTACTCTAGCACGAATTCAACGCAAGACGAGCCGGACGCACGGCCCTTGGGGGCACAAGATGTACTACTGGGACGTCCCTGGGGCCAGTCGTCGCGGGACAACCAGTTGCGACGAGTCGCCGTCGCAGAGCCATGGCACCCGGAACCGGTCTCTCTGGAAGTTCGCATGCAGGCGGTCAGTGGCTGGATCAATAGCCAGTGCAAACCCGACGACATGGAGGTAATCTCTATCAGCTCCAGCTCAGAGGTGACACCCGACGGCCGGTTCAACACAAACGGCGTCAGGGCCCCGTTAAATTGGGATGTGGACACACTTAACGCCCAAATGGAGGATGACCACAGCTCACCCTTACGTCCTCCCGTGTGCACTGAGGCATCAGGTACGTCCAACTCCAGCCCAAATTTGGAGGAGGACGATCGCAGCACGCCCATACGCCCAGCGGCCAGCGCCAGCTCAAATTCAGATGAGTACCGGCTAGCCGTGCGCTATGGTCTTATGGGCTACCCACCACCATACCCAGCTAGCCCCCCACCAGCGTACGGGTCGTGGTTTGTGGATGCGGAGAAAGTGTTGCGATCCAGCAATTGGTCGGACATCAGCGAGCCGACACCAGACCCAATAGAGCAGGAGAACCCAGGTACCGCCGACGTTCCGCCGCCTCCCCCCACACAAGAGGATGACGCCGGGTCAAATACGAGCCCCCCCTGGATGGAGAGACCGCCGACTTCCTTATGGAAATATTGGCAGAGCACCCAACCGTCAGCGAGGTGCAGGAAGAGCAGGAGGAGTGGACCACGGCCCCCGAGGAGTGGCGTATCAAAGAAGACAACCGTCAACTGCCGTTAAGGGTCGTCCAATATATTTGCCAGTATCTTCTGGACCCCGAGGCACGACTGGGCGTGCGCAACTTAAAAACAATAGGACCACACACCTTTCGCTATTCCATCAACCGGCAACGACAGGTGACAATCAGATTACTCAACCCGAAGTAGGAAGGGAGTGTGAAGTAGTGAACTCCTTCCCAACCTTTATATATACTAGTTAAAATGTCAGGCACCACGAAGGTTGCAATAGGTATAAGAATTATGTTTAAAATTGATTACAGGCCGAGGAGGAGAAAACCGTAAGAAAAGTATTTATATTTAAGGGACAGGGTATATTTAAGGCTAGGCACGCAGCACTATCAGATACGGGCATCACTATCAGAGGAGAGAAACAGAGGCCCCGACTGGACAGGCGAAGAACACAGCAGTGGCGGCAGAGAACACACCAGCAGACGGCACACGACACAGGCATAGCAAACAGCGGTAGCGGCAGAGAACGCAGCAGCAGCCGGCACGCGACAATCGAAGCCGCCGACGCACCGCGCTGACTTAGCAGCCGAGAAGACCGACAGAGTACGCAGCAGCAGACGGCACGCGGCAAACGAAGCCACCGACGCAGCGCGCTAACAACCGACTTAGCAGCCGAGAAGACTTGCCGAGGGCAAAGCAGCAGCGAAGACGACACGCAATCGATGCAAAATTAGGCGCAGCAGCAACAAACGAAAACGAGAGCGTCGTCAGCAGCTCAAAAGGGCAGAGGGCGCAGCAGCGCATTAAGCAGCGATCGCGACTGCATGAGGGTACAGCATGCATTGAAAATGCGTAGCTGGACAGTCGTTGCGGAGTTGCAAAAGAGTGCGGTCATACGCGTGCCAAAGTACGGCAAGAAAAGTGATTAACACGCGGCGTCGATCTGCACAGCCCAGGATACATACAAGGAGCCAACAACAACAACAACAGAAAAGGATTACTTAAGAACCATGGACAGCGGGTAAGCTGGCCCCTGACTCTAGATTATACATGGGCGGGCGGGAGTTTTTAAGTGCGGTGTGTTAGGCAGGTACAGGCTGTGAATAAATTATGCGAAGTTATTGAGTGCAAGCAAGTGTATATAATAGTTCTCAGCGTAGCCACGGCGTGCCGTAAGGCCCCAACATGTGTTCCGAGCGTTTCTCTGCACATGTTGGGGGTATTCGGTAGCGTGCCGGCTAGCCCCAACACGTGTTCCGAGCGTTTCTCTGCACGTGTTGAAGCTTGTCGGTGCCACCGGCCATCTGTAGTGTACACCAAGACGCATTCTGATCGTTTCTCTGTGCGTTTTGGTGGCCCTACGGATGCTCTCTCGCCAGGTTTGTAGTGTTGTTGTTTTTCTAATAGTTCCCAGCGTAGCCACGGCGTGCCGTATGGCCCCAGCATGTGTTCCGAGCGTTTCTCTGCACATGTTAGGCTATTCGGTAGCGTGCCGCCTGGACCCAATACGTGTTCCGAGCGTTTCTCTGCACGTGTTGAGGTTGATCGGTGCCGCCGGCCACCCATAGCGACCATCAAAACGCATTCCGAGGGCTTCTAGTGCGCTTTGGTGGGTCTGCAGTTGCCCCGAAACACCTCTCGAGTCTCAACATTTTATAAATTTTGTTGTAAAAGACCCTGGATATGACTGAGTATTTACCCCAGCCCTAGAAAGCTTCTTTACAAGTTGAAGGCTGCACCCACCCCGGCGACCAAACGGATGCGGTCGACACAAGCGACCCCCGAGGAAGCCACGCCGAGGAAGATCTTGGCCACTGCTAAAGGCGCTGGTTCGGTATCGGTGGTAAAGCATCATGCTGCAGTTGCAGCTGATTTGAATGCTCCAATACATGCCGCAACCACAACGCACGCTAGCAGTGCCAAACCTTCCCATAGAGAAGTAGCAGCACAAGTGGCCATAATACCACATGGCTATCCGGAGGTGCTGTTAACCACAGACCAGCTTAGCAGAGTGCAAATGGAGGTGCTGAACTCGATATAAGCACAACGAAAAGGAACTTTTAAGCCCCTATTCAGCGGCTGCACCTTCCGCCCTGGGTGGATGGTAATGACCTGTGGTGACGCCCCAACCGCAGAATGGCTGAAGGTAACAGTGCCTAAGCTAAATCTGTGGAAGGATGCGAAGCTGCAGGTCTTACCTGAAACCGACGTTCCTCGGCCTGAGGTATTTGTTGGCTACTTTCCGACCTTCGGGAAGGATAGCAAAGCCGACAATATCCTAGGTCTGATTGAGGGACAGAACGCGGGTATGCGAGTAGGGGATTGGAGAGTGCTCCACAAGAGCAAAAGGGTCCTATGGTCGGTCTGACCATTGCACTGGACCCCCACTCCGCAAACCAACTTCGCAGCCAGCAGAGGCAACTCAATTTTGCATTTGGTAAGGTCTGCCTCAAAGCCAAGGGTAAGCAATCCCGTGCCCAGGCCGATGACGTGGTCCTACCAACTCAACCACCAACGGAGGAGGCACCCTGTTGCTCCAAGGAT
The DNA here is from genome assembly GCA_018152965.1 of Scaptomyza pallida. NCBI lineage: Eukaryota > Metazoa > Arthropoda > Insecta > Diptera > Drosophilidae > Scaptomyza > Scaptomyza pallida. The sequence goes on from JAECXP010000072.1 coordinate 56,491, forward strand.
GCGCAGCCGGCAGTCGCAGAGACAACGCCTATGCTAACCCCTACCCAGGGCGAGGCAGTGGCAAATGTCACAGCGGCCAACGCAAGCGGTCCTAGGGCAGCAGCTGTGCCAACTCAACGTCCGGCAGCCAAAGGAACGCTCCCACCTCAGGCACTACACCGGCCCCCCCTTCATGGTCGGCTTTAAAAACACACAAGGCGCAGTAAGGGCGAGCGGCTGTCGGACGAGGAGTCTGCTCTACTGAGGAGCAACCGAGGGTAAGGTGGCGGCAGCGGGCCGCAGGCGGGCACTCTGATGCCCCCACCCACATCAACACCCGCAAGCATACGGAGACGGGCTAAATGTCTCCAGGCGAATCTCCACCATGCCAGAGCTGCCTCGGATGTTCTTAGCATGAGGTTCGCAACCGAGAACATGGACGTCGCCTTTATCCAAGAGCCATGGATTGGCTCAGGACAGGTCCGTGGACTCCATTCAGTGTCTGGTAAGTTACTTTATAAACTTAACTCACCACGTCCAAGGACAGCACCTGCTTATTAATAAGCAATTAACTTTCGTTCCCCTCACACAGTTTATTACTGATGACCTGGTGGCGGTCTGGGTAAAGATGCCCACAGCGCAGGGTGCTATAGAGATAGTGCTGGCCTCTGCATACCTGCCGGGAGACACCGACAGTGCTCCAACAATGGAAGTCCGCTCCCTGGTTGAGCATTGTCATCGAAAAAATCTCCGATGGATCATCGCCTGTGATGCAAACGCACACCATGAGGTATGGGGAAGTACGAATACGAATAAGAGAGGTGAGTACCTTCTTAAATACATTATTAGCAAGCATAATAAACAGGGGTAACGAACCTACATTTATAAATGCCATTAGAGGCGAAGTCCTAGACCTAACGCTCTGTAGCACCAATATGTTGTCCGCTATCTCCAACTGGCATGTATCAGGGGCGGTCTCAATGTCGGATCATCAACACATAAGATTCGACATAACTAGCACCGAGATACAATACTGAGTTACCAGAAATCCTAGAAGAACCAACTGGGATATCTTTCACCTTGAACTTGAGCATCGTGTAAACCGCTCCACTCGTCCAATTTTAACACCTTTCGAGTTGGAAGCAGAAGCAAATGAGCTTCACCAACACATTGAAGATGCATTCCATAAAGGATGCCCTGAAAAAAAGTAGCCTAACGCTCTATAATAAAGAGCTGAGAAGGTCTAAGAGAGCTACATGGAGAGATCACTGTGGGAAGATCACAAAACTTCCCGAAGCGATTCGCCTTCAAAAAGCAATCAGTAAAGACCACTCAAATGTGTTGTGCACACTTAAGAACCCGGATAGTACCTACACCAATAGCCCTGAGGAAACCAGCAAACTTCTGCTGGAAACCCACTTTCCGGGCTGTGTGTTCCTACCAGAAGTGGAGAAGGGACCAATGGCCACAACCATGAATCCCACCAACACTTCTGGTACAGGCACTATTCCATGACGGACGATGACCAGGTAGATGAGGTATCTCAAACCACACCATCTACACTGCGCAATAAGCTCCCACATGGAATATTCCATCACAAAAGTGTACAATGGGCTATATACAACTTCAGCCCATACAAATCCCCTGGACCGGATGGTATCTAACCATGCCATCTGCAACATGGGGCGGACATGGTGGTGACATCTTTAGGATGAAGATCGGTTACGGACGTCACGAACAAGGTTTCTTCCAAATTTGGTGACTCTAGCCCAAAAACTGAAAAAGATAAAGAGTTTTCAGATTTTAGGAGGTGGGCGGTATACGTGGGGCGTGGCATCCAAAATTTTAATGCATATCTTTGTAAGATCTACCTTCCCATCAAATTTCGTGAGTATTGCTTTAAAACTGTGGGAAATACAGTCATTTTCGATTATAACTGAAAGGGGGGCTGAGGGCGGAAGAGGTGGGCGTGGCATCCAAACTTTCGATGCAGTTTTTGAGGAATGTCACCAGCTATCTTGCTATCAAATTTGGCGACTATATGCTAAGATGTGGGATATATATGTGTTTTATCGAATTGCACATCGAGGTGTATCGATTTGTTATCGATTTCCCAGGCCCCTGAGGTCTTAGAGCCAAATTTCACACTTTGGCTGACGAAGGTATGTACCAAGATATTTACAAAGTTGCAAAGCTCTAGCTTTAAGGGTGTTGAAAAAAGTTGCGTCCAAACGGACGGGCGGACGGACAGACACATTGACGGACATTGCATAAGCCCAATATAATATGATAGCTTTGGTATCAAAGTAAAATGACGCGTCTGATTCTTAACCTCAATGGTGGCGTGAAAAAGAGAATATTAAATACTTTGCTAATATGTTGTTATTATTAAATAATTTATCAATATATATAAAATAGTGCGTCCTGACTGACTGACTGATTGACTGACTGATTGTTGAGAGGTCCACAGCCTAAAAGATAAGAGATAGAAGGCAGAAATTTTCACATAATATTCCATGCAGCTTGAAAGTGAGCACTAAGAAAGGATTTTTAATTTGGAACAAATTTGGAACAAATCAATTTATTGCATTAATCACTGTACCTGTAAAAGGTGTGTATGTGTAATGTTAGCATCCAGTACAAACTGACTGCTTAAATGTTGTCGCAACTGGCACTTGTAACCAGGTGGACTACGGAGAAATAATGAATGCTTCTTTAAAAGGTAAAAGTCACAATATTTATAGGTAAAAATTGCTTAGCTTAGAGGTGTGTGTTGTCAATTAAAATTAGGTTAATGTGTATTCAGCAGTTGCATGAAATGCAGACTAGCATATTTCGCAACTACCGGGTTGGCTGACCGTTACTATTGCGACACATATTGTACAATGTGCAGTCAGCGAAATTCTGTGTGTTCAGCAATAATTTGGTATTGCTTACAGTTTATTGTGTAATTGTGTATGATTTGACCTATTTAAGTAAAATGCTAACTGTGTTACAATTTGTTCTTAAGTTACATATATGCGCACAAACATTCTCCCGGGCGTTGAAGCGGTGTTCAACCATCATCTAGAACCAGCGTAAATCGTCTTGGGGATGCTGAAGGTTCGGACGGGTTGACTGCTTCGTTCCTGGTGGCTGTGGGTTGACAAGTCCATCGTCGTTGCGTCCGCATTGCATAAGCACATAGTAGTAAAACAGATACCGCTAAAGCAGCGTAAGCGGCTATGTGATGATGTTGGACCGAGCTTATTTGGTTGGGTAGCTCTTCTGTATTGAGTGTTGCCAACTTTACCTGTAAGTCATCCAGATCCTTGTCATTTTGTGCGTTGTACTCCGATATGTCGAGAGTTTTCTCGGGTACCTTTGTGATGTTTGGCTTGATAATGTCACCAAAGCGGGCGTAGCCTTGTCTTATTTGACTCGTGACAGTGCCAAAGGTACTGATGCTAATGTCTGCGTTGCGTGCAGTACAGCCAGATGATAGCGTTAGTAGTCCGCTGTTTTGTAACTGGATAGTTGACGGTATTCCGCTGCATACGGCTTGTAGTTCCATCACAGAATGTGTTGCGAAGATCCAGTTGTTCGGCTGTTGTGTTTTTTCCCATACCATTTTGGTTGTTCTGTACGTTATTTGACACGTTGTTGGTGTCTTGTTGGTAAACAGTTGAAATTCACATCGGTTGTTAACATCAAATACAGCTTGATGATCAAAGCATATGTATTTTTCGCTGGGTAATGTACGGCAGCGTTGTAGATCATCTTGTGTAAGTCCCATGAATTGGTCCCTGTGGTTGTTTACACCTATAATAGGTGTTTTTAGCTCGAACAATCTCCAACTAGCTGTGTTCCATGCTGGAATTGGCACCATATTAAACAGCTCGAGTATTGATGTTGACACTAGGGGTAATATTACTCTGAATATCACATGAGTGTCGGTGGCTGTGCCTTCTGCTCGCATAATTCTGTAAAGTTGAATTACATTGGATGATGTCACGGGTACCATTTGATCTGGTGGCAAATGATCCCGTATTTGATCCAACTGCTCCCTCAATTGTTTAGGGGATACCAACATTGGGCTTATTGTGTGGTGGCGAACTCCAGTTAGTACGTCCAATATTTCGGATTGCATACGCTGAAGAGATGTTGCTAGCAATGTCAATTGAGTTGTCAATGCCAAGTAGTTTTCTGTAAGACGTGCGCCCGTGTACTTTCCTCTGCTTTGGCTAATGGCAGCTACTTGTTGTTCAAGTAGCCTGAGACGCTTGTCCGAGGTTGTCCTTGTTTTCTTGACAACATTAATGGTTGAGTCGAGTACAGAGGTTTGATTTTTCAGCAGTGTCAGTAAAAATTCCTCGTTATTTTGCACCTTCTTTATGACCTTAGTCATTTTGTTAGCATAGTCTGAGTCTAAAACTCCAAACAGACTGTTCGCAATATTACCCACTGCGTCAAATGGGGAGCGGCGTTTCCGAGTATGTTGCATGAGACCGTTAGCCATTTGTTGTTTAACTCTGGGCATATGCACTGGAACTCCTTGATGCCGGAATTAAACGTGTTCATGTCTCTCCAGTATGGGTCCAATTCATAGTAATAAACTATTGTCCAGTCGGTTATCGCTCTCATCGTTGTGCCGATTTTTTCATAATATACTCCTGGTTTCGTGTCGAACCTTGTCACCGATACTGACTGGGCTAGTACCAGAGGTAGTATTAAAAGCTGAACTAACAAGGAGGAGGTTATAGTAGGTGACGTTAACCGTCTTCGCTGAGCAGCTGGCGTATCCCTTTTATCCGTATCCTCTTCTTCCATACTGGGTCGTTTTTTGGCCGTTTCTTCTGGGAAGATCGGCGCCAGTCTGTTGATGGCGCGCTTGTAAATGCCGGAGGCGGTCTTTACGTCAACCACTCGTACATGGTTATCCAGTCCTGGATATGTTTTTATGATGCGTCCCATAGGCCAGCTCATCACCGGTATGTTGTCTTCTTTGATAAGGACCAACATGCCTTCCTTAATATTGGGATTAACGGTTTTCCACTTGTGTCTGGCTTGAAGCTCTTGCAGTATTCCTCTGACCATTGCTTCCAGAATCCTTGCTTGATTATGGATACTAATTCCCAACGTTTCAGTAGGGATTTCTCATCGCGGTCGGCGTTGACATCAGGTGGAGCCGTTAGCGTTTCACCAATCAGGAAATGTGCTGGGGTGAGAGCTGTAGTGTCCGTAGGATCATTTGACATCGGGGTTATTGGGCGTGAATTTAAGATAGCTTCGATTTCGACGATCACCGTGTTAAGTTCTTCAAATGTGAGGGTGGCAGTGTTGGTTGTCGTTACCAACAATCGCTTTGCCGACTTGACTGCAGCTTCCCATAGGCCTCCAAAGGATGGCGCTCGTGGCGGGATGAATTTGAAGGCAACTTGTTTCTTGTTGCAGTGATTAATGATCTCTGCTTGTGCCTTCTCTCCAAAAATAGTTGATTCCAGTTCCTTCAGCTGGTTGTTCGCTCCGACGAAGTTGGTTGCGTTGTCACAATGTATTGTTTGACATTTGCCACGGCGGCTTAAGAAGCGTCGCAAAGCTCCCAAAAAGGCGCTTGTGGTTAGATCGCTTACCAATTCAAGGTGAACCGCCTTTGTAGAGAAACAGCAGAATACGGCTATGTATGCCTTGTCTGGTCTTTTTCGTCGAAGTTTGTGGTGAATCCATATTGGTCCGCAGTAATCTACGCCTGTTGTCAGAAACGGGCGTGTTGGTGTTACTCGGTCGGCTGGCAAGTTACCCATAATTTGGTTCATTAACTTAGGCCTTGCCTTGTTGCATGTCACGCAGTTGTGAATGATATTCCTTGACATTGTTTTGTCGTTGAGGATCCAATATTGTTGTCTAGCGGTTGCTCGTAAGGCTTGGGCACCGCAATGCATATTGTCTTCATGCAGATCTTTTAGTAGCATTTTTACTATTGGATCATTGTAGGGTAGCAAAATCTGGTGCTTTGCATTGTACGGGAGTGGCGCTTGATCCAATCTGCCACCAACTCGTATAAGTCCGTCGGGTCCTTGTATTGGGGACAGCGATGAAATGGAACTCCTTTTTTCCACCATGTTGTGACGCTGCAACGTTTTTAGCTCAGCAGCAAATTCCACTTGTTGTATTGTCCGTAAGATTACGTTGCGAGCGTGATTCAATTCCTCGATGCTTAGAGTGACAGTTTCTGATTTGGACCTTTTGTAACAGAAGCGTAACATGTAAGCCACAATGCGTTGTAACTTGTGAAACGAATGGCTGTGTCTACAATTATACAATTCTTCACCCATTGTAGATGGAGATATTGCTAGACTCATATGTATCGTTTTCCTTTCTAGATTGCTGGGACTGATATTGGGTAAGGCTGACCATTTGTCTGGGGAGCCATGCAGCAATAGTGGTCCATACAACCATAAGTTGTGCTCGTGTAGTTTCCGCGCCGATATTCCTCTTGAGAGTACATCTGCCGCGTTGTTGGCCGATGATACATGCCGCCATTGAGTCTGGCTTGTCAAAGCCTGAATCTTTGCTATCCGGTTTGCCACAAATGTATGATATGTGGCGGCAGCTGCGTTGATCCATGAAAGAACCACCGTAGAATCTGACCAAAAGTGTCCTGGTACCGTGTTGCTGTCGAGGCCTAGATCGCGTCGAACCCTTTCAGCAAGCTCTGCACCCAATAGTGCAGCACAAAGTTCCAGTTGAGGGAGTGACTGCTTTGCTGTTGGAGCCACTCGAGACTTTGAACATAGTAGTCGTACAGATATTTGTTTGTTTCTGTATGTTTCGCGTACGTATACTGCTGCGCCATATGCACGTTCAGACGCATCCACAAAGACGTGCAATTCTTTTCTTATTGGAGTCTTACCATCATAAACGTGCCGTGGGATTTGCATTGAGTTCAGACTCTGCAAGTCGTCTCGATACTCCTTCCATTCATTTTGAAGACTTGTTGGTAACTCGTCGTCCCAATCAAGCTTTAATTCCCAGAGGCGTTGCATGAAGATTTTTGCTTTTACGACGACTGGAGCGAACAAGCCTAACGGGTCGAAGATCTGTGCCAGCTCCGAGCAGACTGCACGTTTTGTAATGACAGTTGCTGCACTGCTGTGAGTTCGACCGCCAAGTTGATCCGTTTTGGGCATCCAAATAAGGCCCAATGTTTTTACACTGTATGGTTCCAGTGTTTCTCCGAGTTGTACATCGTTTACTGTGTCTTCTTTGGGGATTCCCTCCAATATTTGTGCATTGTTTGAGCACCATTTTCGCAGCTTGAATCCCGATGGCTGAAGAATTTTGTTTAGTTCTTGTTGAACTTGTTTCGCTTCTGCGATTGTGTCGGTGCCGGTCAGGCAATCGTCTACATAAAAGTCACGTTGTAGTGCCTTTGCACCCATCTGAAGACTTTCCATGTGCTTCTTGGCCAAATGATCCAAACATTTTATAGCTAAAAATGGTGCGGATTTTGTGCCATATGTGACTGTTTTCAGTCGGTAGTATTTTATTTCCTCCGACGAGCTGTTTCGCCATACAATCAGTTGATGAAACTGATTTTCCGAATTGATCCATACCTGACGATACATCTTTTCAATGTCAGCCATAAACACATATCTATGTGTTCTGAATCGTAGTAGAATAGACATAAGATCGCTTTGCACTGTGGGGACAGCATGCAGTATGTCATTCAACGATTTTCCAGTAGATGTTTTGCATGAAGCGTCAAATACCACTCGTAGTTTTGTAGTAGTGCTGTCCGGCTTCAATACGCAATGATGGGGGATTACGTAGTGATTTTTAGGGATCTGTTTCGGCGACACTTGTTTCATGTGTCCCAGTTTCTCATACTCCGCCATGAACGCTGCGTATTGCTTCCACGTGTCTGCGGAGGTTCTGCGCTCTAACGAAATGAACCTTTTGGTCGCAATCTCCATGGACTCTCCCAGGGCTGAACAATGTTCAGAAAATGGAAGTTTCACGATGAATCTGCCGTCTACCGCCACTTGTAGGTGTTCTAGGAAGTGCTTCTCACAATGCGCTTCAATTGGTGTTCGGTGTTTTTCTGATGTATCCAAGCTATCCAATGTCCAGAATCGTTCCATTAGTTCATTTGTTTCCTCGTTGGTTGCAGATGCGCAGATGGCTGACGACTTACTTGAAGCATTAACTTTTCCAGCAATGATCCAACCGAACTCAGTTTTTTGCATCATTGGACCAGACTGGAACATTTTGTGTTGCTGTGGGAGCAGTATTGAAAAACAGTGCTCTGCTCCAATTAACATGTCGATTTTGCCTGGTCTGTTAAAGTTTTGATCCGCAAGTCGTAAATCGCTCGGCATGTCCCAATCAGCAGTGTTGATTGACTGGGCAGGTTGATCCGAAATTATATGAGGAAATACGAATGCTTCCAATCGCATCGTAAAATCGCTATGTAGTGATTTAACAAGGACATTCACTCGAGCCTTGCTGACTCTTGGCTGTCCTCCGATGCCCTCAATCCGAAGTGTTGTGTCGTGACGTTTAAGTCCCAACATTGTCACAAGTCTCTCGGAAACAACGTTGATTTGTGATCCAGAATCCAGTAATGCCTTGAACGATGCTTGTTGTCCGTTGGTTGCTTGTACAGCTACCTTTGCTGTTGCAAGTAAGTTATAGTTTTGATTGTTTGCGGATGCCACAACTTGTGAGAGTGGCTCTGCTGCTGCTGATGTGATAGCATTTTCCAAATGCACAAGAGTGTGGTGCTTTTTGTTGCACTTAAAACAGCTAAAGTTGCTTGTGCATGCCTTGGTTTTATGGTCATGTTTAAAGCAGTTGACGCATAACCTTTGCTTTTGCACCCAGTTTAAGCGTTCGCTGACAGATTTTGCGCGAAATTCGTCACATTTAGATAAGTAATGACTTGTCTTTTTACAGAAAAGACACCCTTTTTGTGCACTAGAAGATGTTGCACATGTTGCGTTTTTTGGCTCCTTTTTAGAAACTACAGGTGCCTTTTTTCCAGTAGCCATAACCCGAACTCTCTGTTCTAGGAACTGGAGCATGGTGTCCAGTGGCTGGATTTCCTTCGTATTACCCAATGATTGTTCATAGAGTGTTTTGTTTGTGCCATCCAGCTTGTTTCTGATGATGGCAATGATGATTGGATCCCATGTTGAGATGTCAATCCCGAGTCCCTTCAGTGAGGCTAATGACTCTATGGTGGTGATGTGCAGCTCCTTTAAGGATCTCACATCGTCGCTGCAGGTTTGTTGCAGCAAGAGGCGATTTAAAACCCTAGATGCAATATCTCTAGGATTGTTGTACGCATCTACTAAAATTTCCCATGCGTAGAGATAGTTCTCTTCCCGTAGGTCGATGTGACGGATTAATCTTTCCGCCTCTCCGACTACGCTGGTTTTTAAATACCACATCTTTCGTATGGTCGGCATCTTTGTTTCATGTATCATACATGAAAACATATCGAAGAATTGTGTCCATTTCAGCGTATCACCATCAAATTTGGGAATGGAAATACGTGGCAAGTTGATGTTATCGGTGCACTCACTGTTTGAGTTGCTCGTAAGTGCATTCCGAACATCAGACTCTGCCTGGAGATACTCGGTGGCGTTGTAGCCACTTTCTTCTGGGTCCTCAAATTCCTCGTATATTTGGAAATAGACCTCTTGAGTTTTTGCCCATAACGACTTAATAATGTCTGCATTAACGGGCTTGTGTTGCAGGGTGCGATTGATTGACGCAATCATCGCCTTTTGCCGTCGGCACAATGCATTAATCTTGTCATTGCTGGTTGGTCTGCCGCTCACTGAACCCGCAATTGTGACGGTCCTTGGCTCCATCGTTTTGCTTGTTGTTTGGTCCGCGATGTCGGCTTGTTCCAGTAGGTAGGTCCTGTGGTGCTCTACCATTGCCGCGACTTGCTCATAGAACTTAAAGTATTCATGTGACTCATCTAAGTTCTTAGAGTCCTTGATGAACTCGTGGTTAGTTTGGAACGCCGTCCACTTTTCCTCTAGTATTGAGGTCCTGGCTTGATAGTAGCCAGGTTTTGCTTTGCGTTCCGCTGAGTCCTTCTTGCAGTTCTTGACAAGCCTTGATATCTCTTGGCTAATGAATTCCTGCTCAGATAGGACATCTTCCAATTGGTGTGATTTTTCTGTGCTCATTTTGTCGCCTTGTTGATAATGAATAAGCTACCAGAATCACGTTTGTTTGTTGTTGCTTATAACTCTTTGATTACTCCTGACCCGGTGGAAGTGTTTTATTCGCTCGTCCTGAGCTGGATTACGCTTCTATTCGCAACCGTGCGGTGTGGTCGAAGGAGTAGCGAGTTATGTATGTTGTAGACCGGATCCTTCCTAGGAGTCCTTTGTCGGGGTCACCAAAATGTACCTGTAAAAGGTGTGTGTGTAATGTTAGCATCCAGTACAAACTGACTGCTTAAATGTTGTCGCAACTGGCACTTGTAACCAGGTGGACTACGGAGAAATAATGAATGCTTCTTTAAGTTGTAAGAATACACTGATTTTATTAAGGTAAAAGTCACAATATTTATAGGTAAAAATTGCTTAGCTTAGAGGTGTGTGTTGTCAATTAAAATTAGGTTAATGTGTATTCAGCAGTTGCATGAAATGCAGACTAGCATATTTCGCAACTACCGGGTTGGCTGACCGTTACTATTGCGACACATATTGTACAATGTGCAGTCAGCGAAATTCTGTGTGTTCAGCAATAATTTGGTATTGCTTACAGTTTATTTTGTAATTGTGTATGATTTGACCTATTTAAGTAAAATGCTAACTGTGTTACAATTTGTTCTTAAGTTACACATATGCGCACAAACAATCACTTTACCTCATTCCACCAATCTGGCGCCTCATTGTCGCACAAGCTGTGAGTTTCAACGCCGCCGAGGTTTCAAAAAAACAAAAAAAAGATCCACTCCACTACTGCCGTCTGCGCACAAGCTATTGCGGCCGATTATACACAAAAGCAAAACAAATCACCCATTCCACTTCTGCCGTCTGTAGATGTGTCTCCGTTATTCTCTTTTCTTCTTTGTGCCTTTGACAATTGTTTTTCGAATCAAGTAGCATTTGTTGTTGTTAGTAAGTATTGTTGTTGGGCTCGCAATGCTTCTTTTTGTTGGTATCATTGATTTAAAACAAATCAATTAAAACATAATTTGGTTTTGTACACCAGAATATGTTACGCGATTGGTTTTACCTACATACTTGCTAATTATCAAACAAAACTTAACACACAAATACCTATTGCCATTGTTGTTTTGATATTATTTTCAAACTGACATTTGTAACTTTAGTTGGTGTTGCAAATGCACATATGTACATACATACACATGTATGTACGTGCATTTTCATTATTTAGTACCTACATACATATGTATTAACAAAAATGCAAGTGCATATATTGGTTAATGCACGCATACATTGTTGTATCTGTAGCAAGCTAATATACATATATACGAGTTGATAAAATCAAAACAAATGAGTTTTTTTCTTTTCTTCTTTGTGCCAATGACAATTGATTTACGACCCCAGCAGCGTTTGTTGTTGTTGTAAGTGTTGTTGTTGCTTCTTTTTGTTGGTATCATTGATTTAAAACAAATCAATTAAAACATTATTTGTTTTTGTACACCAGAATATGTTACGCGAGTGGTCTTATCTACATACTTGCTAATTATCAAACAAAACTTAACACACAAATACCTATTGCCATTGTTGTTTTGATATTATTTTCAAACTGACATTTGTAACTTTAGTTGGTGTTGCAAATGCGCATATGTACATACATACACATGTATGTACGTGCATTTTCATTATTTAGTACCTACATACATATGTATTAACAAAAATGCAAGTGCATATATTGGTTAATGCATGCATACATTGTTGTATCTGTAGCAAGCTAATATACATATATACGAGTTGATAAAATCAAAACAAATGAGTTTTTTTCTTTTCTTCTTTGTGCCCATGACAATTGATTTACGACCCCAGCAGCGTTTGTTGTTGTTGTAAGTGTTGTTGTTGCTTCTTTTTGTTGGTATCATTGATTTAAAACAAATCAATTAAAACATTATTTGTTTTTGTACACCAGAATATGTTACGCGAGTGGTTTTACTTACATACTTGCTAATTATCAAACAAAACTTAACACACAAATACCTATTGCCATTGTTGTTTTGATATTATTTTCAAACTGACATTTGTAACTTTAGTTGGTGTTGCAAATGCGCATATGTACATACATACACATGTATGTACGTGCATTTTCATTATTTAGTACCTACATACATATGTATTAACAAAAATGCAAGTGCATATATTGGTTAATGCATGCATACATTGTTGTATCTGTAGCAAGCTAATATACATATATACGAGTTGATAAAATCAAAACAAATGAGATTTTTTCTTTTCTTCTTTGTGCCCATGACAATTGATTTACGACCCCAACAGCGTTTGTTGTTGTTGTAAGTGTTGTTGTTGCTTCTTTTCGTTGGTAACATTGATTTAAAACAAATCAATTAAAACATTATTTGTTTTTGTACACCAGAATATGTTACGCGAGTGGTCTTATCTACATACTTGCTAATTATCAAACAAAACTTAACACACAAATACCTATTGCCATTGTTGTTTTGATATTATTTTCAAACTGACATTTGTAACTTTAGTTGGTGTTGCAAATGCACATATGTACATACATACATACAAACATTCACATGTGTGTACCTACATTTTACATTGTTTTGTTAATACATATATTTAAAAAAAATCAAGTGCAAATACCGTGCAAATCAAACACACTGTTAGTGTAGAAAATTAAGAAATGTATTTTACATTTACATATATACGTAATAATGCATAAACCTGGCATAGATATGTACATATGTATATTCATGTAATTTGTATTTGTTTTTTTTTTTATATCGAGCACTTAGTGCGTAAATAATTAGTCTTGAACATCTTTGTATTGTGGTAGATTTTTATACTTTGATACCAAAGGTATCATAGTATATTGGGTTTGTGCAATGTCCGTCTGTCCGTCTGTCCGTCCGTCTGTCCGTCCGTCCGTATGAACGCAACTTTTTTCGACACCCTTAAAGCTAGAGCCTTGCAACTTTGCAAATATCTTGGTACATGTCTTCGTCAGACAAAGTGTTAAATGTAGGGCTCTACGACCTCAGGGGGCCCGAGAAATCGATAACAAGTCGATACACCTCGATGTGCAAATCGATAAAACACAAATATATCCCACATTTTAGCAGCTAGAGTCACCAAATTTGATGGCAAGATAGCTGGTAACATTCCTCAAAAAACTGCATTAAAAGTTTGGATGCCACGCCCACCTATTTCGCCCCCAGCCCCCCTCCAATTATAAACAAAAATGCCTGTATCTTCTACAGTTTTGAAGCTATAGCCACCAAAATTGACATGAAGGTAGATACTGACATCTGACAAAGTTATGCATCAAAACATTGGATGCCACGCCCCCAAACAACGGGATATGCCCCACCGCCCTAAAAAAAACCGGAAGGCATGTATCTTCGCCAGTTTTTAAGCTAGAGTCACCAAATTTGGTATGAACATTGGTAGTGACATCCGTAGCAGGTGTACATCAATGTTTTGGATGCCACGCCCACTTATTCCGCCCACCGCTATATCTCTCTCAGTTTTTGAGCTAGGCTCTTCAAATTTGGTATGAACATTGTTAGTGGCATCCGTAACAGATCTGCATCAATGTTTTGGATGCCACGCCCACTTATACCGCCCACCTCTATATCTTTGTCAGTTTTTGAGCTAGAGTCTCCAATTTTATACCCAAAACCCTCATATATTACTATTTGCACTCAGAATCCTTAACACAGCTATGTGAACTGGTATCAAAGTATATCGCAGTCGGTTGCGTCCGACTGCAACGTTTTTACTTGTTTAACTTGCTGCTTATCTAAATTAGACAAAACGTAACACATAAACATTATTGATATACAATTTTGAACAAGCAAAGCAAAACATATAAGTTTGTATGCATTTGCATCATGCTCTTTGCATAAAGCTCTTGATTCCAAATCCAAAGAGCGTTTAAGACGTATTAGAGCGCGCGCGTCTCTTTTATAACCGGCGTTGGATATTAAATATTTTGCGTTCACTCTCTTTTGTATGCGCGCGCTTTGCATGAGTTTAATAACCCTAATTAGCCGAAATCTGTAACAACAAAGGCGCATGATCAGAGCGAGATTTGAAAATAATTTGTTATCCAGCATCGAGAATGAAGAGCGATGCGCGCGCGTGTTCAAGTTTTAAGCCGCCTCTTTGGTTTTGGGACCAAGAGCGCGACTCACACGTATGACGCAGACATGCGTAGATTCGCTCTATTCTATGAATGTATTTATTCATGATGCAGGTGTTCCTATGCCGACTGTCACCATAACACGAGAATGAGGGAGTCGGAAAGCAAGTAAGAAGGCTTTAGTTGTGTAATCCCGACAAAAAGATACCTTGAATTTTATTGACTTGCAGAAGTCCAGTTTTTCTTGACTAAACTTTAATATTAATTATCTTTGATTTAGATATAGAAAAATTTTGCCCTTTTCGACCAAATTTTCACAGTATTTATTAAGTCAGTCATAGTTTAAATTTTCATATTTTCAAAATTCCCTTTTCTTTCGTTATCGACTACATCTGTATATCCGCTCAGAATAGTTATCGATAGTTTGAAATAAACTTGATTTGCCTATGGCTTAGAAGAAGCTATGTTCTTAATATGAAGTCTTTAGCTTTTATAGTCTTTGAAATCGACGCGTGCATACATAGGTTAGACAGACGGAAGGACAGGCAGACGGACATGGCTATACCGACGAGGTTGTTGATGCTTTTTTAGTATATATGCACTTTATTGGATCGGAGATGCTTCCTTCTCTCTGTTACATACTTTTGCACAAAACAAATATACCCTTTTTTACCCAGTTCATGGGATCAGGGTATAAAAATATCAGTAAATGCAAAAATTTGTTCTTGCTGTTTTTGTCTATCGCTTTCGGCTTATGCACATACGAAATTGGTTTCCTATGATTGAAAGCAATTGCAACAACAAACAAGTAAGAAGGCTCCAGCCGAGAAATCCCGACTAGGACATACCCTTAACCCGATACTTAACGCTTACAGTTATTTATGTGTATTAACTCAGTGACCAATATAACCAAACTTCATACTGAGATATCTCCGATGTTTTTGAACCGATTTAGATCAATTTTTTTAAATGTTTATTATTTTATTTGTAGATTCAAGCCCCATTTTCACAATTTTGAAATTAAAGATTTTTTTTTAAGTCTCAAATTCTTATAGTCTCTAAGATCTACGCGTTCATACAGACAGACAGACGGACAGACCGACAGACGGACAGACGGTCAGACAGACATGGCAAGATCGACTCAGCTGTTAATGCTGATCAAGAATATATATACTTTATGGGGTCGGAGATGCTTCCTTCTGTCTGATACATACATTTGGACAAAACCATTATACCCTTATTTACCCATTTTATGGGTTAAGGGTATAAAAATGACTGAGAGCAATGCGAGAGAGATCAATTTACAGAAATAACTGTAACCCTTTCAGCTCTCAGAGAATTCTTAAATTTTTACTTCAGTGTGCCATTTTTGTATTGGCTTATTTCATTTATAATTTAAAACCGAACATGAGCGGATATTGGGCACCAGTGGCACCTCAGCAATATTATTTGCCGGCGCAACAGCAGCAGCAGCAGTTCCAGCTACAGCAGCAGTTCCAGCCGCAGCAGCAGTTCCAGCCACAGCCACAGCAGCAGTTCCAGCCACAGCCACAGCAGCAGTTCCAGCCACTGCAGCAGCAGCTGTTCCAGCCACTGCAGCAGCAGCAATTTCAGCCACAGCTGCTGCATTTTCAGCCGGAGCAGCAACAGCTGTTTCAGCAGCAGCCATTGGTACAGCCACTGCAGCGTCAACATCAGCTCCAACGACAGCAGCAGCAGCAGCCACAGCAGCAGCAGCGGCAACAGCATCAGTTAAGGCAAGTTAAAAAACCTTTGAAGCTGCGGCAGCAACAGAACCTTAAATCGCTGCATCAGAAAATTTTTAATTTAAACAAAAAATTAAATTTAATAATTAAAAAGCAAAAGCAAATAGTAGTGCAAAACAAAAAAGCAATTGAAGCAATGAATTTGGAGAAAAAAAAACAATGCAAGGAGGAGTTGCAAAAGTTGCAAAATGAGATGAATGTTTTAAAAATAAGTTGAGAACAATTCAACTCATGTTGCAGCTTCTGCAACTCCTCCTTGCATTCTTTTTTAACCCCAACTTCATTGCTTCAAATGCGTTTCTGTTTTGCACTGCTATTTATTTAAATGCTTTCTTATACAGCGATTTATGTTTTGTTGCTACCGCAGCTTCAAAGGTTTTTTTTAACAGCCCCAACCGCAACAGCCTCCGTCAAAGCAGCAGCCATTTCATCAGCATATTTATATTTTTATTTTAAAAACTGTATTTTTTTAAATATAATTTAATCTGTAATCAATTTTCAACAAACACTAAGAAATTGAATCTTAAGAAATGTAATCTATTAGTACATGCTGGGAGTTTGACCGCGAGCAAATTTACAATAACAAACAAGTAAAAACGTTGCAGTCGGACGCAACCGACTGCGATATACTTTGATACCAGTTCACATAGCTGTGTTAAGGATTCTGAGTGCAAATAGTAATATATGAGGGTTTTGGGTATAAAATTGGAGACTCTAGCTCAAAAACTGACAAAGATATAGAGGTGGGCGGTATAAGTGGGCGTGGCATCCAAAACATTGATGCAGATCTGTTACGGATGCCACTAACAATGTTCATACCAAATTTGAAGAGCCTAGCTCAAAAACTGAGAGAGATATAGCGGTGGGCGGAATAAGTGGGCGTGGCATCCAAAACATTGATGTACACCTGCTACGGATGTCACTACCAATGTTCATACCAAATTTGGTGACTCTAGCTTAAAAACTGGCGAAGATACATGCCTTCCGTTTTTTTTTAGGGCGGTGGGGCATATCCCGTTGTTTGGGGGCGTGGCATCCAATGTTTTGATGCATAACTTTGTCAGATGTCAGTATCTACCTTCATGTCAATTTTGGTGGCTATAGCTTCAAAACTGTAGAAGATACAGGCATTTTTGTTTATAATTGGAGGGGGCTGGGGGCGAAATAGGTGGGCGTGGCATCCAAACTTTTAATGCAGTTTTTTGAGGAATGTTACCAGCTATCTTGCCATCAAATTTGGTGACTCTAGCTGCTAAAATGTGGGATATATTTGTGTTTTATCGATTTGCACATCGAGGTGTATCGACTTGTTATCGATTTCTCGGGCCCCCTGAGGTCGTAGAGCCCTACATTTAACACTTTGTCTGACGAAGACATGTACCAAGATATTTGCAAAGTTGCAAGGCTCTAGCTTTAAGGGTGTCGAAAAAAGTTGCGTTCATACGGACGGACGGACAGACGGACGGACAGACGGACAGACGGACATTGCACAAACCCAATATACTATGATACCTTTGGTATCAAAGTATAAATACATGAGCTTTTTTCTTTTCTTCTTTGTGCATTTGATAATTGTTTTTCGAATCAAGTTGCGTTTGTTGTTGTTAGTAAGTGTTGTTGTTGGGCTCGCAATGCTTCTTTTTGTTGGTATCATTGATTTAAAACAAATCAATTAAAACATAATTTGTTTTTGTACACCAGAATATGTTACGCGATTGGTTTTACTTACATACTTGCTAATTATCAAACAAAACTTAACACACAAATACCTATTGCCATTGTTGTTTTGATATTATTTTCAAACTGACATTTGTAACTTTAGTTGGTGTTGCAAATGCACATATGTACATACATACACATGTATGTACGTGCATTTTCATTGTTAAGTACCTACATACATATGTATTAACAAAAATGCAAGTGCATATATTGGTTAATGCACGCACACATTGTTGTATCTGTAGCAAGCTAATATACATATATACGAGTTGATAAAATCAAAACAAATGAGTTTTTTTCTTTTCTTCTTTGTGCCCATGACAATTGATTTACGACCCCAGCAGCGTTTGTTGTTGTTGTAAGTGTTGTTGTTGCTTCTTTTTGTTGGTATCATTGATTTAAAACAAATCAATTAAAACATAATTTGTTTTTGTACACCAGAATATGTTACGCGAGTGGTCTTATCTACATACTTGCTAATTATCAAACAAAACTTAACACACAAATACCTATTGCCATTGTTGTTTTGATATTATTTTCAAACTGACATTTGTAACTTTAGTTGGTGTTGCAAATGCACATATGTACATACATACACATGTATGTACGTGCATTTTCATTATTTAGTACCTACATACATATGTATTAACAAAAATGCAAGTGCAAATATTGGTTAATGCACGCATACATTGTTGTATCTGTAGCAAGTTGCATTACAAAAGCAAGCAAATAGGCTTAAGTCGAGAAATCCCGACTTAACGATACTCTGTGTGCTTAAATGACTTGCAGTAGTGGAATTTTTCTGACTACACCTCAATATAAAATATATCTGGATATAGATTTAGAAATAATTAATTCATTTGAACTAATAATTTCACAGATTTTATTAAGTTATACATAGTTTTAACTCTTAAAGTTTTAAAATTCATTTTTTTCGTTATCGATCACATGTGTATATCGATCTATATAACTAATATATATACCTAACGATCTATATTGACTTGATCTGTCTATGGCTTAGTAGAAGTTATGTTCCAAATTTGAAGTCTTTAGCTCTTATAGTCCTTAAAAACGGGTTCGTAGATGCTTCCTTCTGCTTGTTATATACTTTTGCACAAAACAAATATACCCTTTTTGCCCAGTTTATGGGATTAGGGTATAAATATAATGTAATATTTTACTCATCGATTGCTTGCAAAACAAAGTTGTCAGTATATTTCGTCGCCACAGTAAGTTCATAGAGAGAAGCACTAGAAATCACCGCAAGCAGCATACACAGTTGAGCGAATTTATGCATGTGTGCAATGAACGTGTGAGTCGCGCTCCCACAACCTGAGAGCGGCTTAAAACTAGACGCGCGCGTCGCTCTTAAGACTTAGATATAAAAAAATTTTAATGCAATCATGCGCTTTTGTTGTTGATAATTTGTTCGCACGCTCTGCATGTCAAACATGAATCTTAATATCCCTACCTCCTTCGAACTTATAGGCTTAGTTAAGCATAACTAAGAGGCTGAATTTAAGGGAATGGCATTGCCTAATTTGTACCACCCACACCAAGCTCTTAAGTACAAGCGTTGTATGTAAGAGCTCGCTGTGTGTTGATTAGAGGAATAACTGTAATGCTCTTTTCCAATTTATGTTTTTACATTCAATTGTAAGGGAATTGGTTATGCATTTTAGTATACATTTATTGTGAAAAAGAAAGTAACGTTTCGTTTAAGCTAATTTTTTAATATAATTGTATTAAAGGATAGCATCAAAAGTTACTTTTTGGATCAGTGAGTTATTTATTATTCTGATTTTCGTATTATATATACAATTCATTTAAAATACGTATTTTTATGATAAGTTATAAAAAATATTTAATAACTATTATTTAAATATTTAAATAACGAACAACGTTTTTAAATTTTTTTGTTGTTTTTAAAACACAAAAAGAATAAGTTAATTTTAGAATTAATATTTGAAGCAACATTGTATATAGTTGTCTTCTATTTGGCTTATTATTTCATTTAATAGTCATATAGACGCTGCTTTAGTGCATTTAAAATTCAAATACAACTAAGCGGTCTAAATATTCTATTGAAATAATATAAGTTGGTATACTCAATTTTATTGAATTCTATACTTGCGTATAGACACTGTATCGTTGTTACAATCGTTGTACAGTGAAGCCAATTTTTAACTTATTTTTAAGAATTTATTAATTCAATACTCAGCTTCATATTAAGTTGTTTATTTCTTTTGTTGTTTTTAAAACACAAAAATAATAAGTTAATTTTAGAATTAACAATTGAAGCAACATTATATATAGTTGTCTTCTATTTGGCTTATTATTTCATTTAATAGTCTTATAGACGCTGCTTTAGTGCATTTAAAATTCAAATACAACTAAGCGGTCTAAATATTCTATTGAAATAATATAAGTTGGTATACTCAATTTTATTGAATTCTATACTTGCGTATAGACACTGTAACGTTGTTACAATCGTTGTACAGTGAAGCCAATTTTTAACTTATTTTTAAGAATTTATTAATTGAATACTCAGCTTCATATTAAGTTGTTTATTTCTTTTGTTGTTTTTAAAACACAAAAATAATAAGTTAATTTTAGAATTAACAATTGAAGCAACATTATATATAGTTGTCTTCTATTTGGCTTATTATTTCATTTAATAGTCATATAGACGCTGCTTTAGTGCATTTAAAATTCAAATACAACTAAGCGATCTAAATATTCTATTGAAATAATATAAGTTGGTATACTCAATTTTATTGAATTCTATACCTGCGTATAAACACTGTTACGTTGCAACAATCGTTTTTCAGTGTAGTCAATTGACTTTGAGCTAAATTAAATATGCCTGTTGAAACTTTAGATATAAATGGTGTTTTGGTGCTGCATTCAGTTGTTAGCATAATTGGTGATGGAGCCTGTCTTTTTAGATCTATTTCCCACCTTTTATTTGGTAGGGAAGGCTTCCATGCCACCATACGACAACATATTGTAACCCATGTCGTTACCAACTGGGAATCTTTTGCAAGCTTTAGCATGAATTCAAATGGACAGTGTTATAGCTCTTCTGAACAATATGAGTGCGCTATGTCAAACTCATGTACATATGGTACTGCATGTGAGCTTCAAGCAGCAGCAGAAATTTATGCTGTAAGTTTTCAAGTTTTTCAAGATGGAAATTTATTACAAGCATTTGGCAATAATATGCATCCTGTAAAAAGATTGCGTTTTACTGGTCCAATAATGAATGGACATTTTGATGTTTATATTCCTTTAGAGGAAGTATTAACCCAAGATTTTGACACATCAAGTAAATGTTCAACCGATAATGTTAAAAATCCTGTTAAAAGACGGCGTCGGTTCACCGACAAAACAGAAAAAAATGCACGAAAACATTCAGATAAAAAATATTTTGATCAAAATAGGGATAAGCACATAGAAGCATCAAAAAGATATCAGGCTGATAATCCTGAAGCTCATAGAGATGCAGTGAGAAGACATCAGGCTGAAAATCCTGATGCACGTCAAGAAAGGCGTTTGCGTGCATGGAGTGTTAAGGCCATGTCTGGTTTTAACTATGATTTTGAGATAGCCTACAAGTCTGATAAAATTACTAATCTTGGTAGTATGAATTTGATATGCAAAGACTGTAATGCTTTAAAATGGAAAAATGAGCCCATGGGTATCTGTTGCAAGGCAGGAAAAGTTAAACTTTCACAAAATGGAAGTTTGCCTGATCCACTTAAAAGCTTAATAATTGGTGGACATCCCAAGCATAATCATTTTATTGACCGTATAAGAAAGTATAACAGCTGCTTTCAAATGACTTCTTTTGGAAGTTCAAAAATAATAAATGAAGGTTGGTCAACCTTCAAAGTCCAAGGACAAGTGTATCACTTAATTGGTAGTGTCCGACCTATGCCAAATGAAGAAATGCAGTTTCTTCAAATTTATTTTGTCGGTGAAGATGAAAAGGCAGTTCAATTACGTTGCAAAAATATTTCAAATGTTGATATAAGCATAGTAAAGGATCTTCAATTTATGTTTTATCAACATAATCGTTATGTAAAAGATCTAAAAATGGCTCTCAATAAAATACCAACAAGTAGGAAAGACTATAAATTAGTTATACACGCTGATCGAACACCCGCTGGTGCTCACAAAGGGCTTTATAATGCACCTCGATCAAGCGAAGTAGCTTTAGTTATTGTTGGTCAGCAATTTGAGAAGCGCGATATTGTTATTGAAAGCCATAATAATAAATTGCATCGTATAAATGAGGTGCATCGATCATACGATGCCTTACAGTACCCTTTGCTATTTCCGTATGGCGAAGATGGCTATTCAGTAGATATACCACAATGGAATCCATTATTAAATATGGAGGATTCAAAAAAAACGATATCTGCGTCAAGCTTTTATAGTTACAAAATAATGATTCGTCAATCAGAGATAAATCATTTAATATATTGTCGTTCCCTTTTTAGTCAATTTTTGGTTGATATGTATGCTAAAATTGAAACAGAAAAATTTAATTATATTCGCTACAATCAAGCGAAACTCAGAGCAGATAGATACATCTAAAAGATGCAATAGGCCAACAAGATGTTGACGCAGCTCAACTTGGTCAGATGGTAATTTTACCATCCTCTTTTACAAGCTCTGCACGATATATGCATGAAAAAACTCAAGATGCTATGACATATGTTCGCCATTATGGGCGACCAGATCTTTTCATAACATTTACATGCAATCCACAATGGAATGACATAAAAAGTGCTCTATTCCCGGGTCAAAAACCTCATGATCGTCACGATATTATAGCTCGAGTTTTTCATTTGAAAGTTAAAGTTTTAATGTCACTTTTGACAAAAGGTTCTTTGTTTGGAAGCTTGCAATGTTTTATGTACTCTGTGGAATGGCAAAAGCGGGGTTTACCTCATATACATATTCTACTTTGGTTAGAAAATAAAATAAGACCAGATAAAATCGATAATATTATCTGTGCCGAAATACCAAACGCAGATGAGGATCCTTTGTTATTTAACAATTGTAAAGTCAAATATGATTCATGGCCCTTGCGGTGCATTTAATTCTAAATCGCCATGCATGACAAATGGAAAATGTACCAAAAATTTTCCTCGACAGTTTCTCAAAGAAACTATGACTGGAAAAGATAGTTACCCTCTATATCGTAGAAGAGCGTTAGAAGATGGTGGTTATGCAATTAATATAAATGGTAATTGCATAGATAATCGTTGGGTTGTTACTTTTGAGAACATTTGTGCTACATAAATGTTTATTGTAGAACATTTAAAGTCTCATTAAATACATTTGTAAATATGTTAACAAAGTAGTGATCATGCATCTTTTACTCTTGAAGACAAACGTAATGAAATTCATATGTATGAAATTTTAGTAAGTAGGGCCAATTCTTGCATTTTCCATCGTAAACGTTTTAAAAGCTATTATACTTAGCTGTTCATTTAGAAAATGGTCAACGGATACATTTTAACCCCAATAATCCGCAACAGCTAACTGACAGATTAAGACTCCAGTTAAAACCACTTTGAAGCTTTTTGAGCTATGCACACGTGATGAGTTTGCAAGAACACTTCTGTATAGTGAAGTTCCATCGTATTTTACATGGAACAATAAAAAATTTCCAAGACGAAAACGTGGGCACGATGTCCAAGTTTTCCTGGTTTAAAGAGATAGATGCTTTGGGGAGAGTTTACCTATTCATCCAAATAATACAGAATGTTTTACTTAAGACTTTACTACTTTTGGAACAACTTCATTTGTAAGTTTAAAAACAGTTAATGGTCTAACATACGCATCATTTCAATTATCGTTAGAGCCTTTAATTTTATAGGCACTGGTTCAACAATAGCCGAAGCCGTAACTTGTCAAAATCAACGAAGTTGCGAGAACTTTTTGCAATAATGTTAGTATTTTGTCAAATATCGGATGCCCTAAGTCTTTGGAACATTTAAAGAAAGTTTCTCAGAAGATATTTTAAGAGCCTTTAATTTTATACATGAAAGTATTGATCAGTATTGGTGGCCAAAACTTGACAAATTATGGACTTCCACAACCAATTAGATTCGGTGTAATTTTACAAAATATTGATTATTACAGAGAAACAAATTATGAAAATAGAGATAATTTTGTTGTTCAAAATGAGCTACTTCTTACTGCCGAGCAAAAAAAATACTACATAGCGTTGAAGCACAAAAAGGAGAAATATATTTCTTAGATGCACCTGGTGGAACAGGTAAAACGTTTCTTTTAAATTTATTATTGGCAAAGGTACGGCAAGGTAATAAAATTGCATTGGCCGTTGCTTCTTCCGGTATCGCTGCCACTTTACTAAATGGTGGTCGCACAGCGCATTCTACATTTAAGACTCCATTTAATTTGATTAATTTAGAAACACCACATTGCTCTATTTCAAAGCAAAGTAATATTGCTGCTGTGCTCAAAGAATGCATGTTAATTGTTTGGGATGAGTGTACTATGGCCCATAAAGGTGATTTTGAAGCTTTGGATCGATCTTTGAAAGACATTCGAGATAGTGAATACCTAATGGGTGGCATAACTGTTCTCTTAGCTGGTGATTTTCGACAAACTCTTCCTGTGATCCCCAGAGGAACAAGAGCTGATGAAATAAATGCGTGCTTAAAGTCTTCAATTTTGTGGCCCAGAATACATAAAATGGCATTATCGAAAAATATGCGAGTGCACTTAAATGGTGATACTATAGCTGGTGAATTTGCAGAAATGCTTCTTAAAATAGGAAATGGATTACTTCCAACCTATGATGGCAAAATAATTTTACCATCAACTTTATGTCATGTTGTTAAAAGTATTGAAGAACTTACTTTAAAAATATTTCCAGATATTAAAAATATCACGGTAAAACCACTTGAATGGTTATCAGAACGTGCTATTTTGACCGCAAGAAATGACAATGCATTAGAAATAAACGAGTTTTTATTAAAATCATTTCAAAGTCCAGAAATGACATATAACTCTATTGATTCTGTGATTGAAGTCGAAGATGCAGTTCATTACCCCGTCGAATTTCTTAATTCATTAAATCCGTCTGGCTTGCCTCAACATAAGTTAACTTTAAAGATTGGTTCACCTGTAATGTTGATTCGCAACTTGAAGCCGCCAAAACTGTGCAATGGTACAAGATTGCAAGTTATGAATCTTCATAAAAATGTTGTCGAAGCAATTATCTTTACTGGCAATGGTATAGGGGAAACGGTTCTAATACCCAGAATTCCATTAATACCTTCTGATGCTGAATTGCCATTTCAATTTCCCTTAAACGTTTGCTTTGCCCTAACAATAAATAAATCACAGGGACAAACTCTTAAATTAGCCGGACTAGACTTAAGAAACGATTGTTTCTCTCATGGCCAATTTTATGTAGCTTGCTCAAGAGTCAGTTCACCAAAGAGTTTAGTTGTATTAGCACCTGACGGAAAGACAGCAAATGTCGTTTATCAAGAAGCTCTTAACAAATGTTAATAAGCTCTAAATAAATTAAACATGTGGATAAGGCCTACTGGGGAAACCACAATAAAAAATGACGCGTCTGATTCTCTACCTCAATGGTGGCGTGGAAAAGAGAATATTAAATATTTTGCTAAAATATATGTTGTTATATATTTTCTTATTTATTTATTTTATATCTATCTATACTATTTCTAAAAATAATAAAAACTACTAAAACTTTAATTTATATACACCATCGGCGCAGCGAAGCAAGCGGGTCCCTTACTAGTCTATATATATAAAAGAGTTTGTCCTGACTGACTGACTGATTGTTGAGAGACCCACAGCCTAAACGATAAGAGATAGAAGGCTGAAATTTTCACATAATATTCCATTCAGGTTGAAAGTGAGCACTAAGAAAGGATTTTGAATTTGGACCACTCCTTCGAGTACCTCCTGAGCACTTAAGTCCTTTTTTTCTCAACTTTTGTACTAGAGCTATGCTCTAAAATTAATTAATTGTTACGAAACTTTGTCAGGACATAGAAGGGTGTAAAAAAGTTATGGATGCAAAATTTGAACCCAATCCGACAACTCCTTGGGGCACCTCCCATACACTAATGTTATGGAGCGTGCTTATCTATATATATAAAATAGTTTGTCCTAACTGACTGACTGACTGATTGTTGAGAGACCCACAGCCTAAGCGATAAGAGCTAGAAGGCTGAAATTTTGACATAATATTCCATTCAGGTTGAAAGTGAGCACTAAGAAAGGATTTTTAATTTGGACCACTCCTTCGAGTACCTCCTGAACACCCAAGTTCTTTTTTTTCTCAACTTTTGTACTAGAGCTATGCTTTTAAATTAATTAATTATTACCAAACTTGGTCAGGACAAGCTGTGAGTTTCAACGTTTTGTTTTTTTGTTATTTCTTATTTGTTTTTTATAACGAGCCATTTGCGCGAAAATAATTAATCTTGAACATCTTTGTATAGTGGTTGATTTGCTTACTTGCTGCTTATGTAACTCAGACGTAACGTCGTACCACACAAACATTGTTGATATACATTTTCGACCAATTAAGCAAAGCACATATGTAAGTTTGTATGTATTTGTAACGTATGGGGGTTTTGGGTATAAAAAGGCGGTCAGAAGGGGTAGGCGCGACATTCAAATTTGTGATGCATATCTGTGGCGGATGGTCCCTTCTATCTCTTAATCAAGTTTGGAGAGTCTAGCGCAAAAACTGAGAAAGATATTTTGGTGGGCGGTATAAGTGGGCGTGGCATCCAATATTGCACATATGTTACGGATGTCACTAACAATGTTTCCAAGTTTGGTGACTCTAGCGCAAAATCTGGGAAAGATATAGAAATTTCAGATTTTACGAGTTGGGTGGAAAAGGTGGGCGTGGCGTATAAAACTTTGATGTAGATCGGTTACGGATGTCGCTAACAATGTTCATACCAAATTTGAAGAGCCTAGGTCGAAAACTGAGAGAGATATAGCGGTGGGCGGTATAAGTTGGCGTGGCATCCAAAATTTGTATGCACACCAGTTACGGATGTCACTACCAATATTCATACCGAATTTAGTGAATCTAGCTTAAAAACTGGCGAAGATACATGCCATCCGGTTTTAGGGCGGTGGGGCATATCCCGTTGTTTGGGAGCGTGGAATTCAAAGTTTTCATGCATATCTGTGTCAAATGTCAGCATCCACCTTCATGTCAATTTTGGTGCCTATAGCTTGAAAACTGTAGAAGATACAGGCATTTTTGTTTATAATTGGAGCGGGACTGGGGGCGGAATAGGTGGCCGTGGCATCCGTGGCTGGGGGCGGAAGAGGTGGGCGTGGCATCCAAACTTTCGATGCAGTTTTTGAGGAATGTCATCGGCTATCTTGCCCACAAATTTGGTGACTCTAGCTGCTAAAATGTGAGATATATATATATGTGTTTCATCGATTTGCACTTTGAGGTTTCGATTTGTTATCGATTTCCCAGGCCCCTAAGGTCGTAGAGCCAAATTTAACACTTTTTCTGACGAAGGTATGTACCAAAATATTTGCAAAGTTGCAAAGCTCTAGCTTCAAGCGTGACGGGCATTGCATAAACCCAATATAATATGATACCTTTGGTATCAAAGTATAAAGACGCGTCTGATTCTCAACCTCAATGGTGGCGTGAAAAAGAGAATATTTAATACTTTGCTAATATGTTGTTAAACATTAACTAATTTATTTATTTTATATGTATTGCTAATATTTTGTAAAAACTATCGGCGTAGCGAAGCAAGCGGGGCACTTACTAGTCTATATATATAAAATAGTTTGTCCTAACTGACTGACTGACTGATTGTTGAGAGACCCACAGCCTAAACGATAAGAAATTTTCACCAAATATTCCATTCAGATTGAAAGTGAGCACTAAGAAAGGATTTTTAATTTGGATCACTCCTTCAAGTACCTCCTGAACACATAAGCCCTTTTTTTTCCAACTTTTGTACTAGAGCTATGCTTTGAAATAATTCAATTATTACGAAACTTTTTCAGGACATAGTAGGGTGTAAAAAAGTTATGGATGCAAAATTTGAACCCAATCCGACAACTCCTTGGGGCACCTCCCATACACTAATGTTATGGAGCGTGCTTATCTATATATATAAAATAGTTTGTCCTAACTGACTGACTGACTGATTGTTGAGAGACCCACAGCCTAAACGATAAGAGATACAAGGCTGAAATTTTCACATAATATTCCATTCAGGTTGAAAGTGAGCACTAAGAAAGGATTTTGAATTTGAACCACTCCTTCGAGTACCTCCTGAGCACTTAAGTCCTTTTTTTCTCAACTTTTGTACTAGAGCTATGCTCTAAAATTAATTAATTGTTACGAAACTTTGTCAGGACATAGAAGGGTGTAAAAAAGTTATGGATGCAAAATTTGGACCCAATCCGACAACTCCTTGGGGCACCTCCTATACACTAATGTTATGGAGCGTGCTTATCTATATATGTATATAAAATAGTTTGTCCTAACTGACTGACTGACTGATTGTTGAGAGACCCACAGCCTAAACGATAAGAGCTAGAAGGCTGAAATTTTCACATAATATTCCATTCAGGTTGAAAGTGAGCACTAAGAAAGGATTTTTAATTTGGATCACTCCTTCAAGTACCTCCTGAACACATAAGCCCTTTTTTCCCAACTTTTGTACTAGAGCTATGCTTTAAAATTAATCAATTATTACGAAACTTGGTCAGGACATGGAGGCGTGTAAAAAAATTATGGATGCAAAATTTGGACCCGATCCGACAACTCCTTGGGGCACCTCCCATACACTTATGTTATGGAGCGTGCTTATCTATATATATAAAAGAGTTTGTCCTGACTGACTGATTGTTGAGAGACCCACAGCCTAAACGAAAAGAGCTAGAAGGCTGAAATTTTCACCAAATATTCCAATCAGGTTGAAAGTGAGCACTAAGAAAGGATTTTGAATTTGGATTAAATTTTGAACAACTCAATTAATTGCATTAATCACTTTACCTCATTCCAACACTCTGGCGCCTCATTGTCGCACAAGCTGTGAGTTTCAACGCCGCCGAGGTTTCAAACAAAAAAAAAATAAAAAAAATGACCCATTCCACTTTTTGTCTCTCTCCGTTATTCTCTTTTCTTCTTTGTGCCTTTGACAATTGTTTTTCGAATTAAGTAGCATTTGTTGTTGTTGTTGTTAGTAAGTGTTGTTGTTGCTTCTTTTTGTTGGTATCATTGATTTAAAACAAATCAATTAAAACATAATTTGTTTTTGTACACCAGAATATGTTACGCGAGTGGTCTTATCTACATACTTGCTAATTATCAAACAAAACTTAACACACAAATACCTATTGCCATTGTTGTTTTGATATTATTTTCAAACTGACATTTGTAACTTTAGTTGGTGTTGCAAATGCACATATGTACATACATACACATGTATGTACGTGCATTTATCATTATTTAGTACCTGCATACATATGTATTAACAAAAATGCAAGTGCATATATTGGTTAATGCACGCATACATTGTTGTATCTGTAGCAAGCTAATCTATATATATAAAATAGTTTGTCCTGATTGTTGAGAGGCCCACAGCCTAAACGATAAGAGCTAGAAGGCTGAAATTTTCACATAATATTCCATTCAGGTTGAAAGTGAGCACTAAGAAAGGATTTTTAATTTGGATCACTCCTTCGAGTACCTCCTGAACACATAAGCCCTTTTTTCCCAACTTTTGTACTAGAGCTATGCTTTAAAATTAATCAATTATTACGAAACTTGGTCAGGACATGGAGGCGTGTAAAAAAATTATGAATGCAAAATTTGGACCCGATCCGACAACTCCTTGGGGCACCTCCCATACACTTATGTTATGGAGCGTGCTTATCTATATATATAAAAGAGTTTGTCCTGACTGACTGATTGTTGAGAGACCCACAGCCTAAACGAAAAGAGCTAGAAGGCTGAAATTTTCACCAAATATTCCAATCAGGTTGAAAGTGAGCACTAAGAAAGGATTTTGAATTTGGATTAAATTTTGAACAACTCAATTAATTGCATTAATCACTTTACCTCATTCCAACACTCTGGCGCCTCATTGTCGCACAAGCTGTGAGTTTCAACGCCGCCGAGGTTTCAAACAAAAAAATAAAAAAATGACCCATTCCACTTTTTGTCTCTCTCCGTTATTCTCTTTTCTTCTTTGTGCCTTTGACAATTGTTTTTCGAATTAAGTAGCATTTGTTGTTGTTGTTGTTAGTAAGTGTTGTTGTTGCTTCTTTTTGTTGGTATCATTGATTTAAAACAAATCAATTAAAACATAATTTGTTTTTGTACACCAGAATATGTTACGCGAGTGGTCTTATCTACATACTTGCTAATTATCAAACAAAACTTAACACACAAATACCTATTGCCATTGTTGTTTTGATATTATTTTCAAACTGACATTTGTAACTTTAGTTGGTGTTGCAAATGCACATATGTACATACATACACATGTATGTACGTGCATTTATCATTATTTAGTACCTGCATACATATGTATTAACAAAAATGCAAGTGCATATATTGGTTAATGCACGCATACATTGTTGTATCTGTAGCAAGCTAATCTATATATATAAAATAGTTTGTCCTGATTGTTGAGAGGCCCACAGCCTAAACGATAAGAGCTAGAAGGCTGAAATTTTCACATAATATTCCATTCAGGTTGAAAGTGAGCACTAAGAAAGGATTTTTAATTTGGATCACTCCTTCAAGTACCTCCTGAACACATAAGCCCTTTTTTCCCAACTTTTGTACTAGAGCTATGCTTTAAAATTAATCAATTATTACGAAACTTGGTCAGGACATAGAAGGGTCTAAAAAAGTTATGGATGCAAAATATTCCATTCAGGTTGAAAGTGAGCACTAAGAAAGGATTTTTAATTTGGATCACTCCTTCGAGTACCTCCTGAACACATAAGCCCTTTTTTCCCAACTTTTGTACTAGAGCTATGCTTTAAAATTAATCAATTATTACGAAACTTGGTCAGGACATGGAGGCGTGTAAAAAAATTATGAATGCAAAATTTGGACCCGATCCGACAACTCCTTGGGGCACCTCCCATACACTTATGTTATGGAGCGTGCTTATCTATATATATAAAAGAGTTTGTCCTGACTGACTGATTGTTGAGAGACCCACAGCCTAAACGAAAAGAGCTAGAAGGCTGAAATTTTCACCAAATATTCCAATCAGGTTGAAAGTGAGCACTAAGAAAGGATTTTGAATTTGGATTAAATTTTGAACAACTCAATTAATTGCATTAATCACTTTACCTCATTCCAACACTCTGGCGCCTCATTGTCGCACAAGCTGTGAGTTTCAACGCCGCCGAGGTTTCAAACAAAAAAAATAAAAAAATGACCCATTCCACTTTTTGTCTCTCTCCGTTATTCTCTTTTCTTCTTTGTGCCTTTGACAATTGTTTTTCGAATTAAGTAGCATTTGTTGTTGTTGTTGTTAGTAAGTGTTGTTGTTGCTTCTTTTTGTTGGTATCATTGATTTAAAACAAATCAATTAAAACATAATTTGTTTTTGTACACCAGAATATGTTACGCGAGTGGTCTTATCTACATACTTGCTAATTATCAAACAAAACTTAACACACAAATACCTATTGCCATTGTTGTTTTGATATTATTTTCAAACTGACATTTGTAACTTTAGTTGGTGTTGCAAATGCACATATGTACATACATACACATGTATGTACGTGCATTTATCATTATTTAGTACCTGCATACATATGTATTAACAAAAATGCAAGTGCATATATTGGTTAATGCACGCATACATTGTTGTATCTGTAGCAAGCTAATCTATATATATAAAATAGTTTGTCCTGATTGTTGAGAGGCCCACAGCCTAAACGATAAGAGCTAGAAGGCTGAAATTTTCACATAATATTCCATTCAGGTTGAAAGTGAGCACTAAGAAAGGATTTTTAATTTGGATCACTCCTTCAAGTACCTCCTGAACACATAAGCCCTTTTTTCCCAACTTTTGTACTAGAGCTATGCTTTAAAATTAATCAATTATTACGAAACTTGGTCAGGACATAGAAGGGTCTAAAAAAGTTATGGATGCAAAATTTGGACCCAATCCGACAACTCCTTGGGGCACCTCCTATACACTAATGTTATGGAACGTGCTTATCTATATATGTATATAAAATAGTTTGTCCTAACTGACTGACTGACTGATTGTTGAGAGACCCACAGCCTAAACGATAAGAGCTAGAAGGCTGAAATTTTCACATAATATTCCATTCAGGTTGAAAGTGAGCACTAAGAAAGGATTTTGAATTTGAACCACTCCTTCGAGTACCTCCTGAGCACTTAAGTCCTTTTTTTCTCAACTTTTGTACTAGAGCTATGCTGTAAAATTAATTAATTGTTACGAAACTTTGTCAGGACATAGAAGGGTCTAAAAAAGTTATGGATGCAAAATTTGGACCCAATCCGACAACTCCTTGGGGCACCTCCTATACACTAATGTTATGGAGCGTGCTTATCTATATATGTATATAAAATAGTTTGTCCTAACTGACTGACTGACTGATTGTTGAGAGACCCACAGCCTAAACGATAAGAGCTAGAAGGCTGAAATTTTCACATAATATTCCACTCAGGTTGAAAGTGAGCACTAAGAAAGGATTTTTAATTTGGATCACTCCTTCAAGTACCTCCTGAACACATAAGCCCTTTTTTCCCAACTTTTGTACTAGAGCTATGCTTTAAAATTAATCAATTATTACGAAACTTGGTCAGGACATGGAGGCGTGTAAAAAAATTATGGATGCAAAATTTGGACCCGATCCGACAACTCCTTGGGGCACCTCCCATACACTTATGTTATGGAGCGTGCTTATCTATATATATAAAAGAGTTTGTCCTGACTGACTGATTGTTGAGAGACCCACAGCCTAAACGAAAAGAGCTAGAAGGCTGAAATTTTCACCAAATATTCCAATCAGGTTGAAAGTGAGCACTAAGAAAGGATTTTGAATTTGGATTAAATTTTGAACAACTCAATTAATTGCATTAATCACTTTACCTCATTCCAACACTCTGGCGCCTCATTGTCGCACAAGCTGTGAGTTTCAACGCCGCCGAGGTTTCAAACAAAAAAAATAAAAAAATGACCCATTCCACTTTTTGTCTCTCTCCGTTATTCTCTTTTCTTCTTTGTGCCTTTGACAATTGTTTTTCGAATTAAGTAGCATTTGTTGTTGTTGTTGTTAGTAAGTGTTGTTGTTGCTTCTTTTTGTTGGTATCATTGATTTAAAACAAATCAATTAAAACATAATTTGTTTTTGTACACCAGAATATGTTACGCGAGTGGTCTTATCTACATACTTGCTAATTATCAAACAAAACTTAACACACAAATACCTATTGCCATTGTTGTTTTGATATTATTTTCAAACTGACATTTGTAACTTTAGTTGGTGTTGCAAATGCACATATGTACATACATACACATGTATGTACGTGCATTTATCATTATTTAGTACCTGCATACATATGTATTAACAAAAATGCAAGTGCATATATTGGTTAATGCACGCATACATTGTTGTATCTGTAGCAAGCTAATCTATATATATAAAATAGTTTGTCCTGATTGTTGAGAGGCCCACAGCCTAAACGATAAGAGCTAGAAGGCTGAAATGTTCACATAATATTCCATTCAGGTTGAAAGTGAGCACTAAGAAAGGATTTTTAATTTGGATCACTCCTTCAAGTACCTCCTGAACACATAAGCCCTTTTTTCCCAACTTTTGTACTAGAGCTATGCTTTAAAATTAATCAATTATTACGAAACTTGGTCAGGACATGGAGGCGTGTAAAAAAATTATGGATGCAAAATTTGGACCCGATCCGACAACTCCTTGGGGCACCTCCCATACACTTATGTTATGGAGCGTGCTTATCTATATATATAAAATAGTTTGTCCTGACTGACTGATTGTTGAGAGACCCACAGCCTAAACGAAAAGAGCTAGAAGGCTGAAATTTTCACCAAATATTCCAATCAGGTTGAAAGTGAGCACTAAGAAAGGATTTTGAATTTGGATTAAATTTTGAACAACTCAATTAATTGCATTAATCACTTTACCTCATTCCAACACTCTGGCGCCTCATTGTCGCACAAGCTGTGAGTTTCAACGCCGCCGAGGTTTCAAACAAAAAAAATAAAAAAATTACCCATTCCACTTTTTGTCTCTCTCCGTTATTCTCTTTTCTTCTTTGTGCCTTTGACAATTGTTTTTCGAATTAAGTAGCATTTGTTGTTGTTGTTGTTAGTAAGTGTTGTTGTTGCTTCTTTTTGTTGGTATCATTGATTTAAAACAAATCAATTAAAACATAATTTGTTTTTGTACACCAGAATATGTTACGCGAGTGGTCTTATCTACATACTTGCTAATTATCAAACAAAACTTAACACACAAATACCTATTGCCATTGTTGTTTTGATATTATTTTCAAACTGACATTTGTAACTTTAGTTGGTGTTGCAAATGCACATATGTACATACATACACATGTATGTACGTGCATTTTCATTGTTTAGTACCTACATACATATGTATTAACAACAATGCAAGTGCATATATTGGTTAATGCACGCACACATTGTTGCATCTGTATCAAGCTAATCTATATATATAAAATAGTTTGTCCTGACTGACTGACTGACTGATTGTTGAGAGGCCCACAGCCTAAACGATAAGAGCTAGAAGGCTGAAATTTTCACATAATATTCCATTCAGGTTGAAAGTGAGCACTAAGAAAGGATTTTTAATTTGGATTAAATTTTGAACAACTCAATTAATTGCATTAATCACTTTACCTCATTCTACTACTCTGGCGCCTCATTGTCGCACAAGCTGTGAGTTTCAACGCCGCCGAGGTTTCAAACAAAAAAATAAAAAAAATGACCCCTTCCACTTTTTGCCGTCTGTAGATGTGTCTCTCTCCGTTATTCTCTTTTCTTCTTTGTGCCTTTGACAATTGTTTTTCGAATTAAGTAGCATTTGTTGTTGTTGTTGTTAGTAAGTGTTGTTGTTGCTTCTTTTTGTTGGTATCATTGATTTAAAACAAATCAATTAAAACATAATTTGTTTTTGTACACCAGAATATGTTACGCGAGTGGTCTTATCTACATACTTGCTAATTATCAAACAAAACTTAACACACAAATACCTATTGCCATTGTTGTTTTGATATTATTTTCAAACTGACATTTGTAACTTTAGTTGGTGTTGCAAATGCACATATGTACATACATACACATGTATGTACGTGCATTTTCATTGTTTAGTACCTACATACATATGTATTAACAACAATGCAAGTGCATATATTGGTTAATGCACGCACACATTGTTGCATCTGTATCAAGCTAATCTATATATATAAAATAGTTTGTCCTAACTGACTGACTGATTGTTGAGAGGCCCACAGCCTAAACGATAAGAGCTAGAAGGCTGAAATTTTCACATAATATTCCATTCAGGTTGAAAGTGAGCACTAAGAAAGGATTTTTAATTTGGATTAAATTTTGAACAACTCAATTAATTGCATTAATCACTTTACCTCATTCCAACACTCTGGCGCCTCATTGTCGCACAAGCTGTGAGTTTCAACGCCGCCGAGGTTTCAAACAAAAAAAAAAAAAAAATGACCCCTTCCACTTTTTGCCGTCTGTAGATGTGTCTCTCTCCGTTATTCTCTTTTCTTCTTTGTGCCTTTGACAATTGTTTTTCGAATTAAGTAGCATTTGTTGTTGTTGTTGTTAGTAAGTGTTGTTGTTGCTTCTTTTTGTTGGTATCATTGATTTAAAACAAATCAATTAAAACATAATTTGTTTTTGTACACCAGAATATGTTACGCGAGTGGTCTTATCTACATACTTGCTAATTATCAAACAAAACTTAACACACAAATACCTATTGCCATTGTTGTTTTGATATTATTTTCAAACTGACATTTGTAACTTTAGTTGGTGTTGCAAATGCACATATGTACATACATACACATGTATGTACGTGCATTTTCATTGTTTAGTACCTACATACATATGTATTAACAACAATGCAAGTGCATATATTGGTTAATGCACGCACACATTGTTGCATCTGTATCAAGCTAATCTATATATATAAAATAGTTTGTCCTGATTGTTGAGAGGCCCACAGCCTAAACGATAAGAGCTAGAAGGCTGAAATTTTCACATAATATTCAATGCAGCTTGAAAGTGAGCACTAAGAAAGGATTTTTAATTTGGATTAAATTTTGAACAACTCAATTAATTGAATTAATCACTTTACCTCATTCCACCACTCTGGCGCCTCATTGTCGCACAAGCTGTGAGTTTCAACGCCGCCGAGGTTTCAAACAAAAAAAAATAAAAAAATGACCCAATCTACTTTTGCCGTCTGTAGATGTGTCTCTCTCTGTTATTCTCTTTTCTTCTTTGTGCCTTTGACAATTGTTTTTCGAATTAAGTAGCATTTGTTGTTGTTGTTGTTAGTAAGTGTTGTTGTTGCTTCTTTTTGTTGGTATCATTGATTTAAAACAAATCAATTAAAACATAATTTGTTTTTGTACACCAGAATATGTTACGCGAGTGGTCTTATCTACATACTTGCTAATTATCAAACAAAACTTAACACACAAATACCTATTGCCATTGTTGTTTTGATATTATTTTCAAACTGACATTTGTAACTTTAGTTGGTGTTGCAAATGCACATATGTACATACATACACATGTATGTACGTGCATTTTCATTGTTTAGTACCTACATACATATGTATTAACAACAATGCAAGTGCATATATTGGTTAATGCACGCACACATTGTTGCATCTGTATCAAGCTAATCTATATATATAAAATAGTTTGTCCTGATTGTTGAGAGGCCCACAGCCTAAACGATAAGAGCTAGAAGGCTGAAATTTTCACATAATATTCAATGCAGCTTGAAAGTGAGCACTAAGAAAGGATTTTTAATTTGGATTAAATTTTGAACAACTCAATTAATTGAATTAATCACTTTACCTCATTCCACCACTCTGGCGCCTCATTGTCGCACAAGCTGTGAGTTTCAACGCCGCCGAGGTTTCAAACAAAAAAAAATAAAAAAAAATGACCCATTCCACTTTTTGCCGTCTGTAGATGTGTCTCTCTCCGTTATTCTCTTTTCTTCTTTGTGCCTTTGACAATTGTTTTCGAATTAAGTAGCATTTGTTGTTGTTGTTGTTGTAAGTGTTGTTGTTGCTTCTTTTTGTTGGTATCATTGATTTAAAACAAATCAATTAAAACATAATTTGTTTTTGTACACCAGAATATGTTACGCGAGTGGTCTTATCTACATACTTGCTAATTATCAAACAAAACTTAACACACAAATACCTATTGCCATTGTTCTTTTGATATTATTTTCAAACTGACATTTGTAACTTTAGTTGGTGTTGCAAATGCACATATGTACATACATACACATGTATGTACGTGCATTTTCATTATTTAGTACCTACATACATATGTATTAACAAAAATGCAAGTGCATATATTGGTTAATGCACGCATACATTGTTGTATCTGTAGCAAGCTAATCTATATATACAAAATAGTTTGTCCTGATTGTTGAGAGGCCCACAGCCTAAACGATAAGAGCTAGAAGGCTGAAATTTTCACATAATATTCAATGCAGCTTGAAAGTGAGCACTAAGAAAGGATTTTTAATTTGGATTAAATTTTGAACAACTCAATTAATTGCATTAATCACTTTACCTCATTCCACCACTCTGGCGCCTCATTGTCGCACAAGCTGTGAGTTTCAACGCCGCCGAGGTTTCAAACAAAAAAATAAAAAAAATGACCCATTCCACTTTTGCCGTCTGTAGATGTGTCTCTCTCCGTTATTCTCTCTTTTCTTCTTTGTGCCTTTGACAATTGTTTTTCGAATTAAGTAGCATTTGTTGTTGTTGTTGTTGTAAGTGTTGTTGTTGCTTCTTTTTGTTGGTATCATTGATTTAAAACAAATCAATTAAAACATAATTTGTTTTTGTACACCAGAATATGTTACGCGAGTGGTTTTATCTACATACTTGCTAATTATCAAACAAAACTTAACACACAAATACCTATTGCCATTGTTCTTTTGATATTATTTTCAAACTGACATTTGTAACTTTAGTTGGTGTTGCAAATGCACATAAGTACATACATACACATGTATGTACGTGCATTTTCATTATTTAGTACCTACATACATATGTATTAACAAAAATGCAAGTGCATATATTGGTTAATGCACGCATACATTGTTGTATCTGTAGCAAGCTAATCTATATATATAAAATAGTTTGTCCTGATTGTTGAGAGGCCCACAGCCTAAACGATAAGAGCTAGAAGGCTGAAATTTTCACATAATATTCAATGCAGCTTGAAAGTGAGCACTAAGAAAGGATTTTTAATTTGGATTAAATTTTGAACAACTCAATTAATTGCATTAATCACTTTACCTCATTCCACCACTCTGGCGCCTCATTGTCGCACAAGCTGTGAGTTTCAACGCCGCCGAGGTTTCAAACAAAAAAAATAAAAAAAATGACCCATTCCACTTTTGCCGTCTGTAGATGTGTCTCTCTCCGTTATTCTCTTTTCTTCTTTGTGCCTTTGACAATTGTTTTTCGAATTAAGTAGCATTTGTTGTTGTTGTTGTTGTAAGTGTTGTTGTTGCTTCTTTTTGTTGGTATCATTGATTTAAAACAAATCAATTAAAACATAATTTGTTTTTGTACACCAGAATATGTTACGCGAGTGGTCTTATCTACATACTTGCTAATTATCAAACAAAACTTAACACACAAATACCTATTGCCATTGTTCTTTTGATATTATTTTCAAACTGACATTTGTAACTTTAGTTGGTGTTGCAAATGCACATATGTACATACATACACATGTATGTACGTGCATTTTCATTATTTAGTACCTACATACATATGTATTAACAAAAATGCAAGTGCATATATTGGTTAATGCACGCATACATTGTTGTATCTGTAGCAAGCTAATCTATATATATAAAATAGTTTGTCCTGATTGTTGAGAGGCCCACAGCCTAAACGATAAGAGCTAGAAGGCTGAAATTTTCACATAATATTCAATGCAGCTTGAAAGTGAGCACTAAGAAAGGATTTTTAATTTGGATTAAATTTTGAACAACTCAATTAATTGCATTAATCACTTTACCTCATTCCACCACTCTGGCGCCTCATTGTCGCACAAGCTGTGAGTTTCAACGCCGCCGAGGTTTCAAACAAAAAAATAAAAAAAATGACCCATTCCACTTTTTGCCGTCTGTAGATGTGTCTCTCTCCGTTATTCTCTTTTCTTCTTTGTGCCTTTGACAATTGTTTTTCGAATTAAGTAGCATTTGTTGTTGTTGTTGTTGTAAGTGTTGTTGTTGCTTCTTTTTGTTGGTATCATTGATTTAAAACAAATCAATTAAAACATAATTTGTTTTTGTACACCAGAATATGTTACGCGAGTGGTCTTATCTACATACTTGCTAATTATCAAACAAAACTTAACACACAAATACCTATTGCCATTGTTCTTTTGATATTATTTTCAAACTGACATTTGTAACTTTAGTTGGTGTTGCAAATGCACATATGTACATACATACACATGTATGTACGTGCATTTTCATTATTTAGTACCTACATACATATGTATTAACAAAAATGCAAGTGCATATATTGGTTAATGCACGCATACATTGTTGTATCTGTAGCAAGCTAATCTATATATATAAAATAGTTTGTCCTGATTGTTGAGAGGCCCACAGCCTAAACGATAAGAGCTAGAAGGCTGAAATTTTCACATAATAT
This sequence comes from Scaptomyza pallida, assembly GCA_018152965.1. NCBI lineage: Eukaryota > Metazoa > Arthropoda > Insecta > Diptera > Drosophilidae > Scaptomyza > Scaptomyza pallida. The sequence continues at coordinate 96,331 of JAECXP010000072.1, forward strand.
TCAATGCAGCTTGAAAGTGAGCACTAAGAAAGGATTTTTAATTTGGATTAAATTTTGAACAACTCAATTAATTGCATTAATCACTTTACCTCATTCCACCACTCTGGCGCCTCATTGTCGCACAAGCTGTGAGTTTCAACGCCGCCGAGGTTTCAAAAAAAAAAAAAAAAACAAATCACCCATTCCACTTCTGCTGTCTGTAGATGTGTCTCCGTCATTCTCTTTTCTTCTTTGTGCCTTTGACAATTGTTTTTCGAATTAAGTAGCATTTGTTGTTGTTGTTGTTGTTGTTAGTAAGTGTTGTTGTTGCTTCTTTTTGTTGGTATCATTGATTTAAAACAAATCAATTAAAACATAACTTGGTTTTGTACACCAGAATATGTTACGCGATTGGTTTTACCTAGATACTTGCTAATTATCAAACAAAACCTAACACACAAATACCTATTGCCATTGTTGTTTTGATATAATTTTCCAACTGACATTTGTAACTTTAGTTGATGTTGCAAATGCACATATGTACATACATACACATGTATGTACGTGCATTTTTCATTATTTAGTACCTACATACATATGTATTAACAAAAATGCAAGTGCATATATTGGTTAATGCACGCATACATTGTTGTATCAGTAGCAAGCTAAATGAAAGCAATAAACAATAAACATAAACAAAACTAACAAATAGGATCATAAGAAATGTAATCTATATATATAAAATAGTTTGTCCTGATTGTTGAGAGGCCCACAGCCTAAACGATAAGAGCTAGAAGGCTGAAATTTTCACATAATATTTCATGCAGCTTGAAAGTGAGCACTAAGAAAGGATTTTTAATTTGGATTAAATTTTGAACAAATCAATTTATTGCATTAATCACTTTACCTCATTCCACCACTCTGGCGCCTCATTGTCGCACAAGCTGTGAGTTTCAACGCCGCCGAGGTTTCAAACAAAAAAATAAATAAAAAATGACCCACTCCACTATTTCCGTCTGCGCACAAGCTATTGCGGCCGATTATACACAAAAACAAAACAAATCACCCATTCCACTTCTGCCGTCTGTAGATGTCTCTCCGTTATTCTCTTTTCTTCTTTGTGCCTTTGACAATTGTTTTTCGAATCAAGTAGCATTTGTTGTTGTTGTTGTTAGTAAGTGTTGTTGTTGGGCTCGCAATGCTTCTTTTTGTATGTGTCATTGATTTAAAACAAATCAATTAAAACATAATTTGGTTTTGTGCACCAGAATATATAACGCGAGTGGTTTTACCTACATACTTGCTAATTATCAAACAAAACTTAACACACGAATACCTATTGCCATTGTTGTTTTGTAAAGTATGGGGGTTTTGGGTATAAAAAGGCAGGCAGAAGAGGTAGGCGTGACATTCAAATTTGTGATGCACATCTGTGGCGGATGGCACCTTCTATCTCCCTATCAAGTTTGGAGACTCTAGCGTTAAAAATGAGAAAGATATTGAGGTGGGCGATATAAGTGGGCGTGGCATCCAATATTGCACATTTGTTACGGATGTCACTAACAATTTTTCTACCAAATTTGGTGACTCTAGCGTAAAAGCTGGGAAATATATAGAAATTTCAGATTTTACGAGGTGGGTGGAAAAGGTGGACGTGCAATATAAAATTTTGATGTAGATCGGTTACGGATGTCACTAACAAGGTTTCTACCAAATTTGGTGACTCTAGCCCAAAAACTGAAAAAGATAAAGTGTTTTCAGATTTTAGGAGGTGGGCGGTATACGTGGGGCGTGGCATCCAAAATTTTAATGCATATCTTTGTTGAATCTACCTTCCTATCAAATTTCATGAGTATTGCTTTAAAACTGTGGGATATACAGTCATTTTCGATTATAACTGAAAGGGGGGCTGAGGGCGGAAGAGGTGGGCGTGGCATCCAAACTTTCGATGCAGTTTTTGAGGAATGTCACCAGCTATCTTGCTATCAAATTTGCTGACTATATGCTAAGATGTGTGATATATATGTATTTTATCGATTTGCACATCGAGGTGTATCGATTTTTATCGATTTCCCAGGCCCCTGATGTCGTAGAGCCGAATTTCACACTTTGGCTGACGAAGGTATGTACCAAGATATTTGCAAAGTTGCAAAGCTCTATCTTTAAGGGTGTTGAAAAAAGTTGCGTTCAAACGGACGGGCGGACGGACGGACGGACAGACACTTGGACGGACATTGCATAAGCCCAATATAATATGATACCTTTGGTATCAAAGTAAAATGACGCGTCTGGTTCTTAACCTCAATGGTGGCGTGAAAAAGAGAATATTAAATATTTTGCTAATATGTTGTTAAACCTTAACTAATTTACTTATTTTATATGTATTGCTAAAATTTTGTAAAAACTATCGGCGCAGCGAAGCAAGCGGGTCTCTTACTAGTCTATATATATAAAATAGTTTGTCCTAACTGACTGACTGATTGTTGAGAGGCCCACAGCCTAAACGATAAGAGCTAGAAGGCTGAAATTTTCACATAATATTTCATGCAGCTTGAAAGTGAGCACTAAGAAAGGATTTTTAATTTGGATTAAATTTTGAACAACTCAATTAATTGCATTAATCACTTTACCTCATTCCACCACTCTGGCGCCTCATTGTCGCACAAGCTGTGAGTTTCAACGCCGCCGAGGTTTCAAACAAAAAAAATAAAAAAATGACCCATTCCACTTTTGCCGTCTGTAGATGTGGCTCTCTCCGTTATTCTCTTTTCCTCTTTGTGCCTTTGACAATTGTTTTTTGAATTAAGTAGCATTTGTTGTTGTTGTTGTTAGTAAGTGTTGTTGTTGCTTCTTTTTGTTGGTATTATTGATTTTAAACAAATCAATTAAAACATAATTTGTTTTTGTACACCAGAATATGTTACGCGATTGGTTTTACCTACATACTTGCTAATTATCAAACAAAACTTAACACACAAATACCTATTGCCATTGTTGTTTTGATATAATTTTCAAACTGTCATTTTTAACTTTAGTTGGTGTTGCAAATGCACATATGTACATACATACACATGTATGTACGTGCATTTTTCATTATTTAGTACCTACATACATATGTATTAACAAAAATGCAAGTGCATATATTGGTTAATGCACGCATACATTGTTGTATCTGTAGCAAGCTAATCTATATATATAAAATAGTTTGTCCTAACTGACTGACTGACTGATTGTTGAGAGACCCACAGCCTAAACGATAAGAGCTAGAAGGCTGAAATTTTCACAAAATATTCCATTCTCGCTGAAAGTGAGCACTAAGAAAGGATTTTTAATTTGGGTCACTCCTTCGGGTACCTCCTGAACACTTAAGTCCTTTTTTTCTCAACTTTTGTACTAGAGCTATGCTTTAAAATTAATCAATTATTACGAAACTTGGTCAGGACATGGAGGCGTGTAAAAAAATTATGGATGCAAAATTTGGACCCGATCCGACAACTCCTTGGGGCACCTCCCATACACTAATGTTATGGAGCGTGCTTATCTATATATATAAAATAGTTTGTCCTAACTGACTGACTGACTGATTGTTGAGAGACCCACAGCCTAAACGATAAGAGATAGAAGGCTGAAATTTTGACATAATATTCCATTCAGGTTGAAAGTGAGCACTAAGAAAGGATTTGGAATTTGGACCACTCCTTCGAGTACCTCCTGAGCACTTAAGTCCTTTTTTTCTCAACTTTTGTACTAGAGCTATGCTCTAAAATTAATTAATTGTTACGAAACTTTGTCAGGACATAGAAGGGTGTAAAAAAGGTATGGATGCAAAATTTGGACCCAATCCGACAACTCCTTGGGGCACCTCCCATACACTAATGTTATGGAGCATGCTTATCTACATATATATATAAAATAGTTTGTCCTAACTGACTGACTGACTGATTGTTGAGAGACCCACAGCCTAAACGATAAGAGCTAGAAGGCTGAAATTTTGACATAATATTCCATTCAGGTTGAAAGTGAGCACTAAGAAAGGATTTTGAATTTGGACCACTCCTTCGAGTACCTCCTGAGCACTTAAGTCCTTTTTTCTCAACTTTTGTACTAGAGCTATGCTCTAAAATTAATTAATTGTTACGAAACTTTGTCAGGACATAGAAGGGTCTAAAAAAGTTATGGATTCAAAATTTGGACCCAATCCGACAACTCCTTGGGGCACCTCCCATACACTAATGTTATGGAGCGTGCTTATCTTCTATATATAAAAAATAGTTTGTCCTGACTGACTGACTGATTGTTGAGAGACCCACAGCCTAAACGATAAGAAATTTTCACCAAATATTCCATTCAGATTGAAAGTGAGCACTAAGAAAGGATTTTTAATTTGGATCACTCCTTCAAGTACCTCCTGAACACATAAGCCCTTTGTTTCCCTACTTTTGTACTAGAGCTATGCTTTGAAATGAATCAATTATTACGAAACTTGGTCAGGACATAGAAGGGTGTAAAAAAGTTATGGATGCAAAATTTGGACCCAATCCGACAACTCCTTGGGGCACCTCCCATACACTAATGTTATGGAGCGTGCTTATCTATATATATAAAATAGTTTGTCCTAACTGACTGACTGACTGATTGTTGAGAGACCCACAGCCTAAACGATAAGAGATAGAAGGCTGAAATTTTAACATAATATTCCATTCAGGTTGAAAGTGAGCACTAAGAAAGGATTTTGAATTTGAACCACTCCTTCGAGTACCTCCTGAGCACTTAAGTCCTTTTTTTCTCAACTTTTGTACTAGAGCTATGCTCTAAAATTAATTAATTGTTACGAAACTTTGTCAGGACATAGAAGGGTGTAAAAAAGTTATGGATGCAAAATTTGAACCCAATCCGACAACTCCTTGGGGCACCTCCCATACACTAATGTTATGGAGCGTGCTTATCTTCTATATATAAAAAATAGTTTGTCCTGACTGACTGACTGATTGTTGAGAGACCCACAGCCTAAACGATAAGAAATTTTCACCAAATATTCCATTCAGATTGAAAGTGAGCACTAAGAAAGGATTTTTAATTTGGATCACTCCTTCAAGTACCTCCTGAACACATAAGCCCTTTGTTTCCCTACTTTTGTACTAGAGCTATGCTTTGAAATGAATCAATTATTACGAAACTTGGTCAGGACATAGAAGGGTGTAAAAAAGTTATGGATGCAAAATTTGGACCCAATCCGACAACTCCTTGGGGCACCTCCCATACACTAATGTTATGGAGCGTGCTTATCTATATATATAAAAGAGTTTGTCCTGACTGACTGATTGTTGAGAGACCCACAGCCTAAACGAAAAGAGCTAGAAGGCTGAAATTTTCACCAAATATTCCAATCAGGTTGAAAGTGAGCACTAAGAAAGGATTTTGAATTTGGATTAAATTTTGAACAACTCAATTAATTGCATTAATCACTTTACCTCATTCCAACACTCTGGCGCCTCATTGTCGCACAAGCTGTGAGTTTCAACGCCGCCGAGGTTTCAAACAAAAAAAATAAAAAAATGACCCATTCCACTTTTTGTCTCTCTCCGTTATTCTCTTTTCTTCTTTGTGCCTTTGACAATTGTTTTTCGAATTAAGTAGCATTTGTTGTTGTTGTTGTTAGTAAGTGTTGTTGTTGCTTCTTTTTGTTGGTATCATTGATTTAAAACAAATCAATTAAAACATAATTTGTTTTTGTACACCAGAATATGTTACGCGAGTGGTCTTATCTACATACTTGCTAATTATCAAACAAAACTTAACACACAAATACCTATTGCCATTGTTGTTTTGATATTATTTTCAAACTGACATTTGTAACTTTAGTTGGTGTTGCAAATGCACATATGTACATACATACACATGTATGTACGTGCATTTTCATTGTTTAGTACCTACATACATATGTATTAACAACAATGCAAGTGCATATATTGGTTAATGCACGCACACATTGTTGCATCTGTATCAAGCTAATCTATATATATAAAATAGTTTGTCCTGACTGACTGACTGACTGATTGTTGAGAGGCCCACAGCCTAAACGATAAGAGCTAGAAGGCTGAAATTTTCACATAATATTCCATTCAGGTTGAAAGTGAGCACTAAGAAAGGATTTTTAATTTGGATTAAATTTTGAACAACTCAATTAATTGCATTAATCACTTTACCTCATTCTACTACTCTGGCGCCTCATTGTCGCACAAGCTGTGAGTTTCAACGCCGCCGAGGTTTCAAACAAAAAAATAAAAAAAATGACCCCTTCCACTTTTTGCCGTCTGTAGATGTGTCTCTCTCCGTTATTCTCTTTTCTTCTTTGTGCCTTTGACAATTGTTTTTCGAATTAAGTAGCATTTGTTGTTGTTGTTGTTAGTAAGTGTTGTTGTTGCTTCTTTTTGTTGGTATCATTGATTTAAAACAAATCAATTAAAACATAATTTGTTTTTGTACACCAGAATATGTTACGCGAGTGGTCTTATCTACATACTTGCTAATTATCAAACAAAACTTAACACACAAATACCTATTGCCATTGTTGTTTTGATATTATTTTCAAACTGACATTTGTAACTTTAGTTGGTGTTGCAAATGCACATATGTACATACATACACATGTATGTACGTGCATTTTCATTGTTTAGTACCTACATACATATGTATTAACAACAATGCAAGTGCATATATTGGTTAATGCACGCACACATTGTTGCATCTGTATCAAGCTAATCTATATATATAAAATAGTTTGTCCTAACTGACTGACTGATTGTTGAGAGGCCCACAGCCTAAACGATAAGAGCTAGAAGGCTGAAATTTTCACAAAATATTCCATTTTCGGTGAAAGTGAGCACTAAGAAAGGATTTTTAATTTGGACCACTCCTTCGAGTACCTCCTGAACACAAAGTCCTTTTTTTTCTTAACTTTTGTACTAGAGCTATGCTTTTAAATTAATTAATTATTACGAAACTTGGTCAGGACAAGCTGTGAGTTTCAACGTTTTGTTTTTTGTTATTTCTTATTTGTTTTTTATAACGAGCCATTTGCGCGAAAATAATTAATCTTGAACATCTTTGTATAGTGGTTGATTTGCTTACTTGCTGCTTATGTAACTCAGACGTAACGTCGTACCACACAAACATTGTTGATAAACATTTTCGACCAATTAAGCAAAGCACATATGTAAGTTTGTATGTATTTGTAACGTATGGGGGTTTTGGGTATAAAAAGGCGGTCAGAAGGGGTAGGCGCGACATTCAAATTTGTGATGCATATCTGTGGCGGATGGTCCCTTCTATCTCTTAATCAAGTTTAAAGAGTCTAGCGCAAAAACTGAGAAAGATATTTTGGTGGGCGGTATAAGTGGGCGTGGCATCCAATATTGCACATTTGTTACGGATGTCACTAACAATGTTTCCAAGTTTGGTGACTCTAGCGCAAAATCTGGGAAAGATATAGAAATTTCAGATTTTACGAGTTGGGTGGAAAAGGTGGGCGTGGCGTATAAAACTTTGATGTAGATCGGTTACGGATGTCGCTAACAATGTTCATACCAAATTTGAAGAGCCTAGGTCGAAAACTGAGAGAGATATAGCGGTGGGCGGTATAAGTTGGCGTGGCATCCAAAATTTGTATGCACACCAGTTACGGATGTCACTACCAATATTCATACCGAATTTGGTGAATCTAGCTTAAAAACTGGCGAAGATACATGCCTTCCGGTTTTAGGGCGGTGGGGCATGTCCCGTTGTTTGGGAGCGTGGAATCCAAAGTTTTCATGCATATCTGTGTCAAATGTCAGCATCCACCTTCATGTCAACTTTGGTGCCTATAGCTTGAAAACTGTAGAAGATACAGGCATTTTTGTTTATAATTGGAGCGGGACTGGGGGCGGAATAGGTGGCCGTAGCATCCGTGGCTGGGGGCGGAAGAGGTGGGCGTGGCATCCAAACTTTCGATGCAGTTTTTGAGGAATGTCATCGGCTATCTTGCCCACAAATTTGGTGACTCTAGCTGCTAAAATGTGAGATATATATATATGTGTTTCATCGATTTGCACTTTGAGGTTTCGATTTGTTATCGATTTCCCAGGCCCCTGAGGTCGTAGAGCCAAATTTAACACTTTTTCTGACGAAGGTATGTACCAAAATATTTGCAAAGTTGCAAAGCTCTAGCTTCAAGCGTGTTGAAAAAAGTTGCGTTCAAACGGACGGACGGGCGGACGGACGGACAGACACCTTGACGGGCATTGCATAAACCCAATATAATATGATACCTTTGGTATCAAAGTATAAAGACGCGTCTGATTCTCAACCTCAATGGTGGCGTGAAAAAGAGAATATTTAATACTTTGCTAATATGTTGTTAAACATTAACTAATTTATTTATTTTATATGTATTGCTAAAATTTTGTAAAAACTATCGGCGTAGCGAAGCAAGCGGGGCACTTACTAGTCTACATATATATATAAAATAGTTTGTCCTAACTGACTGACTGACTGATTGTTGAGAGACCCACAGCCTAAACGATAAGAGCTAGAAGGCTGAAATTTTGACATAATATTCCATTCAGGTTGAAAGTGAGCACTAAGAAAGGATTTTTGAATTTGGACCACTCCTTCGAGTACCTCCTGAGCACTTAAGTCCTTTTTTTCTCAACTTTTGTACTAGAGCTATGCTCTAAAATTAATTAATTGTTACGAATCTTTGTCAGGACATAGAAGGGTCTAAAAAAGTTATGGATTCAAAATTTGGACCCAATCCGACAACTCCTTGGGGCACCTCCCATACACTAATGTTATGGAGCGTGCTTATCTATATATATAAAATAGTTTGTACTGACTGACTGACTGATTGTTGAGAGACCCACAGCCTAAACGATAAGAGAGAGAAGGCTAATATTTTCACATAATATTCCATTCAGGTTGAAAGTGAGCACTAAGAAAGGATTTTGAATTTGAACCACTCCTTCGAGTACCTCCTGAGCACTTAAGTCCTTTTTTTCTCAACTTTTGTACTAGAGCTATGCTCTAAAATTAATTAATTGTTACGAAACTTTGTCAGGACATAGAAGGGTGTAAAAAAGTTATGGATGCAAAATTTGGACCCAATCCGACAACTCCTTGGGGCACCTAGTATACACTAATGTTATGGAGCGTGCTTATCTATATATGTATATAAAATAGTTTGTCCTAACTGACTGACTGACTGATTGTTGAGAGACCCACAGCCTAAACGATAAGAAATTTTCACCAAATATTCCATTCAGATTGAAAGTGAGCACTAAGAACGGATTTTTAATTTGGATCACTCCTTCAAGTACCTCCTGAACACATAAGCCCTTTGTTTCCCAACTTTTGTACTAGAGCTATGCTTTGAAATGAATCAATTATTACGAAACTTGGTCAGGACATAGAAGGGTGTAAAAAAGTTATGGATGCAAAATTTGAACCCAATCCGACAACTCCTTGGGGCACCTCCCATACACTAATGTTATGGAGCGTGCTTATCTATATATATAAAAGAGTTTGTCCTGACTGACTGATTGTTGAGAGACCCACAGCCTAAACGATAATAGCTAGAAGCATGAAATTTTCACCAAATATTCCATTAAGATTAAAAGTGAGCACTAAGAAAGGATTTTTAATTTGGATCACTCCTTCAAGTACCTCCTAAACACTTAAGCCCTTTTTTTCCCAACTTTTGTACTAGAGCTATGCTTTAAAATTAATCAATTATTACAAAACTTGGTCAGGACATGAATGCGTGTAAAAAATTATGGATGGAAAATTTGGACCCGATCCGACAACTCCTTGGGGCACCTCCCATACACTAATGTTATGGAGCGTGCTTATCTATATATATAAAATAGTTTGTCCTAACTGACTGACTGACTGATTGTTGAGAGACCCACAGCCTAAACGATAAGAGCTAGAAGGCTGAAATTTTGACATAATATTCCATTCAGGTTGAAAGTGAGCACTAAGAAAGGATTTTGAATTTAAACCACTCCTTTGAGTACCTCCTGAGCACTTAAGTCCTTTTTTTCCCAAATTTTGTACTAGAGCTATGCTCTAAAATTAATTAATTGTTACGAAACTTTGTCAGGACATAGAAGGGTGTAAAAAAGTTATGGATGCAAAATTTGAACCCAATCCGACAACTCCTTGGGGCACCTCCCATACACTAATGTTATGGAGCGTGCTTATCTTCTATATATAAAAAATAGTTTGTCCTGACTGACTGACTGATTGTTGAGAGACCCACAGCCTAAACGATAAGAAATTTTCACCAAATATTCCATTCAGATTGAAAGTGAGCACTAAGAAAGGATTTTTAATTTGGATCACTCCTTCAAGTACCTCCTGAACACATAAGCCCTTTGTTTCCCAACTTTTGTACTAGAGCTATGCTTTGAAATGAATCAATTATTACAGTGCAGCCGGAAGACTCTTACCATCCAACTTTAGAACTTTCCCTCGAAATACTTAACTCTAACTCTAATACTTATATTTCTGCAAAATCACGTTGTTTCCGTAAGACTAACTTCACTAAATTAAATCAACTTTTGAATGCAACTAATTGGTCTCAGCTTTATTCCTGTAGTGATTTAGAAACTGCCATTGCTATTTTTTATGGGACCTTGAATTCGCATTTGGACAGATGTGTTCCCCTCTGTCACTCCTCAAGTGATAACAAACCACCTTGGTTTACAAGGGAATTATCAAAACTAAAAAATGCGAAGACAAGATCTTATAAAAAATTTAGAAAATCGGGAAATACTATTGACTTATCAACCTATATTATAGCAAAGTCTAATTTTCTCTCTGTTAACTCATCCTGCTATAATAACTATCTTAATAAATGTAGAATGAATTTCTCTCGAGATCCTAAACAGTTTTATAAATTTGTTAACTCTAAACGTAAATCCTCCTGCCTGCCATCCTCAGTTTTTCTTGATAATACGAAAGCAAGTACGGATCAGGCTGTGGCCGATCTATTTGCTGAATATTTTCAATCAGTTTATTCTTTGAGTTCTCATAGTTCTAGTAATACTTATCCCTTCCAAATTCAAACATCAAATTGCATATTTGCCCCGGTCATAACTGAGTGTTCGCTGTTAAGTGACCTAAACCTGATCAAACCTGGCTTCTCGCCTGGTCCTGATGGAGTGCCCGGTTGTGTACTTAGATATTGTGCTGATACACTATGCAAACCTTTACTAAAATTATTCAAATTGTCTGTTGAATCTTCAGTATTCCCTGATATGTGGAAACAATCTTTTATTATTCCACTTCATAAAAATTCTTCCAAGTCCAATGTTAAAAATTATAGGGGATTTCGAAATTGTCTGCCATTCCGAAAGTCTTCGAAAAACTTATTTGCTCTCAATTGCAACACTCATGTAGTGCAATTATTTCGCCTTATCAACATGGTTTCGTAAAGCGTAGATCTACTACCACCAACCTTCTAGAATTTACATCGCTTGTTATTAAAGGATTTCAAAGCAAAATGCAAACTGATGTCATTTATACCGATTTTAGTAAGGCATTTGATTCTGTTAGTCATTCACATTTGCTTCATAAATTAAACATTATTGGGCTCCCAACTAACCTCCTTTCATGGCTTTCCGAGTACTTGTGTGGCCGTACACAAAAAGTTGTCTTTAAATCATCTGTCTCTAAACCAATTTATGTAACATCAGGTGTCCCCCAAGGTAGTCACCTTGGGCCTTTATTATTTAATCTCTTTATTAATGATCTTCCTGCAGTAATATCTAACTCTCACGTCTACATGTTTGCGGATGACGTTAAATTATGTTTATCCTATAAAGAACCTTCTTTCAGTAACTTATTACAGTCTGATCTTAGTGCACTATCTGATTGGTGCAACTTTAACCAACTTAATTTAAATTGTTCTAAATGTAAAGTAATGTCTTTCTGTAGAAGTACTCCTCATACTGCTCAGTACTTGCTTGATGGCTCACCACTCGATCGCGTATTAGAAATGAAGGATTTGGGTATTATTCTTGACCCAAAATTAAAGTTTGATTCTCATATATCGTGCATGGTTAATAAAGCCATCAGTGTCGTTGGTTTCATCAAGCGGTGGTCGAAAGAGTTTAACGATCCCTACACTACTAAAACACTTTATACATCCCTAGTGCGTCCCATCCTTGAATATGGATCTTGTGTGTGGTCTCCGCAATACAAGATTCATCAGGATAGAATCGAATCTGTTCAGAAGAAATTTCTTTTATTTGCACTTAGAAGTTTTAACTGGGTTCCCGGAGTTGATTTGCCTTCGTATTCAAGTAGACTTCTATTAATTAACCTTCCTTCTCTTTTAAACCGTAGAACTATGCATGGAGTTTTATTTGTTACTAATCTGCTCAATGGTGAAATCGACTCACCTACTTTATTAAGTCGAATAAACTTATCTGTCCCTATTAGATCTTCTCGTAACTTTGTACCTATTAACCTTGATCGTTGCTCTACTAACTATCTAATGCATGAACCGTTTCGAGTAGTGTGCGCAGACTACAATAAGATGTTTTCACTTGTTTCCTTTGAGGCCTCCATTCCCTTACTAAAAGATCCATACTGCTTTACTTATCTAGTCATAGTCACTAATCACTAATCTTATGATCTGATTGGGTTTTTCTGGGTTTTTCCCAATCCTTGCAACAAATGTTGGATCATTAAATTAAATTTTTGTTAACTCCCCAGAATATTTTAATTTTTAACTTTTTCATTTCATTTCAGTTTGATTACTGATTTAATTTTAAATTTTGTTCATTAATCTTAAACATTTTTGTAGCTTAAGCTCTACTTTTTAATTTGATTTAATTTTAATTTTTATGTCGACTGATATTAGTTGACAATAAATAAATAAATAAATAAATAAATAAATTACGAAACTTGGTCAGGACATAGAAGGGTGTAAAAAAGTTATGGATGCAAAATTTGGACCCGATCCGACAACTCCTTGGGGCACCTCCCACACACTAATGTTATGGAGCGTGCTTATCTATATATATAAAATAGTTTGTCCTAACTGACTGACTGACTGACTGACTGACTGATTGTTGAGAGGCCCACAGCCTAAACGATAAGAGCAAGAAGGCTGAAATTTTCACATAATATTTCATGCAGCTTGAAAGTGAGCACTAAGAAAGGATTTTTAATTTGGATTAAATTTTGAACAACAATTAATTGCATTAATCACTTTACCTCATTCCACCACTCTGGCGCCTCATTGTCGCACAAGCTGTGAGTTTCAACGCCGCCGAGGTTTCAAACAAAAAAAATAAAAAAAATGACCCATTCCACTTTTTGCCGTCTGTAGATGTGTCTCTCTCCGTTATTCTCTTTTCTTCTTTGTGCCTTTGACAATTGTTTTTCGAATTAAGTAGCATTTGTTGTTGTTATTGTTAGTAAGTGTTGTTGTTGCTTCTTTTTGTTGGTATCATTGATTTAAAACAAATCAATTAAAACATAATTTGTTTTTGTACACCAGAATATGTTACACGATTGGTTTTACCTACATACTTGCTAATTATCAAACAAAACTTAACACACAAATACCTATTGCCATTGTTGTTTTGATATTATTTTCAAACTGACATTTGTAACTTTAGTTGGTGTTGCAAATGCACATATGTACATACATACACATGTATGTACGTGCATTTTCATTATTTAGTACCTACATACATATGTATTAACAAAAATGCAAGTGCATATATTGGTTAATGCACGCATACATTGTTGTATCTGTAGCAAGCTAATCTATATATATAAAATAGTTTGTCCTAACTGACTGACTGACTGACTGATTGTTGAGAGGCCCACAGCCTAAACGATAAGAGCAAGAAGGCTGAAATTTTCACATAATATTTCATGCAGCTTGAAAGTGAGCACTAAGAAAGGATTTTTAATTTGGATTAAATTTTGAACAACTCAATTAATTGCATTAATCACTTTACCTCATTCCACCACTCTGGCGCCTCATTGTCGCACAAGCTGTGAGTTTCAACGCCGCCGAGGTTTCAAACAAAAAAAAATAAAAAAAATGACCCATTCCACTTTTTGCCGTCTGTAGATGTGTCTCTCTCCGTTATTCTCTTTTCTTCTTTGTGCCTTTGACAATTGTTTTTCGAATTAAGTAGCATTTGTTGTTGTTGTTGTTAGTAAGTGTTGTTGTTGCTTCTATTTGTTGGTATCATTTATTTAAAACAAATCAATTAAAACATAATTTGTTTTTGTACACCAGAATATGTTACGCGATTGGTTTTACCTACATACTTGCTAATTATCAAACAAAACTTAACACACAAATACCTATTGCCATTGTTGTTTTGATATTATTTTCAAACTGACATTTGTAACTTTAGTTGGTGTTGCAAATGCACATATGTACATACATACACATGTATGTACGTGCATTTTCATTATTTAGTACCTACATACATATGTATTAACAAAAATGCAAGTGCATATATTGGTTAATGCACGCATACATTGTTGTATCTGTAGCAAGCTAATATTCATATATACGAGTTGATAAAATCAAAACAAATGAGTTTTTTTCTTTTCTTCTTTGTGCCCATGACAATTGATTTACGACCCCAGCAGCGTTTGTTGTTGTTGTAAGTGTTGTTGTTGCTTCTTTTTGTTGGTATCATTGATTTAAAACAAATCAATTAAAACATAATTTGTTTTTGTACACCAGAATATGTTACGCGAGTGATCTTATCTACATACTTGCTAATTATCAAACAAAACTTAACACACAAATACCTATTGCCATTGTTGTTTTGATATTATTTTCAAACTGACATTTGTAACTTTAGTTGGTGTTGCAAATGCACATATGTACATACATACACATGTTTGTACGTGCATTTTCATTATTTAGTACCTACATTCATATGTATTAACAAAAATGCAAGTGCATATATTGGTTAATGCACGCATACATTGTTGTATCTGTAGCAAGCTAATATACATATATACGAGTTGATAAAACAAATCAATTGAAACATAATTTGTTTTTGTACACCAGAATATGTTACGCGATTGGTTTTACCTACATACTTGCTAATTATAAAACAAAACTTAACACACAAATACCTATTGCCATTGTTGTTTTGATATTATTTTCAAACTGACATTTGTAACTTTAGTTGGTGTTGCAAATGCACATATGTACATACATACATACAAACATTCACATGTGTGTACCTACATTTTACATTGTTTTGTTCATACATATATTTACAAAAAATCAAGTGCAAATACCGTGCAAATCAAACACACTGTTAGTGTAGAAAATTAAGAAATGTATTTTACATTTACATATATACGTAATAATGCATAAACCTGGCATAGATATGGACATATGTATATTCATGTAATTTGTATTTGTTTTTTTTTTTTTATATCGAGCACTAAATAATTAGTCTTGAACATCTTTGTATTGTGGTAGATTTTTTAACTTGCTGCTTATCTAAATTAGACAAAAGGTAACACATAAACATTATTGATATACAATTTTGAACAAGCAAAGCAAAACATATAAGTTTGTATGCATTTGCATCATGCTCTTTGCATAACGCTCTTGATTCCAAACCCAAAGAGCGTTTAAGACTTAACAGAGCGCGCGCGTCTCTTTTATAACCGGCGTTGGATATTAAATATTTTGCGTTCACTCTCTTTTTTATGCGCGCGCTTTGCATGAGTTTAATAACCCTAATTAGCCAAAATCTGTAACAACAAAGGCGCATGATCAGAGCGAGATTTGAAAATAATTTGTTATCCAGCATCGAGTATGAAGAGCGATGCGCGCGCGTGTTCAAGTTTTAAGCCGCCTCTTTGGTTTTGGGACCAAAAGCGCGACTCACACGTATGACGCAGACATGCGTAGATTCGCTCTATTCTATGAATGTATTTATTCATGATGCAGGTGTTCCTATGCCGACTGTCACCATAACACGAGAATGAGGGAGCCGGAAAGCAAGTAAGAAGGCTTTAGTTGTGTAATCCCGACAAAAAGATACCTTGAATTTTATTGACTTGCAGAAGTCCAGTTTTTCTTGACTAAACTTTAATATTAATAATCTTTGGATTTAGATATAGAAAAATTTTGCCCTTTTCGACCAAATTTTCACAGTATTTATTAGGTCAGTCATAGTTTAAATTTTCATATTTTCAAAATTCCCTTTTCTTTCGTTATCGACTACATCTGTATATCCGCTCAGAATAGTTATCGATAGTTTGAAATAAACTTGATTTGCCTATGGCTTAGAAGAAGCTATGTTCTTAATATGAAGTCTTTAGCTTTTATAGTCTTTGAAATCGACGCGTGCATACATAGGTTAGACAGACGGAAGGACAGGCAGACGGACATGGCTATACCGACGAGGTTGTTGATGCTTTTTTAGTATATATGCACTTTATTGGATCGGAGATGCTACCTTCTCTCTGTTACATACTTTTGCACAAAACAAATATACCCTTTTTACCCAGTTAATGGGATCAGGGTATAAAAATATCAGTAAATGCAAAAAATTTGTTCTTGCTGTTTTTGTCTATCGCTTTCGGCTTATGCACATACGAAATTGGTTTCCTATGATTGAAAGCAATTGCAACAACAAACAAGTAAGAAGGCTACAGCCGAGAAATCCCGACTAGGACATACCCTTAACCCGATACTTAACGCTTACAGTTATTTATGTGTATTAACTCAGTGACCAATATAACCAAACTTCATACTGAGATATCTCCGATGTTTTTGAACCGATTTAGATCAATTTTTTTAAGTGTTTATTATTTTATTTGTAGATTCAAGCCCCATTTTCACAATTTTGAAATTAAAGATTTTTTTTTAAGTCTCAAATTCTTATAGTCTCTAAGATCTACGCGTTCATACAGACAGACAGACGGACAGACCGACAGACGGACAGACGGTCAGACAGACATTGCAAGATCGACTCAGCTGTTAATGCTGATCAAGAATATATATACTTTATGGGGTCGGAGATGCTTCCTTCTGTCTGATACATACATTTGGACAAAACCATTATACCCTTATTTACCCATTTTATGGGTTAAGGGTATAAAAATGACTGAGAGCAATGCGACTGGCTTAAGAGAGATCAATTTACAGAAATAACTGTAACCCTTTCAGCTCTCAGAGAATTCTTTCTTTTTTTTACTTCAGTGTGCCATTTTTGTATTGGCTTATCTATATATATAAAATAGTTTGTCCTAACTGACTGACTGACTGACTGATTGTTGAGAGGCCCACAGCCTAAACGATAAGAGCTAGAAGGCTGAAATTTTCACATAATATTCCATTCAGGTTGAAAGTGAGCACTAAGAAAGGATTTTTAATTTGGACCACTCCTTCGAGTACCTCCTGAGCACTTAAGTCCTTTTTTTCTCAACTTTTGTACTAGAGCTATGCTTTAAAATTATTCAATTATTACAAAACTTGGTCAGGACATGGAGGCGTGTAAAAAAATTATGGATGCAAAATTTGGACCCGATCCGACAACTCCTTGGGGCACCTCCCATACACTTATGTTATGGAGCGTGCTTATCTATATATATAAAATAGTTTGTCCTGACTGACTGACTGACTGACTGACTGACTGACTGACTGATTGTTGAGAGGCCCACAGCCTAAACGATAAGAGCAAGAAGGCTGAAATTTTCACAAAATATTCCATTCTCGGTGAAAGTGAGCACTAAGAAAGGATTTTTAATTTGGACCACTCCTTCGAGTACCTCCTGAACACCTAAGTCCTTTTTTTTCTCAACTTTTGTACTAGAGCTATGCTTTTAAATTAATTAATTATTACGAAACTTGGTCAGGACAAGCTGTGAGTTTCAACGTTTTGTTTTTTTGTTATTTCTTATTTGTTTTTTATAACGAGCCATTTGCGCGAAAATAATTAATCTTGAACATCTTTGTATAGTGGTTGATTTGCTTACTTGCTGCTTATGTAACTCAGACGTAACGTCGTACCACACAAACATTGTTGATATACATTTTCGACCAATTAAGCAAAGCACATATGTAAGTTTGTATGTATTTGTAACGTATGGGTGTTTTGGGTATAAAAAGGCGGTCAGAAGGGGTAGGCGCGACATTCAAATTTGTGATGCATATCTGTGGCGGATGGTCCCTTCTATCTCTTAATCAAGTTTGGAGAGTCTAGCGCAAAAACTGAGAAAGATATTTTGGTGGGCGGTATAAGTGGGCGTGGCATCCAATATTGCACATTTGTTACGGATGTCACTAACAATGTTTCCAAGTTTGGTGACTCTAGCGCAAAATCTGGGAAAGATATAGAAATTTCAGATTTTACGAGTTTGGTGGAAAAGGTGGGCGTGGCGTATAAAACTTTGATGTAGATCGGTTACGGATGTCGCTAACAATGTTCATACCAAATTTGAAGAGCCTAGGTCGAAAACTGAGAGAGATATAGCGGTGGGCGGTATAAGTTGGCGTGGCATCCAAAATTTGTATGCACACCAGTTACGGATGTCACTACCAATATTCATACCGAATTTGGTGAATCTAGCTTAAAAACTGGCGAAGATACATGCCTTCCGGTTTTAGGGCGGTGGGGCATGTCCCGTTGTTTGGGAGCGTGGAATTCAAAGTTTTCATGCATATCTGTGTCAAATGTCAGCATCCACCTTCATGTCAATTTTGGTGCCTATAGCTTGAAAACTGTAGAAGACACAGGCATTTTTGTTTATAATTGGAGCGGAACTGGGGGCGGAATAGGTGGCCTTGGCATCCGTGGCTGGGGGCGGAAGAGGTGGGCGTGGCATCCAAACTTTCGATGCAGTTTTTGAGGAATGTCATCGGCTATCTTGCCCACAAATTTGGTGACTCTAGCTGCTAAAATGTGAGATATATATATATGTGTTTCATCGATTTGCACTTTGAGGTTTCGATTTGTTATCGATTTCCCAGGCCCCTGAGGTCGTAGAGCCAAATTTAACACTTTTTCTGACGAAGGTATGTACCAAAATATTTGCAAAGTTGCAAAGCTCTAGCTTCAAGCGTGTTGAAAAAAGTTGCGTTCAAACGGACGGACGGGCGGACGGACGGACAGACACCTTGACGGGCATTGCATAAACCCAATATAATATGATACCTTTGGTATCAAAGTATAAAGACGCGTCTGATTCTCAACCTCAATGGTGGCGTGAAAAAGAGAATATTTAATACTTTGCTAATATGTTGTTAAACATTAACTAATTTATTTATTTTATATGTATTGCTAAAATTTTGTAAAAACTATCGGCGTAGCGAAGCAAGCGGGGCACTTACTAGTCTATATATATAAAATAGTTTGTCCTAACTGACTGACTGACTGATTGTTGAGAGACCCACTGCCTAAACGATAAGAGATAGAAGGCTGAAATTTTCACATAATATTCCATTCAAGTTGAAAGTGAGCACTAAGAAAGGATTTTGAATTTGAACCACTCCTTCGAGTACCTCCTGAGCACTTAAGTCCTTTTTTCTCAACTTTTGTACTAGAGCTATGCTCTAAAATTAATTAATTGTTACGAAACTTTGTCAGGATATAGAAGCGTGTAAAAAAGTTATGGATGCAAAATTTGGACCCAATCCGACAACTCCTTGGGGCACCTCCTATACACTAATATTATGGAGCGTGCTTATCTATATATATAAAATAGTTTGTCCTGACTGACTGACTGATTGTTGAGAGACCCACAGCCTAAACGATAAGAGATAGAAGGCTGAAATTTTTACATAATATTCCATTCAGGTTGAAAGTGAGCACTAAGAAAGGATTTTTAATTTGGACCACTCCTTCGAGTACCTCCTGAACACCTAAGTCCTTTTTTTTCTCAACTTTTGTACTAGAGCTATGCTTTTAAATTAATTAATTATTACGAAACTTGGTCAGGACAAGCTGTGAGTTTCAACGTTTTGTTTTTTTGTTATTTCTTATTTGTTTTTTATAACGAGCCATTTGCGCGAAAATAATTAATCTTGAACATCTTTGTATAGTGGTTGATTTGCTTACTTGCTGCTTATGTAACTCAGACGTAACGTCGTACCACACAAACATTGTTGATATACATTTTCGACCAATTAAGCAAAGCACATATGTAAGTTTGTATGTATTTGTAACGTATGGGTGTTTTGGGTATAAAAAGGCGGTCAGAAGGGGTAGGCGCGACATTCAAATTTGTGATGCATATCTGTGGCGGATGGTCCCTTCTATCTCTTAATCAAGTTTGGAGAGTCTAGCGCAAAAACTGAGAAAGATATTTTGGTGGGCGGTATAAGTGGGCGTGGCATCCAATATTGCACATTTGTTACGGATGTCACTAACAATGTTTCCAAGTTTGGTGACTCTAGCGCAAAATCTGGGAAAGATATAGAAATTTCAGATTTTACGAGTTTGGTGGAAAAGGTGGGCGTGGCGTATAAAACTTTGATGTAGATCGGTTACGGATGTCGCTAACAATGTTCATACCAAATTTGAAGAGCCTAGGTCGAAAACTGAGAGAGATATAGCGGTGGGCGGTATAAGTTGGCGTGGCATCCAAAATTTGTATGCACACCAGTTACGGATGTCACTACCAATATTCATACCGAATTTGGTGAATCTAGCTTAAAAACTGGCGAAGATACATGCCTTCCGGTTTTAGGGCGGTGGGGCATGTCCCGTTGTTTGGGAGCGTGGAATTCAAAGTTTTCATGCATATCTGTGTCAAATGTCAGCATCCACCTTCATGTCAATTTTGGTGCCTATAGCTTGAAAACTGTAGAAGACACAGGCATTTTTGTTTATAATTGGAGCGGAACTGGGGGCGGAATAGGTGGCCTTGGCATCCGTGGCTGGGGGCGGAAGAGGTGGGCGTGGCATCCAAACTTTCGATGCAGTTTTTGAGGAATGTCATCGGCTATCTTGCCCACAAATTTGGTGACTCTAGCTGCTAAAATGTGAGATATATATATATGTGTTTCATCGATTTGCACTTTGAGGTTTCGATTTGTTATCGATTTCCCAGGCCCCTGAGGTCGTAGAGCCAAATTTAACACTTTTTCTGACGAAGGTATGTACCAAAATATTTGCAAAGTTGCAAAGCTCTAGCTTCAAGCGTGTTGAAAAAGTTGCGTTCAAACGGACGGACGGGCGGACGGACGGACAGACACCTTGACGGGCATTGCATAAACCCAATATAATATGATACCTTTGGTATCAAAGTATAAAGACGCGTCTGATTCTCAACCTCAATGGTGGCGTGAAAAAGAGAATATTTAATACTTTGCTAATATGTTGTTAAACATTAACTAATTTATTTATTTTATATGTATTGCTAAAATTTTGTAAAAACTATCGGCGTAGCGAAGCAAGCGGGGCACTTACTAGTCTATATATATAAAATAGTTTGTCCTAACTGACTGACTGACTGATTGTTGAGAGACCCACTGCCTAAACGATAAGAGATAGAAGGCTGAAATTTTCACATAATATTCCATTCAAGTTGAAAGTGAGCACTAAGAAAGGATTTTGAATT
Organism: Scaptomyza pallida; assembly: GCA_018152965.1. Taxonomy (NCBI): domain Eukaryota; kingdom Metazoa; phylum Arthropoda; class Insecta; order Diptera; family Drosophilidae; genus Scaptomyza; species Scaptomyza pallida. The sequence continues at coordinate 117,928 of JAECXP010000072.1, forward strand.
TGAACCACTCCTTCGAGTACCTCCTGAGCACTTAAGTCCTTTTTTTCTCAACTTTTGTACTAGAGCTATGCTCTAAAATTAATTAATTGTTACGAAACTTTGTCAGGATATAGAAGCGTGTAAAAAAGTTATGGATGCAAAATTTGGACCCAATCCGACAACTCCTTGGGGCACCTCCTATACACTAATATTATGGAGCGTGCTTATCTATATATATAAAATAGTTTGTCCTGACTGACTGACTGATTGTTGAGAGACCCACAGCCTAAACGATAAGAGATAGAAGGCTGAAATTTTTACATAATATTCCATTCAGGTTGAAAGTGAGCACTAAGAAAGGATTTTTAATTTGGACCACTCCTTCGAGTACCTCCTGAACACCTAAGTCCTTTTTTTCTCAACTTTTGTACTAGAGCTATGCTTTTAAATTAATTAATTATTACGAAACTTGGTCAGGACAAGCTGTGAGTTTCAACGTTTTGTTTTTTTTGTTATTTCTTATTTGTTTTTTATAACGAGCCATTTGCGCGAAAATAATTAATCTTGAACATCTTTGTATAGTGGTTGATTTGCTTACTTGCTGCTTATGTAACTCAGACGTAACGTCGTACCACACAAACATTGTTGATATACATTTTCGACCAATTAAGCAAAGCACATATGTAAGTTTGTATGTATTTGTAACGTATGGGTGTTTTGGGTATAAAAAGGCGGTCAGAAGGGGTAGGCGCGACATTCAAATTTGTGATGCATATCTGTGGCGGATGGTCCCTTCTATCTCTTAATCAAGTTTGGAGAGTCTAGCGCAAAAACTGAGAAAGATATTTTGGTGGGCGGTATAAGTGGGCGTGGCATCCAATATTGCACATTTGTTACGGATGTCACTAACAATGTTTCCAAGTTTGGTGACTCTAGCGCAAAATCTGGGAAAGATATAGAAATTTCAGATTTTACGAGTTTGGTGGAAAAGGTGGGCGTGGCGTATAAAACTTTGATGTAGATCGGTTACGGATGTCGCTAACAATGTTCATACCAAATTTGAAGAGCCTAGGTCGAAAACTGAGAGAGATATAGCGGTGGGCGGTATAAGTTGGCGTGGCATCCAAAATTTGTATGCACACCAGTTACGGATGTCACTACCAATATTCATACCGAATTTGGTGAATCTAGCTTAAAAACTGGCGAAGATACATGCCTTCCGGTTTTAGGGCGGTGGGGCATGTCCCGTTGTTTGGGAGCGTGGAATTCAAAGTTTTCATGCATATCTGTGTCAAATGTCAGCATCCACCTTCATGTCAATTTTGGTGCCTATAGCTTGAAAACTGTAGAAGACACAGGCATTTTTGTTTATAATTGGAGCGGAACTGGGGGCGGAATAGGTGGCCTTGGCATCCGTGGCTGGGGGCGGAAGAGGTGGGCGTGGCATCCAAACTTTCGATGCAGTTTTTGAGGAATGTCATCGGCTATCTTGCCCACAAATTTGGTGACTCTAGCTGCTAAAATGTGAGATATATATATATGTGTTTCATCGATTTGCACTTTGAGGTTTCGATTTGTTATCGATTTCCCAGGCCCCTGAGGTCGTAGAGCCAAATTTAACACTTTTTCTGACGAAGGTATGTACCAAAATATTTGCAAAGTTGCAAAGCTCTAGCTTCAAGCGTGTTGAAAAAGTTGCGTTCAAACGGACGGACGGGCGGACGGACGGACAGACACCTTGACGGGCATTGCATAAACCCAATATAATATGATACCTTTGGTATCAAAGTATAAAGACGCGTCTGATTCTCAACCTCAATGGTGGCGTGAAAAAGAGAATATTTAATACTTTGCTAATATGTTGTTAAACATTAACTAATTTATTTATTTTATATGTATTGCTAAAATTTTGTAAAAACTATCGGCGTAGCGAAGCAAGCGGGGCACTTACTAGTCTATATATATAAAATAGTTTGTCCTAACTGACTGACTGACTGATTGTTGAGAGACCCACTGCCTAAACGATAAGAGATAGAAGGCTGAAATTTTCACATAATATTCCATTCAAGTTGAAAGTGAGCACTAAGAAAGGATTTTGAATTTGAACCACTCCTTCGAGTACCTCCTGAGCACTTAAGTCCTTTTTTCTCAACTTTTGTACTAGAGCTATGCTCTAAAATTAATTAATTGTTACGAAACTTTGTCAGGATATAGAAGCGTGTAAAAAAGTTATGGATGCAAAATTTGGACCCAATCCGACAACTCCTTGGGGCACCTCCTATACACTAATATTATGGAGCGTGCTTATCTATATATATAAAATAGTTTGTCCTGACTGACTGACTGATTGTTGAGAGACCCACAGCCTAAACGATAAGAGATAGAAGGCTGAAATTTTTACATAATATTCCATTCAGGTTGAAAGTGAGCACTAAGAAAGGATTTTTAATTTGGACCACTCCTTCGAGTACCTCCTGAACACCTAAGTCCTTTTTTTTCTCAACTTTTGTACTAGAGCTATGCTTTTAAATTAATTAATTATTACGAAACTTGGTCAGGACAAGCTGTGAGTTTCAACGTTTTGTTTTTTTGTTATTTCTTATTTGTTTTTTATAACGAGCCATTTGCGCGAAAATAATTAATCTTGAACATCTTTGTATAGTGGTTGATTTGCTTACTTGCTGCTTATGTAACTCAGACGTAACGTCGTACCACACAAACATTGTTGATATACATTTTCGACCAATTAAGCAAAGCACATATGTAAGTTTGTATGTATTTGTAACGTATGGGGGTTTTGGGTATAAAAAGGCGGTCAGAAGGGGTAGGCGCGACATTCAAATTTGTGATGCATATCTGTGGCGGATGGTCCCTTCTATCTCTTAATCAAGTTTGGAGAGTCTAGCGCAAAAACTGAGAAAGATATTTTGGTGGGCGGTATAAGTGGGCGTGGCATCCAATATTGCACATTTGTTACGGATGTCACTAACAATGTTTCCAAGTTTGGTGACTCTAGCGCAAAATCTGGGAAAGATATAGAAATTTCAGATTTTACGAGTTTGGTGGAAAAGGTGGGCGTGGCGTATAAAACTTTGATGTAGATCGGTTACGGATGTCGCTAACAATGTTCATACCAAATTTGAAGAGCCTAGGTCGAAAACTGAGAGAGATATAGCGGTGGGCGGTATAAGTTGGCGTGGCATCCAAAATTTGTATGCACACCAGTTACGGATGTCACTACCAATATTCATACCGAATTTGGTGAATCTGGCTTAAAAACTGGCGAAGATACATGCCTTCCGGTTTTAGGGCGGTGGGGCATGTCCCGTTGTTTGGGAGCGTGGAATTCAAAGTTTTCATGCATATCTGTGTCAAATGTCAGCATCCACCTTCATGTCAATTTTCGTGCCTATAGCTTGAAAACTGTAGAAGATACAGGCATTTTTGTTTATAATTGGAGCGGGACTGGGGGCGGAATAGGTGGCCGTGGCATCCGTGGCTGGGGGCGGAAGAGGTGGGCGTGGCATCCAAACTTTCGATGCAGTTTTTGAGGAATGTCATCGGCTATCTTGCCCACAAATTTGGTGACTCTAGCTGCTAAAATGTGAGATATATATATATGTGTTTCATCGATTTGCACTTTGAGGTTTCGATTTGTTATCGATTTCCCAGGCCCCTGAGGTCGTAGAGCCAAATTTAACACTTTTTCTGACGAAGGTATGTACCAAAATATTTGCAAAGTTGCAAAGCTCTAGCTTCAAGCGTGTTGAAAAAGTTGCGTTCAAACGGACGGACGGGCGGACGGACGGACAGACACCTTGACGGGCATTGCATAAACCCAATATAATATGATACCTTTGGTATCAAAGTATAAAGACGCGTCTGATTCTCAACCTCAATGGTGGCGTGAAAAAGAGAATATTTAATACTTTGCTAATATGTTGTTAAACATTAACTAATTTATTTATTTTATATGTATTGCTAAAATTTTGTAAAAACTATCGGCGTAGCGAAGCAAGCGGGGCACTTACTAGTCTATATATATAAAATAGTTTGTCCTAACTGACTGACTGACTGATTGTTGAGAGACCCACAGCCTAAACGATAAGAGATAGAAGGCTGAAATTTTGACATAATATTCCATTCAGGTTGAAAGTGAGCACTAAGAAAGGATTTTGAATTTGAACCACTCCTTCGAGTACCTCCTGAGCACTTAAGTCCTTTTTTTCTCAACTTTTTTACTAGAGCTATGCTCTAAAATTAATTAATTGTTACGAAACTTTGTCAGGATATAGAAGCGTGTAAAAAAGCTATGGATGCAAAATTTGGACCCAATCCGACAACTCCTTGGGGCACCTCCTATACACTAATGTTATGGAGCGTGCTTATCTATATATGTATATAAAATAGTTTGTCCTAACTGACTGACTGACTGATTGTTGAGAGACCCACAGCCTAAACGATAAGAGATAGAAGGCTGAAATTTTTACATAATATTCCATTCAGGTTGAAAGTGAGCACTAAGAAAGGATTTTTAATTTGGACCACTCCTTCGAGTACCTCCTGAACACCTAAGTCCTTTTTTTTCTCAACTTTTGTACTAGAGCTATGCTTTTAAATTAATTAATTATTACGAAACTTGGTCAGGACAAGCTGTGAGTTTCAACGTTTTGTTTTTTTGTTATTTCTTATTTGTTTTTTATAACGAGCCATTTGCGCGAAAATAATTAATCTTGAACATCTTTGTATAGTGGTTGATTTGCTTACTTGCTGCTTATGTAACTCAGACGTAACGTCGTACCACACAAACATTGTTGATATACATTTTCGACCAATTAAGCAAAGCACATATGTAAGTTTGTATGTATTTGTAACGTATGGGGGTTTTGGGTATAAAAGGCGGTCAGAAGGGGTAGGCGCGACATTCAAATTTGTGATGCATATCTGTGGCGGATGGTCCCTTCTATCTCTTAATCAAGTTTGGAGAGTCTAGCGCAAAAACTGAGAAAGATATTTTGGTGGGCGGTATAAGTGGGCGTGGCATCCAATATTGCACATTTGTTACGGATGTCACTAACAATGTTTCCAAGTTTGGTGACTCTAGCGCAAAATCTGGGAAAGATATAGAAATTTCAGATTTTACGAGTTTGGTGGAAAAGGTGGGCGTGGCGTATAAAACTTTGATGTAGATCGGTTACGGATGTCGCTAACAATGTTCATACCAAATTTGAAGAGCCTAGGTCGAAAACTGAGAGAGATATAGCGGTGGGCGGTATAAGTTGGCGTGGCATCCAAAATTTGTATGCACACCAGTTACGGATGTCACTACCAATATTCATACCGAATTTGGTGAATCTGGCTTAAAAACTGGCGAAGATACATGCCTTCCGGTTTTAGGGCGGTGGGGCATGTCCCGTTGTTTGGGAGCGTGGAATTCAAAGTTTTCATGCATATCTGTGTCAAATGTCAGCATCCACCTTTGTAATAATAATAACACTCTTTGATTTGTTCTAGTAATCTTGTAATAATAAGAACACTCTTTGATTTGTTCTAGTAATCTTTTATTTGTAATGGAAGCAGCGAAGGTGCCGCTTCCAATGTTCAGTTCAATCTGTTTTAACAATTTGGTTTTTCTTATAACTAAACCTAAGGCTGCGCAGTTCGCAGGGACAGCGCTGCCCTTTGTATATAAGTAAAACGAATATATATATATATGATTATATGTAAGCGGCGAAGACGTCGCTGGTAAGACGGAGCGTGTTATGCACATATGCAAGCGGTCACTGCATGGGACACATGCTGACGCGGCTTGTTTGTTGTCAAGGCCTTAGTGGCCGATCATATTTCGGGCACTTGAACTGCACTTGATTGTGACTTATGTTTAGGCAACAAAGACTAAGTGTCGTTGCCTTCTTGTATGTATGTTTATAAGTATTTGCTAGACATAGTGCTGAGCACAGTAAGCTCTCGATATGTGCATACCACATCTCCCTCCTTTTGAAAAATAACGTAATTATATGAAGTTATTTTTAACTTATGTATGTAAATATATATTCAAGTTTAAAAAATTTTTTTTTGAATTGCGTGTATTTCAATAATAAAATTTTATGTTTGTTAAAAAAAATTTTTTTTTTTTTTTTTTTTTTTTTATTAACTTTTGAATAACTTTAGCCTATTCTTATTAACTGTCTGTGGTTTCTTTTTACCTATATCTATTACGATATTGTTTCTATCTTCTATTTTTATTACTTTATAGGGTCCTAAATATTGATTTTCTAGTTTGTGACCTGAATCATTTTTGAGTAGTACTAAATTTCCTATTTCTAACTTTAAGTCATTAACTTTTTTATCATATTCTATTTTACGTTTTTGTTTTTCTATTTCTATCATTGTTATTGCTCTTTTATGTGCTATCTGTAACTTAAACTTAAACTCTTTTGCATAGTCCTCTAAATTGTATATAGGGTCTATTTTTGATAAAGTGTTAAATTCTGTGAATTGTCTTGGTGATCTACCGTATACGAGTTCATATGGACAGTAGTCATGTACTGTTGATGGAGTGGTATTAAAACAATATGTGAAGTAATTCAACCATTCGTCCCAATCATCTCTGTCGACTGAGATGTATGAACGAATGTATTCGTTGAATGTTCGATGACTTCTTTCCACTGTTCCTAAAGTCTGGTGATGATGTGCTGTTGATAGTATATTACTGATTTTCATATATTTGCACAAGTCATTAATAAGTGAATTTTTATACTCAGTACCCATGTCCGTTATGAACGTCTTCATAGGACCGTACTTTAGTATGAACGATTCAAATATTGCTTTGGCTACTGTTTTTGCGCTTTTATCTGCTACAGGTATTGTAACAAGATATTTAGTAAGGTCGCATATTATAGTTATTGCATACTCATTGCCATTCTCTGTTCGAGGTAGTGGGCCGATGGTGTCAATTAAAACAGTGTCAAAAGCTGTGTTTGGGGTGTTTGTTATAATCATTGGGGCCTTTGTATGTGTTGTAGTTTTAGCTCTTTGGCAGTCTACACACGTTTGAACATGATTTTTTATAGTTTGTGTCATTTTAGGCCAATAGTATAATTTCTTTATTTTTGATAGGGTACGCGTAATCCCTGTATGGCCTCCTTCTATTGGATCGTTATGATATCTTAACAGGATTGCATTAATTTGACTTTCGTCATTTTTGTCTACTTGTGTCACTTTTTGTAATAGCGCTATTTTTATATTTATTAACTGTTTATTGCCCTTATTTTTAAATTCATTTAATGTGACAAATTGAAAAATTTGTTCACTTGGTGACATCTGTAAGTTAAAGATTTTGTGTATCCCGGCTTCTGAAATAAGCCTTTGAAAAAAATGATCTAAATCGTATTTTTCATTAGAATATAAATCTCTAACTGAAAATTGTGAAATTATCTGTTTTCCTCTTTTGAGTAAACATTTGAAATTATTCATTTTTATTTTTACAAATTTCTTTACGTCGCTATTGCTAACGACTTCGTAGACATTGGGCTCATATATTTTATTTGCATGCATTTTAATTTTTTCATCTGCGCAGATGTTTTCCTGTCTTTTTGATGATCTTGTTTGTACCATCAGAATATTTCTATTAATTTGTATTAAATCTTCTACGTTTATGCGAGATAATGCATCCGCAACGTGGTTGTCCTTCCCCTTGAGATACTCAACTGTAAATTGATACTCTTCTAAATCTAATCTCATTCTTGTCAGCTTTGATGTAGGATTTTTCATTGAAAATAAATAAACTAGGGGTCTATGATCTGTTTTTACTAAGAAATGCCTTCCATAGATATAAGGTCTGAAATGAATTATTGCCCAGTGTATAGCTGCTAGTTCCTGTTCTGTAGTAGATTTATTACTTTCTCCCTGTGTGAAAGATCTTGATGCATATGCAATTGGTAGATGCGCACCGTTGCAGTCTTGTGAAAGTACTGCGCCACATGCATGTTTACTTGCATCTGTGGTTATGCAAAATTCTTTGCTAAAATCAGGGTATTGCAATAATGTTGGCTTCATTAATGCCTTTTTAAGATATTTGAATGATTCTTCACACTCTTTAGTCCATTTAAATTGGACATTTTTCTTGCACAGATTTGTTAAGTTACGTGAGTATTGTGCGAAATTATTAATGAATCTTCTATAATAATTGCAAAAAGCGACGAAACGTCGTGCACTATCTCCATCTGTTGGAGTTGGATAGTTTTTTATTACATCATACTTTTTATCATCCGGAAGAATACCATGGTCTGTACATTTATGGCCAAGGAATGTTACCTCGTGCATAAAGAATGAACATTTCTCTGGGTTTAGCTTAAGGTTGTGTTTTCTACAAAGTTCAAATATGCTCGTAAGATTTTTGAGCATGTGCTGTTCGGAACAGCCGATAACAACTAAATCATCCATGTAGAGAAATGCTTGTGATGGTTCTAGACCGGAAAAAGCAAGTTGCATCATTCTCATAAATGAGTTTGGTGCTACTTTTAGACCATATGGTAATCGCGTGAAGCGATATGAGCCAGTGCTCGTAGAAAATGATGTTATATTTCTAGATTTATTTTCTAGTTCTATTTGATGGAATCCGGACATAAGGTCCAAACACGAAAAATATTTTGCTCTTCCTAACTGATCTAGTATTTCTTCTATTCTAGGTAATGGATATTTATCTGCTAGAAGTTTTTTATTTATTTGCCGATAATCCACTACTAGACGCCATTTTTTTTCTTTTGAATTTGGGAGTGATTTCTTCGGAACTAAGAGAAGTGGGCTATTGTATTCGGATATAGATGGTTCGACTATACCATCTTTTATTAATTTTTCTACCTGTCTATTTATTTCTGGCTTTTCTGTTTCTGCACTTCTATAGTTTTTTATGTAGACTGGGGTTTTGTCTGCTAACCTTAATTTTTGTTTGTAGAAATTATTACTTGAAATTGCTTCTGATTCTAGACCAAATATGTCACTGTATTTGGTACATAAATCAGTTAGTTCTGTTTTTGCATGGTCTGGGAACTTTAATTTATTTAAGACTTCATTTGTTCTATTGATTTTGTTATTACTAAATGATTGAATTTCGTAATTTTCTATTGATTCAAATTTAATTTTTGGATTTTTGATACTTATATTTTCATTTGTTGTATTTAAAATGCGAACTATTGCACTATTACCTGTTACGATACTGTTCGGTATTAATACGCCAGGATAAATTTCCTGATTTGGTATTAACACAGTATCTTCATTTGTCTGAAGTGGGATTTTTCTCATTACTTCTGACCTTGCGGGTAATAATATTGAGTTATCAATATCATTGTGTAATAGAGGTACATGTATTTGGTATTTGAGCGATTGCGGTTTTAGTATTAATTCATCGTTGTGATAATCTACTATGCAATTGAATTTTCGGATGAAGTCAAGTCCCAGAATTCCGTCACATGGTACCGGAAATTCATTATGAACTATTTGGAAGTCGTGACTGATTATGAAATAATCGAAAAGTAAATCAATTGAAGCTAGTCCAATTGATTGTATTGTTCCCTGACCTATTCCTGTTATATTTGTTTTGAAATTTTGGTTTATTTCTGAACATAAGCTATTATCTTTTAAAATTGATATGTTAGCTCCAGTATCTACTAGTAGTGTTATTGGTTTATTATTTTTTTGGTTGTGTATTTTTATTATACTACTGAGACTTAGATTTATGTTGAAAACTTTTATGTTTGGTTGCTCAAGGGGGTTTGAGTGTTTTCCGAGTTGCTTTGTGTAACTCGTACTTGATTGTTATTTCTATTGCCTCTATTTGAGCCGCCTCTGTTCGAACCGCCTCTAGAGTTGGTATTGTTATAATAATTATTATTATTATTATTGTACCTTTGGCCGCCTCTGTTATTGTTACGACCTCTATTATAATAACCACGTCCACGATTTCCACCGCGTTGTGGGTATTTTTGGTAGTACATAATAGTGTGGGTTTCTTCAGCTACTTCATTAGCTGTTTCGATAAATGCAGCTGTTGCTTCGTCTATATTATTGAATAGACGCGAACGCATAACTGCTTTAATATCTTTATTTAAACAATTTTTCTTCATTGCAAAAACTGCTTGTTTTGTGCTTAGCGATTTAGCTTGCTCTAAGGTGTATTCTTTTTCGATATACGCTCCTTCTAGAGACTTAGCCAATTTTTCAATTTCCATAGTATAGACATTGGGTGTTTTATTTTTCTGTGAAAGATTCAATAATCTTGCAGAAATGTTATCTATTGATTCGCCCTTTACGTTTGATTTAAGTTTATTTATTATTTCATCTATACTACTTTCATTGCTTATTAAATTCCTAGCTGGTCCTTTTAGTTTTGTTTTTATTAAAGACACGGCTAGTGTTTCGTGTGCGCCCTGTATTGACTTTATAATTTCCAATGCATCTAGGAAACTACGCAGGTTTTCAGCTTTACCGCTGAAATCCGGTAATATTCTCGATGCAGTGTTCATAAACTCAATATTAGTTTGCGCCATGATTACTAATTTCTGTTCTGCAATGCTGGAAATAGTTTCTGGTTCCGAATAGTAATTTTCTTCTTCAGTTTCGGGTAAATTTATTGTTGCTGGTATTGTCAAGTCTTGTAAGTCCTTTTCTTTAAATTCTTGTTCAGTAAGATTTTCTGATTCGTCTTCTGAATCTATATATTCTTGGTCTGTTGGATTTAGTTCTTCACTACGTCCAACTGTCAAAGAGGTATTCAAGATCGTCGGTATCGATATATCTAGATTATACTTTCTTTGAACTGATGCTAAATTAGATCGAAATTTGACCAATAATTTAGATACTAACGACCAGTGTGTTTGAGTTAACCTTTCCCTGTTGTTATGTATTAGTATTCGTGCTTCATTAAAACACTCTACTAATATCTTTGCATGTTTATTTATGGTGTCGGGGAGGATGATTCTATTCTGTGTGAGACATTTGTTTGATTTGTCAAATTTTATTTTAATTTCTTTTAGGGTGGCCTCTATTTGTTGCCATTCCATATCTAATCTTTAATTTCCTGATTATCCTGTCTTCATACTGCTTTCGTTATTCTTAAGTTATCATTTGTTAAAAAATTTTTTTTTTTTTCAGTTTTCTTTATTATTATATTTTTTTTTTTGATATTATATTTGATCTGCTTTTGCATCAATCGTTACTGATCATAATTATTATTGTCTCTCTTTTTCATTTAGATCTTATCTAGATCATTTGCTTTGCTTAAATATTTTTCTTTAAGCACCTATTGTGTATTTTATAAATTTTGAATAGGAGACTGGCAATCATTATTATAACTATTATAATGAGTAACGTTGTTATAATTGTCAGATCTTGATTTTCTACTGCTACTTTATTTATTACATTGGCAGTGGAGTCCACTGCTTTTACGTCTAATAAACCCATTTTTGTGGGTGCTTTATAAATTATATATTCAAAATTTTTAATTGAATCTAAATTTTCAACAGACTTACTAATTCTGTTGTCGTTCATTCATGCATTTAACTTTTTAATTTACTTTATTAAAAATTTTTTTTTTTTCAAAATTTTTTTTTTTTTCGTTAAATTTTTAATTGTATCGTATTATTGATATTTTTTTTTTTTTTTTTAAAAAATTTTTTTTTTATATTTTTAACATTTTAGTTTTACAGATCCTACCTAATTGTTCGTATAGCTTTACAGGCTATACTTCTAATCGGGCGGAAAAGGTTCCGCTCAATTTTACAATTGTTTTTTAAAAATAAAAAAAATATGCATCGTAGTGCAATCAAAAAAATTGTGCAACACAGTGCTATTAAAAAAAATTTGCGCCCTTGGAAGCGCTGTCGGTTCGCTTCTCCGTGGTCTGGCTTGGTGCGCCAGACGGTGCCGGTGCTGGCTGCACAGGCTGTTAATTCTTTGTTGTTGTTGTTGCTGCTGCTGTTGGGGCACCGGTGCTGGCACAGGTGTAGTTGCAATGCGGGCTGTCCAATGGTCCAGGGCAGTCTGCGGGGCAGATTTTTGGTCGTTTCGGCAGTGGCTTGGGAATATTCGGTTTTATTAATATTTTTTGATTTATAACTTTTATATTCGCTGAGTGAGTTGCGGTATTAGGCTTTCTTTGCTGGAGGTTTGCTTTAAGAAAATCGAGTTCGGCAGTTAATTTCTGCGCCGTTGCCCATGGGGGCGGCGTTTTACTCGTATATAATAGCCACTTAATGTGTGCTATTCTTTTAGTTATTTTATTTTTTTGACCTCCGCGTTTGCCCATGACCGCACTCTACTCACTCAGTATATTTTTTTTTGTTTTCTCCAGTCTCCAATCTCCAATCCCGCGCTGTTGTTGCTGTTGTTAAGTTGATGTTCATCAGGATGCAGGATTCGCTGCCGTGTTATGCTGCCATGTAATGTTTAACGATCCAGCTATCCTACTGCTCCTGCAGTCTTCGTGAACATGTCACGGTCGCCATGTAATAATAATAACACTCTTTGATTTGTTCTAGTAATCTTGTAATAATAAGAACACTCTTTGATTTGTTCTAGTAATCTTTTATTTGTAATGGAAGCAGCGAAGGTGCCGCTTCCAATGTTCAGTTCAATCTGTTTTAACAATTTGGTTTTTCTTATAACTAAACCTAAGGCTGCGCAGTTCGCAGGGACAGCGCTGCCCTTTGTATATAAGTAAAACGAATATATATATATATGATTATATGTAAGCGGCGAAGACGTCGCTGGTAAGACGGAGCGTGTTATGCACATATGCAAGCGGTCACTGCATGGGACACATGCTGACGCGGCTTGTTTGTTGTCAAGGCCTTAGTGGCCGATCATATTTCGGGCACTTGAACTGCACTTGATTGTGACTTATGTTTAGGCAACAAAGACTAAGTGTCGTTGCCTTCTTGTATGTATGTTTATAAGTATTTGCTAGACATAGTGCTGAGCACAGTAAGCTCTCGATATGTGCATACCACACCTTCATGTCAATTTTCGTGCCTATAGCTTGAAAACTGTAGAAGATACAGGCATTTTTGTTTATAATTGGAGCGGGACTGGGGGCGGAATAGGTGGCCGTGGCATCCGTGGCTGGGGGCGGAAGAGGTGGGCGTGGCATCCAAACTTTCGATGCAGTTTTTGAGGAATGTCATCGGCTATCTTGCCCACAAATTTGGTGACTCTAGCTGCTAAAATGTGAGATATATATATATGTGTTTCATCGATTTGCACTTTGAGGTTTCGATTTGTTATCGATTTCCCAGGCCCCTGAGGTCGTAGAGCCAAATTTAACACTTTTTCTGACGAAGGTATGTACCAAAATATTTGCAAAGTTGCAAAGCTCTAGCTTCAAGCGTGTTGAAAAAAGTTGCGTTCAAACGGACGGACGGGCGGACGGACGGACAGACACCTTGACGGGCATTGCATAAACCCAATATAATATGATACCTTTGGTATCAAAGTATAAAAGACTCGTCTGATTCTCAACCTCAATGGTGGCGTGAAAAAGAGAATATTTAATACTTTGCTAATATGTTGTTAAACATTAACTAATTTATTTATTTTATATGTATTGCTAAAATTTTGTAAAAACTATCGGCGTAGCGAAGCAAGCGGGGCACTTACTAGTCTATATATATAAAATAGTTTGTCCTAACTGACTGACTGACTGATTGTTGAGAGACCCACAGCCTAAACGATAAGAGATAGAAGGCTGAAATTTTGACATAATATTCCATTCAGGTTGAAAGTGAGCACTAAGAAAGGATTTTGAATTTGAACCACTCCTTCGAGTACCTCCTGAGCACTTAAGTCCTTTTTTTCTCAACTTTTTACTAGAGCTATGCTCTAAAATTAATTAATTGTTACGAAACTTTGTCAGGATATAGAAGCGTGTAAAAAAGCTATGGATGCAAAATTTGGACCCAATCCGACAACTCCTTGGGGCACCTCCTATACACTAATGTTATGGAGCGTGCTTATCTATATATGTATATAAAATAGTTTGTCCTAACTGACTGACTGACTGATTGTTGAGAGACCCACAGCCTAAACGATAAGAGATAGAAGGCTGAAATTTTCACATAATATTCCATTCAGGTTGAAAGTGAGCACTAAGAAAGGATTTTTAATTTGGACCACTCCTTCGAGTACCTCCTGAACACCTAAGTCCTTTTTTTTCTCAACTTTTGTACTAGAGCTATGCTTTTAAATTAATTAATTATTACGAAACTTGGTCAGGACAAGCTGTGAGTTTCAACGTTTTGTTTTTTTGTTATTTCTTATTTGTTTTTTATAACGAGCCATTTGCGCGAAAATAATTAATCTTGAACATCTTTGTATAGTGGTTGATTTGCTTACTTGCTGCTTATGTAACTCAGACGTAACGTCGTACCACACAAACATTGTTGATATACAAAATATTTGCAAAGTTGCAAAGCTCTAGCTTCAAGCGTGTTGAAAAAAGTTGCGTTCAAACGGACGGACGGGCGGACGGACAGACACCTTGACGGACATTGCATAAGCCCAATATAATATGATACCTTTGGTATCAAAGTAAAATGACGCGTCTGATTCTCAACCTCAATGGTGGCGTGAAAAAGAGAATATTTAATACTTTGCTAATATGTTGTTAAACATTAAGTAATTTATTTATTTTATATGTATTGCTAAAATTTTGTAAAAACTATCGGCGTAGCGAAGCAAGCGGGGCACTTACTAGTATAAATATATATAACTAGCGGCCCAGTACGTGCTTCGCTACGTAATATGTATTACGTAATACGTACCTATTTAAATATTAAAAATAATTTATTGCTTGTAAAATATATTTGCAAAAATTTATAGTCAGCATTGGCAAATGGCGTGCCTGCTCGATGGTATATTTGTCCCTAAATCTTGAACGTCGGCATAAACTCATCTCTAATGATTTTTGTTGCACCAAAAGAAGTCATTTGAAAGCAGAAATTGTATGCTTGAATATTCTTCAAGAAATGCTTAGACGTCGGCGATTCTCCAGTGATCAAGGAATGTAATGGATCGGGTAGCGGTTCCAATGCCAGCTGTTTCTCCTCGAAACTTCGCTGCATTGCAATGCGTACAAATAATATTCATTGCTCCAATGTCACCATGCAGGCTGTAGTCGCAGTCAGGATCGCATTAAAAGCCAGCATATTCCATTTGATCTCGAAGGCGAAGTGGAACTCTACCTTCGCGTTAATTTGTACCTACTCGTTATCGCCCTGCAAGACTCTGTGCAGGTACAGTGTTAACCGATCTATTTCGTTCATTTCGCTCACTCTGCGATGCATTTGCTTGCGTGCGTTCATATTCAGTCTGACTTCGTCTTCGTATTGCCACATAATTTGCTCGCCTGGCTCGTGGCATATTTTCTTTGTCTCAGAAAAAAAAAAACTTCAGAGCTCAAAACTATCGGTTTTTTTAACTCTATGAAACACCTCAAAAATAATTTTTGAAAATTACACGCACAATAGTTATCACAGCACGTACAAATAAAATGACAACAGACAAAAATATTGTTTACTTTGAACACTGAATAAATTTTAAATTTTACAGCAAAATCCCTGTTTTCTATTTTCAAAATTTGTTTCCATTTATTGAACTCATTATAAAATATGAGATAAATGAAGAACTGGTATACCGATTTGGGTCGAACTTCACACAAACCATCTACTAAATAGTCCGAACAATGCCTAAAAATTTGGTTTCAATAGGTGAGCTCGTTCTTGCGCTACAGTGTAACAACAAAAACTGCCACTTATTTTTATACTTTGATACCAAAGGTATCATAGTATATTGGGTTTGTGCAATGTCCGTCATTGTGTCCGTCCGTCTGTCTGTATGAACGTAACTTTTTTCGACACCCTTAAAGCTAGAGCTTTGCAGCTTTGCAAATATCTTGGTACATATCTTCGTCAGACAAAGTGTTAAATTTGGGGCTCTACGACCTCAGGGGGCCTGGGAAATCGATAACAATTCGATACACCTCGATGTGCAAATCGAAAAAAATACTTATATATCCCACATCTTATCAGCTATAGTCACCAAATTTGGGGGCAACATGGCCGATGGCATTCCCCAAAAAACTGGATTCCATGTTTGGATGCCACGCCCACCTCTTCCGCCCCCAGCCCCCCTCCAAAAACAAACGAAAATGCCTATATTTTTTACAGTTTTGAAGCTATACCCTCTTAAATTGGCATAAGGGTAGGTGCTGACATCTGACACAGATATGCTTCAAAACTTTGGCTGCCCAGCCCCCAAATAACGGGACATGCCCTACCCCCCTAATAAAAACCGGAATGCATGTATCTTCGAAAGTTTTTGTGCTAGAGTCACCAAATTTGGTTGAAATATTGTAAGTGACATACGTAACAGATGTGCATCAAAATTTTGGATGCCACGCCCGCTTATACCGCCCACCTCTATATCTTTGTCAGTTTTTGTGCTAGAGTCTCCAAACTTGGTAGGGTGATACAGGGTGCATCACGCCTACCCCTTCTGCCTGATATCTATACCAAAAACCCCATATATTACTATTTGCACACAGAATTTTGTACACAGCTATGTAAGCTAGTATCAATATATCTACTTGTTTTTTTTTTTCTCAGAAAAAAACAAGTAAAAACGTTGCAGTCGGACGCAACCAACTGCGATATACTTTGATACCAGTTTACATAGCTGTTTTGAGGATTCCTAGTGCAAATAGTAATATATGAGGGCTTTGGGTGTAAAAATCAGGCAGAAGGGGTAGGCATGACATACATCTGTGGCGGATGGCACTTTCTATCCTCCTACCAAGTTTGGAGACTCTAGCGCAAAAACCGACAAAGATATAGAGGTGGGCGGTATAAGTGGGCGTGGCATAAACAATTTTATGCACACCTGTTTCGGATGTTACAACCAATGTTCATTCCAAATTTGGTGACTCTAGCCCAAAAACTAAGAAAGATATAGAGGTGGGCGATATAAGTGGGCGTGGCATCCAAAACATTGATGCAGATCTGTTACGGATGTCACTAACAATGTTCATACCAAATTTGAAGAGCCTAGCTCGAAAACTCAGAGAGATATACAGTGGGCGGTATAAGTGGGCGTGGCATCCAAAATTTGTATGCACACCTGCTACGGATGTCACTACCAATGTTCATACCAAATTTGTGACTCTAGCTTAAAAACTGACAAAGATACATGCCTTCCGGTTTTTTTTAGGGCGGTGGGGCATGTCCCGTTGTTTGGGGGCGTGGCATCCAATGTTTTGATGCATAACTTTGTCAGATGTCAACATCTACCTTCATGTCAATTTTGGTGACAATAGCTTGAAAACTGTAGAAGATACAGGCATTTTTGTTTATAATTGGAGGGGGGCTGGAGGCGGAAAAGGTGGGCGTGGCATCCAAACTTTTGATGCAATTTTTTGGGGAATGTCATCAGCTATCTTGCCATCAAATTTGGTGACTCTAGCTGCTAAAATGTGGGATATATTTGTGTTTTATCGATTCGCACATCGAGGTGTATCGACTTGTTATCGATTTCCCAGGCCCCCTGAGGTTGTAGAGCCCTACATTTAACACTTTGTCTGACGAAGACATGTACCAAGATATTTGCAAAGTTGCAAGGCTCTAGCTTTAAGGGTGTCGAAAAAAGTTGCGTTCATACGGACGGACGGACAGACGGACGGACAGACGGACGGACAGACACCATGACGGACATTGCACAAACCCAATATACTATGATACCTTTGGTATCAAAGTATAAAAAAAACTTCAAGAGCTCACAACTAACGTTTTTTTTAACTACTAGAAAACCCAGCGAACTCCGTTACGCCACCTCATTTTTTTAAACATTTCGTTTGGGGATTAAAAGATGAAGAATGAAATTTTTGAAAAGCAATTAGGGTATTCACTTGCTGTGATATGTGCGTATAGTAATAAAGTGATATTTGAGAGCTTTACAACAAACACACTAGAGCTTTTATAACATAGCATAATACATCATAACATGCCCCTAGGTATGTTTGCTATTATTGTGCCATTTGTGTTATTTAGGGGTTGCCAGACTACAAATAAAAACAACCGTTTTCGAGATTACCGATGTAATGAAATTTGGTCACACTGGGCGAGTTTTGGTTGCAAAAGTAAGTAAATTTGATTGTTTATTAACTTTTAAGATTAATCTGATGTTTATAACTGTGGCAGAAGCGAATAAAACAAAAAGAACGAGGGAAACTGAGATTAAACGCTGGAGCGAGGGTGATGTGTATAAAATTATTGTTTAGGTTCAATCGCATAAGAAATTTGAATTTGATTTTGAACCGATTGTATTGTCATTGAACTGTCAAACAGCTGACATAGCACAAAAAAAACGTAAAAAGTGCACTCACTAGCTACACTGTATTATATATATTACTATACGATAATAGCACAGCAAGTGAATACCCTAAATATTTTTACTTCATTAAGTAACAGCAAGAAGTGTAAAGACAGAACTTAAGCGAAGAAAGCTAAATATGAGAAAATGCCCGATTGAGCACGCGAAGATCATTGGCATCATACAATCGCTTGGCATTCCAATATGATCCCACTGCGAACTACAGTGGATATTGGACCAATGACGACTGTATGTCGATATTGCAATGCGCTAAAGTTTAAAAGAGAAATGGCTGGATTGTGCTGCGCAAGTGAAAAGTCAAACTGGATCCATTACTTACACCACAACACCCACTGAAAGCATTGTTTGATGGAAGTGTTCCCGATTCCAACTATTTTCTTCAACACATCCTTGAATACAATAACTGTATTCGCATGACTTCATTTGGAGCTAATAAGATAAAACGCATACAACCAATTATCATCTGTGTACACTTGTTGCTGGCTTGCATGTCTTGTGCGGCGGCCGATGTTCGCACGTCGTCCTCTAGGCATTTCAGACTATGGACAGACTGGTGAATTTAACCTCAAATGCACAATCCACATAGTTTACACAGATCAACTAACCACCTTCAAGACAAAACATCAGCGGGTATTGCAATGCGTCATATGATCGATGAGTTTCAGATATATGTTGTAGTTGCCCAGTATTGCGACGTGTAAGCACAATATCGCGGTTTTCAAATTGTTCACCAACAATCAGGATGGCAACTTCGTCTAATGTTGGAGCATTAAATGTGCGTTTGTGTGTTCCAGATGGTCGTTTATCTGCTTTGATGACAACTTTATAGTCATCATTTGGCATGCGCTCTAAAGCACTCTTAAACAACCTGACCAACGCATGATGTTCATGAAGTAGACACTGCAAGTCTTGAAGAATTGCTCGCTTCATTCCTGCATTGATCCCTAGGCGTCGATCAAGTTGTTCTTCCATGTTGCCCATAAAATATATTTGTAAAAATTTATTCTGTGTATCTTCGAAAGGTAGTAATGATCCAATTCGATGGTGAATCTGTCCTTGTATTTTAAATGTCGGATTAAATCCTCGTTCTTCGATAATATCTGCCCCAAATGACGTCATTTGGAAACAACCATTGTATTTTTGAGTGTTTGCAAGAAAGTGGCGTGATTCTTGTGTTTCGCCACAAAGCAATCAATGGCTCATGTAGCGGAGTCAACAACGGCAATTTCACTTTACCATTAAGGCAGCATAATCCAGCCGTTTCTCCGGAAAACTTTAATGCACCACAATACTCACAAACAACATCCATTTGCCCAATGCAAACGCTACGATGCAAGCTGTAATCATCGCGGCAATCGTATCGAAAAGCTGCTCGATTTAAATCAGCTCTTGATAAATATCCTCTGCGTCGCAAATCATCTATTTGTTGACCTCTGTTGTTCGCTCGACGATTCCGCATTGCCAACCAAGCTGTTTCACGGGCTGCTTCCCTTTGCTCTTGTGATTGAGAAGCACGAAGTCGAGCCATACTATCGCGGCGCTGTTCACGTGCAATTTCTTGTTCTTCTTCAGTTCTTTCATTTGCAGTATTTCGTTGCTGGCTTGTATGTCTTGTGCGGCGGCCGATCTTCCCACGTCGACGCGTCGTCTAGGCATTTTAGACTATGGACACACTGGTGAATTTAACCTCAAATGCACAATCCACATAGTTTACACAGATCAACTTACCACCTTCAAGACGAATGGTTGCTGTTGAAATTTAATAAAAGTTTGCAAAATAAACGTGTTTCCAATTAAATATAATAAAAGTTTGCACAATAAACGTGTTTCCAATTGAACTGATAACAAACGAATAACTTTTACCCCAAAACTGAACAGATTACAATTAGAAGCTGTCAAACAATGTAACGACATGTAATCGAATGGTTACTTGATTAGAGATTTTTGTTAAAGGTGAAAAAAACTTTCCCGGTTTTCCTGCATTCCTGTTGAACATTTTCCTGAATTTTGTTTGTGGTAAACCTTCCCCTGGCTCTAAGCAACCTCCCTACCAATTTACACCCAAATCTGTTTTGCCGTTCTTGAGATCTTAGCGCAGTACCTAACACGACTTTCTTTTATATATATAGAAGAAAAGATATGAAACACATCAAAAATTTTTTTTGAAAAGTACACGCACAATAGTTATCGCAGCACGTACAAAATAGAATGACTTCAGAAAAAAATATTGTTAACTTTGAACACTGAATAAATTTTAAATTTTACAGCAAAATCCCTGTTTTCTATTTTCAAAATTTGTTTCCATTTATTGAACTCATAAAATATGAGATAAGGGAAGAACTGGTATACCGATTTGGGTCGAACTTTACACAAACCATCTACTAAATAGTCCGAACAATGCCTAAAAATTTGGTTTCAATAGGTGAGCTCGTTCTTGCGCTATAAATAAACAACGAAAACTGACACTTATTTTTATATATATAGAGATATTTTTCATTTCTATATGTTAATAATAGTATTATATTAAATTAACAAATCATACGTTTTCATCGGTGGTGCTTAGCTTTAATTCTTGAGATACAAAAAACAGAAATACCAAAAGTGGGAGTGAATGGCTTAGACTTATTTCCAGAATATTAATACTTTTGCTTCAGTATTTTAGCCGTCGATTCAATCTCAATATATGTTTTCTGATCATGTTTCTGACTCAGATCTACATCCTTAAGTTTTTCGATAAAATCTTTAATAGAACGTTTTTTGGCAACTTTCCGAGTAACCTTCTTCTCCACCTTAGGCTTGAAGATGTTTTGAACAGATTCTATATCACTAAAAATCTCTTTAAAGCCGCTCGACACTTCATAATTAAATTGTTCGACACTTCTATATTGTTGATATTTTACTTTACGCCACACATTTTCAAACCTGCTGGATAAGCAATTGGCAACGCTTTCGTCCTCCTCCTGCTTTATGGCACTGTTCAAAAGTGTTAGCTTTTTCTCGCATTGATGGATTGTGGCGCGAGGAAATGTTTTAATAAAATTCTGTCTGCATAACATTTGTGGATCCTTAGTGCTGGGCTTCTTATCGCCAAACGGCAATTTCTCCATCACCCGATTAAAAAACTTTTCGAGTTTAAGGCCGTCACGATGCACGCGATCCTCCGGGTGATTGTGGATCAGACAGTTATCTATCATTAAATTGAAATCAAGGATCAACTCCGTAGCACTCGAATAGTAGAAGTTATGTACGCGGTCTTTAATGGTGCCTACGTCCATTGGAGACATATGTCTATCGTGGTTAGGTTTGCGTTGATCCACCGGAACCATAAACTCCATGCTGAACTTCTTCTTGGGCAGCTCATCTAACAAATACTTTCGCAAATAATGAATCTTATTTGTGTAGACGCCAATTTTGTTTAGATTTGGAAACACCAAGGGCTGCAGCCCTTCTTTTGGGAACTCAGTTCGGAAAGACTGCGGCATGAACAATAAAAAAATACAAATATAAATATGCTACAACACAATGCTTTAAAATGCAAAGCCTCCCGTTGCAAACACGTTAGACTTTATATCCTTTAAAGTATTCATAGGAAAAGACATTATTTGATCAATATCTTGACAGACAAAAAAAAAGGGAAGGAAATATATTTTCTTAACGCTTAAAAAATGACGAATCTACAATTTTAAAACGCTTGCCAGTAAAGTTGCGAAGTCAGCACCAATGTACTATCCAATAATGAGCGCCAAGATAGCAACGATCCTCCAGCAATGAAAATCGGTTATCGATAATTGTAAAATTAAAAATTGTAATTTGACATAAATCAATAAAGTAAGGATGCAGAAATTTAAAAAATTTATTTATTTATTATTTTATACAATTTTTTAGAAAATTTTTACTTTGTAAAGCCCATTCCCAGCAAAAAAAATTAATTTATGAAAAGTGCCAATTATTTCGTTAGGTTCCACATAAAGTAAGGGTGACCAGTTGAACTTAATATTTGTATGGAAAGTGTAAATACATATATGTTGGTCACCGTACTTGATTGCTTACAAAATAGATTAGTCATTGTGACACCAAATTGTGAAACCTTAAATAAAAACTAGAAATTTATGTTGTTTTTGTGCTGCAGTCGCATGCCTATAACAACCCAGCCCCAAAAATTGCGTTTCTGAAATGTTCTCGAAAAGCGCACAGACATCGAGCATACCCAAAACATTTGTTGATGCACCCTCAACACACGCACACACCAACAGATGTAAAACGAGTTGGCAAATGTTGAAGCTTTGCTTTAACAAGATATTACGCACCAGCATGAAAAACTGTGGTCAAAACTTTTTTGCACGCCACTTGTGTGGCTAAAGGCAGCATGAAAATTAAAAAAAAAAAATCAAGTAAGGCTCTAGTCGAAAAATCCTGACTAGAACATACCCTGTATGTATTTACCTAGTGCCCAATATGACTGTTGAGCCTAAGAGCTTTTTCTTAAGCGCTTATACACGAAACTATTTGTCATTAAAAAAAGAATCTGTTTAAATTATTGTGTTTCATTTATTTGCGTTATAATTATTATTGATATCTATATATATATATAAAATAGTTTGTCCTGACTGGTTGAAAGTGAGGATTTTTAATTTGGACCACCCCCTCGAGTACCTCCCATACAAAACAATGTCCTGAATTTATTCCACCACTCTGGCGCCTCATTGAACCTCCCATACAAAACAATGTCCTGAATTTATTCCACCACTCTGGCGCCTCATTGTCGTACAAGCTGTGAGTTCGACCGTGACAGAGTTTACAAAAACTAAACACATGACCCATTCCACTACTGCCGTCAGTACAAGCGATCGCAAGCGAGCTTACAAAAACAAAACATATGCGCTGTGTATGTGTCTCCGTTATTCTCTTTTCATCTTTGTGCCTTTGCTAATTGATTTACGACCCAAGAAGCGTTTGTTGTTGTTGTAAGTGTTTTTGTTGGGCTCTCAATGTTTCTTTTTGGTGGTTTCATTGATTTAAAACCAGAGCTCGCAAATAACAGTTGACACTTTTTATACTTTGATATCAAAGGTATCATAGTATATTGGGTTTGTGCAATGTCCGTCATGGTGTCTGTCCGTCCGTCCGTCCGTCTGTCCGTATGAACGCAACTTTTTTCGACACCCTTAAAGCTAGAGCCTTGCAACTTTGCAAATATCTTGGCACATATCTTCGTCAGACAAAGTGTTAAATTTGGGGCTCTACGACCTTAGGGGGCCTGGGAAATCGATAACAAATCGATACCCCTCGATGTGCAAATCGCTAAAACACTTATATATCCTACATTTGAGCAGCTAGAGTCACCAAATTTGGGGGCAAGATAGCCGATGGCATTCCCCAAAAAACTGCATCAAAGGTTTGGATGCCACGGCCACCTATTCCGCCCCCAGCCCCCCTTAAATTATAAACAAAAATGCCTGAATCTTCTACAGTTTTGAAGCTATAGGCACCAAAATTGACATGAAGGTAGATGCTGACATCTGACAAAGTTATGCAACAAAACATTGGATGCCCAGCCCCCAAATAACGGGACATGCCCCACCGCCCTAATAAAAACCGGAATGCATGTATCTTCGAAAGTTTTTGCGCTAGAATCTCCAAACTTGGTAGGGTGATACAGGGTGCCATCCGCCACAGATATGCATCACAAATTTGGATATCACGCCTACCCCTTCTGCCTGATATTTATACCAAAAACCCCCATATATTACTATTTGCACACAGAATCCATTACACAGCTATGTAAGCTGGTATCAAAGTATATCGCAGTCGGTTGCGTCCGACTGCAACGTTTTTACTTGTTTACAATACGATCTCCTCACTGAAAAAACACTAAAAACCGATGCGCACTCGCTCTTGCTCTGAGCCGAACACTTTTTCGTTATGTTCGTGCTCTGTGCTTCGTAATTTCTGTTCAATTATAAAACGAAAATGTCCACGAATAACAACCAACAGAAACACTTTTAAGCGAGCGCTCACTAAACAACTGTTAGCAAATGAGCAAAACACAAAAAGTGTCCGCAAAAAGTGTCTTTTCATGTTGTTTTTGTTTTAGGTGCACACACTGTATGAAGCGATGTGAACTTCTCAGCCGGTTAATATGGAAAATTTATTTATTTGTATTTTATTTATGTATATATATATATACATACACTAGTAAGGGACCCGCTTGCTTCGCTGCGCCAATAGTTTTTACAAAATTTTAGCAATATATATAAAATAAATTAGTTAATGTTTAACAACATATTAGCAAAATATTTAATATTCTCTATTTCACGCCACCAGACGCGTCATTTTACTTTGATACCAAAGGTATCATATTATATAAGGCTTATGCAATGTCCGTCAAGGTGTCTGTCCGTCCGTTTGAACTCAACTTTTTTCAACACCCTTAAAGCGAGAGCTTTGCAAATTTGCAAACATCTTGGTACATACCTTCGTCAGACAAAGTGTTCAATTTGGCTCTACGACCTCAGGAGCCTGGGAAATCGATAACAAATCGATACCCCTCGATGTGCAAATCGATGAAACATATACTCGTCCCACATTTTAGAAGCTATAGTCACCAAATTAAGGGGCAAGATAGCCGATGGCATTCCCCAAAAACCTACATAAAAATTTTGGATGCCACGCCCACCTCTTCCGCCCCCAGCCCCCCTTCAGTTATAATCGAAAATGACTGTATTTCCCACAGTTTTAAAGCAATACTCACGAAATTTGATGGGAAGGTAGATCTTACAAAGATATGCATTAAAATTTTGGATGCCACGCCCCAAGTATACCGCCCACCTCCTAAAATCTGAAAACTCTTTATCTTTTTCAGTTTTTGGGCTAGAGTCACCAAATTTGGAAGAAACCTTGTTCGTGACGTCCGTAACCGATCTACATCAAAGTTTTATATTGCACGTCCACCTTTTCCACTCACCTCGTAAAATCTGAAATTTCTATATATTTCCCAGCTTTTACGCTAGAGTCACCAAATTTGGTAGAAACATTTACTACGTTTATGCTATGCTCATTTTGCAAAATCATTTCATGAAATGCCTCCGAAAGTGCGTGCATAAACACCATTTCATGAATTTGCTTACACACGAAAGTTGACTATGAATTCGACGTCAATTCATGAAATGCTGTGGCGTAGCCAACTTAAGTTGCGCAGATGCTACCAGATCTTTTTTTTCTCAATGTCTGGTAACATTGAGCTTTAGCCAACAGCTGTTCATAAATTTTAGCCAATTGTTTGGGCACATAAAAATAACATTCTAGCTCATAAATGTCCATGAATATGGATTTTCAGGTCATTTTGTGAATTTGCAAAAGCTGCATAAACAGGAACAAATTTGATTTTGCGAATTGAAGAAAGCGTGAATTTCATAGCATAAACGTAGTAATTGTTAGTGACATCCGTAGCAAATGTACAATATTGGATGCCACGCCCACTTATATCGCCCACCTCAATATCTTTCTCATTTTTAGCGCTAGAATCTCCAAACTTGATAGGGAGGTAGAAGGTGCCATCCGCCACAGATGTGCATCACAAATTTGAATGTCACGCCTACCTCTTCTGCCTGCCTTTTTATACCCAAAACCCCCATACTTTACAAACATACATATGTGCTTTGCTTGATTGTTCGAAATTGTGTATCAGCAATTTTTGTGTGGTACGACGTTACGTCTGAGTTAGATAAGCAGAAAGTAAGCAAATCTACACTATACAAAGATGTTCAAGATTAATTATTTTCGCACAAAGGGCTCGATATAAAAATCATATACAAATTGAATGTAATTACACTCAAAAAAAAATCAAGAATTTCAACCTTGAAACACCACTTTTCGGACTTATTTCTCGTGCGAGACCGAAAATTCTTAAATCAAGTATAAAACGTTCTAAACGTTCTAGATCGGGGATTCTTAATTTAAGAACGTTTTGAGTATGAAATGAACTTATTTTAAGATTTTTAATTCTTAATTTAAGTTCATTAATTTCTAAAAATAAGTATTTTGTTGTTCTGGATTCTAGAATTTGTGTACTTAAACGAAGTATAATAATACTTGGTAATTATGCAGTTTGGTTACTTTTCCGAAAAGTGGCGGAATTTTTTTTTTTACATGAATCTGTTGATTGCATCATAGTAAAAAATATTCCATGGGGGGAGGCTGAAATTTCCCATAAACTCCATGAGTTATGGGGTTTTGAAATTATCATGAATATTCGTGATTTTGAAGAACGCTAGGGAGAGGGGGGATGAACACACACACACACACACACACACACACACACACACACACACAGAGTGTTTTCGCGGAGTAAAGGTACGAAAATGGGTAAATATTTACTATCGCGGCACCAGCGATTTTCGGGCTGATTTTTTTTTTACGAGTTTTTTATCACCTGTGAATGATAGAAAAAGGTTTCTCATTCAAAATTTTTTTGTTTGTGTGATCTGCTCCGGAACATAGCCAATAGTGCCAATAGCAGTGGCTCACGCCACTGCTATCGGGCACATTTTTTTCACGCACGCACACACACCTATGCATACATAAACATCAAAATATCGAAAACTATTTATGAGAATTTCAAAACCCCATAACTCATGGAGTTTATGGGAAATTTCAGCCTCCCCCATGGAATATCATTAGCGGCAACCAATCGAAGGTGCCTATAAAAAAATAAAAAAATTCCGCCATTTTTCGGAAAAGTAACCAAACTGCATAATTACCTAATACTTTTTTCAAGTTCTTATTGCAGTAGTTTTTTAAAGCTCGATTTATTAAAACTTCTTTGCTTTTTTTTTGCTAAAGCTTCCAATCACTCCTCATGTCTTAAATAGAGATGTCGGGAAGAAGAAATTAAGAAAATGCCATTATAAATTTATTTTCACACTTACCGTGACGGTGATTTGAACCTGAGACCTCTAGTGAATGCGGCGAATGTCTTATCTGTTGAGCAAGATCCGTAAACATTCAGCTAATGGATATTTTAAGCTAACATCGCTATCTCTCTTTTGAGAGATGCCGTTACATTTTGTGTATGCGAGAGAGCGATTTTGTATACATTCATTTTTTTTTGTATATATAAGTATTTCGTACTTATATTAAGCTTAAATTTTCTAATTTCATGGTTTTTATTTTCCTGTTAATCTCTGTTCAAAACAGCAACAGAATTATAAAAAAAAATATTAAAAAAAAAAAAATAGAAATTATAAAATGCCGTGGGTAGGATTCGAGCCCACAACTCGTACTTGAATCAAGAACTTTTGATCTCGATTTCAGTATTTCTGGAAATATACTTGATTCAAGTCCACCTATACTTATTTAAAGAATTTTGTACTTGATTTAAGTATTTTTGAACTTGTTATAAGGCTTTTTAAGAAAATTTGTACTTAATTCAAGTTTATTTGGGATAAGATCAAGACTTTGATTCTTAAAATTTCCTTTTAAGTATGTTTTAGACTTATTTTAAGAATTCCTAAGTTCGAATCGTACTTAAAAATTTTAAGTACGAATCGGGATAATTCTAGAATAAAAATCTAGAATTTAGAACGTCATTTTTTTTTCTGTGTACATATGTACATATCTATACAACTTTTTTGCATTAAATAAACATACATATGTATGCAGATTACATTTTCTTAAGCTTCTATTTGTTAGTGCGTTTGTTTATGAACTGTATATACATATATATTTGCACTTGCATTTTTTGTTATATATATGTATGTACAAAAGAATGTTAATTGTACGTACATACATGTGTATGTATGTACATTTGTGCATTTGCAACACCAACTAAAGTTGCAAATGTCAGCTCGAAGATTATATCAAAACAACAATGGCAATAGGTATTTGTGTGTTAAGTTTTGTTTGATAATTAGCAGGTATGTAGGTAAAACCACTCGCGTAACATATTCTGGTGTACAAAACCAAATTATGTTTTAATTGATTTGTTTTAATTAACAACACTTATTAACAACAACAACAAATGCTACTTGATTCGAAAAACAATTGTCAAAGGCACAAAGAAGAAATGAAAACAAGTAAAAACGTTGCAGTCGGACGCAACCAACTGCGATATACTTTGATACCAGTTTACATAGCTGTTTTGAGGATTCCTAGTGCAAATAGTAATATATGAGGGCTTTGGGTGTAAAAATCAGGCAGAAGGGGTAGGCATGACATACATCTGTGGCGGATGGCACTTTCTATCCTCCTACCAAGTTTGGAGACTCTAGCGCAAAAACCGACAAAGATATAGAGGTGGGCGGTATAAGTGGGCGTGGCATAAACAATTTTATGCACACCTGTTTCGGATGTTACAACCAATGTTCATTCCAAATTTGGTGACTCTAGCCCAAAAACTAAGAAAGATATAGAGGTGGGCGATATAAGTGGGCGTGGCATCCAAAACATTGATGCGGATCTGTTACGGATGTCACTAACAATGTTCATACCAAATTTGAAGAGCCTAGCTCGAAAACTCAGAGAGATATACAGTGGGCGGTATAAGTGGGCGTGGCATCCAAAATTTGTATGCACACCTGCTACGGATGTCACTACCAATGTTCATACCAAATTTGTGACTCTAGCTTAAAAACTGACAAAGATACATGCCTTCCGGTTTTTTTTAGGGCGGTGGGGCATGTCCCGTTGTTTGGGGGCGTGGCATCCAATGTTTTGATGCATAACTTTGTCAGATGTCAACATCTACCTTCATGTCAATTTTGGTGACAATAGCTTGAAAACTGTAGAAGATACAGGCATTTTTGTTTATAATTGGAGGGGGGCTGGAGGCGGAAAAGGTGGGCGTGGCATCCAAACTTTTGATGCAATTTTTTGGGGAATGTCATCAGCTATCTTGCCATCAAATTTGGTGCCTCTAGCTGCTAAAATGTGGGATATATTTGTGTTTTATCGATTCGCACATCGAGGTGTATCGACTTGTTATCGATTTCCCAGGCCCCCTAAGGTCGTAGAGCCCCAAATTTAACACTTTGTCTGACGAAGACATGTACCAAGATATTTGCAAAGTTGCAAGGCTCTAGCTTTAAGGGTGTCGAAAAAAGTTGCGTTCATACGGACGGACGGACAGACGGACGGACAGACGGACGGACAGACACCATGACGGACATTGCACAAACCCAATATACTATGATACCTTTGGTATCAAAGTATAAAAACTCATGTGTTTTGTTTTTGTCAACTCGTATATATGTATACTAGTAAGGGACCCGCTTGCTTCGCTGCGCCAATAGTTTTTACAAAATTTTAGCAATATATATGTTTAGAGGAGGCACTTTTTTGTGTTCACCTATGTTCGAACTGGTGCAGAAGGTTTGCGCTATTTTTGTAATATATGTATATAAAACACGATCACCTTTCAATGTAATGTTTATTGCGATAAGTTAAAGTTTATACAGAAGTGTGTAGTAATAGGTATAGACATGCGTGTCTATAGTTATGTATGTATTATTTGCGTACAAGATTGGTTGAGTGCCGATGCACAACCGTAACGAGCGAGACGATAAATGAGAGTGATAGTGAGCTTTGACTTTGCTAAGCAGCTGCGAGAGTTTATATCTATGCAATTAGATAAATTCGCATGTGCAAGGCAAAGACAAAGATTAGAGATGCGCAAGAAATTGACTTATGGCTATGCTGTTTTTATGTTGGCTCGCGTCTTAATTGTTTATTGCTGCTGCTGCCGCCGACATGCTCCCCCCGTTGGAAGCGCGCAGGTTTCAATTGACTTGGTCTCAAGGGGCAGTACAGCAATCTTGCCCACAGATTGCAACTCGCGAGACTCCATCCTCTCCAGATATGGTGCTCTCTCGTTGTCGTCCTTCAAAATAACAATGGCATTGGGCACAAGATTGGGCGTTGATGCGCGCCATTTAGAACGTTCTTGAAGCAATGATAAATAGCTGGTACTCCATTTGCGCCAGAATACCTGCTAAATTTGACATACGCGTTGCCATCGACTTAGGCGATTGACGTCGAGATGCGTTGTGTTGGGCTCTTCGATTGTGGCATATGCAGCTCCAATCAAAAAATGACCAGGGGTGAGCACTTCAAGATCGTCTGGATTCTCTGAAATTGGACAAAGAGGTCGTGAGTTTAACATTGCAGAAATTTCGCATACAAGGGTACGAAGTTCGTGGAATGTGAGAGTGGATTTTCCAACGACTCGATAGAAGTGATGTTTTGCGGATTTGACGGCCGCCTCCCATAAGCCACCAAAGTGAGGAGACCGCGGTGGGATGAAGTTCCATTTGATTCCGCTCGAAAGGCAAGAGTTTGTAAGCTCCTTAATATGCGGTTCGCTTTGAAAGAGTAGCCTCAATTGATTTAGCTCGTTTCGCGCTCCAACAAAGTTTGTTGCGTTGTCCGACCAAATTGAATTGGGCTTGCCTCTGATGCCGATGAAACGTCTTAATGCAGCTATAAACGAAGCGGTTGACAAATCCTCTACCACTTCCAGATGCACTGCTTTGGTAGAAAAGCAGACGAATATTGATATGTAATATTTTGTAGGCGCCCTGTTCCTGATTTCTGACTTTATAAGAAACGGTCCACAAAAATCAATGCCAGTTGTAGCGAACGGGCGGCTGGGTTGCACTCGATCAGCTGGTAACGGAGCCATGATGTGCTCGAGGAGCTTGGGCTTCATGCGAAAGCAACAAATGCATTTGCCGATTACTGCTGACACGGTTTTTTGCCCGCCAATGGGCCAAAATCTTTGTCGCAGTATGGCCAGCAAGCTTTGTGGTTTACTGTGTAGGAATTGTCTGTGAAAATGATCGATGATGGCGATGGTGACCGGGTGCTGGGCTGGAAGGATTATTGGGTGCCTAGCCTCGTAGTCTAAAAATGAATTTGAAGACGTCCGCCAACACGAATTAATCCAGAGCTGTCCATGATGGGGTTTAACGATATAATCTTGGATTTCGATGATACGCTTTTCTTAGTTAGTAAATTCTCATGTTCATTTGCGAAGTGGACTATTTGAATTCCTTTAAGTAAGAGATGTGTACCTGCCTTTATGTCATCGACTGTCAGCGTGCCTTTGGAGCGATCATGAGCTTTAGCCTTGAGCTGCAAAAATCTGTATATATACCCGAACACTCTTTGCATTTTGCCAAAAGAGTTCTGGTATTTGCAAGCGAACGAGATGTCAAGCTTGCTTGTTGAAATTAAAACATGGCGACGACGTTCGGGCAGATCCAAGTGAGTGGGGACTTTGGGCGGCCACTCACCTATGGGTAATTTAAGAAAGGCAGGTCCTTCACGGCAAAGCTTCGAATCCAAAAGCTCAAGTGCTCCGCAGCCTCGCGAAATTATATCGGCTGGATTCATGTGGGTAGGAACGTGGTTCCAGATCATCCCCTCAGTACGCTCCTGGATCTGAGCTATCCTGTTAGATACGAAAATGTTAAATTCAGAAGGAGCTTGCGAATCCAAGAGAGTACAATCGTGGAGTCGGACCAGCAGTAGAATTGGCAAGGCTTTTGTATATATTGAATGATGTTGGCTACGAGCTCTGACTGCAGATGCGCAGCTGCCAGTTCCAGTTTAGGGATTGAAAGCGAAAGAGATGCGACGAGTAGGCATCGTGAACTTCTGATCGCACGTAGACACAAGTTCCGTATGCGGCTAGGCTTGCGTCGCAGAATGCATGTATTTCATAAGATGAATGCGGCTGTAAAATAAAGCGAGGGAACTTGAGAGACTCAACGGCGGTTATTTGCGATATATGCATGTTCCATTCAGCATGTAGCGACTGAGAGAGGGCCTCGTCCCAATTGATTTTGTCTTTCCACAGAGTCTGCAAGAATATTTTAAGTTTCGTTATTATGGGAGCTATTAAACCAAGAGGGTCATAGAATTTGGCTATCGTAGCTAATACAGCACGCTTGGTTGCACTGTTGTTGGAGTTGGAAAAGGCATGCGATAGGCTAAATAGGAGATGATCGGACTTGGTATCCCAAGCCAAGCCCAGGGCCTTCTTGACGTCTGCTCCATCATTGAATTTTACAGTCTTTTCACAGTCAGCTTCCATCTCGCCATCTAGAGCAGCTTGATTATTTGAGCACCATTTCCGTATAGGAAAGTGGCGTCTACGAAGCAGCTTCTTTACTTGCTGGCGGATTTCAACAACTTCTTCCACTGTGTCGGCTCCGGTAATTAAGTCGTCCACGTAGAAGTCCCTCCGAACGATCTTTGACGCTAGGGGCAGCGAGCTTTCTTCGTCGTAGGCGAGTTGTTGCATAGTTCGAATAGCTAAAAATGCCGCAGGCTTTGTGCCGTATGTAACCGTATTTAAAGTGTACACTTGGACTTCTTCGCTCGCATTGTCGCGCCATAAAATGCTTTGTAGATATTGATCCGGGTGAGTTACGCGAACGCAGCGGTACATCTTACAGATGTCGCCGCATAGTGCAATTCTATAAAAGCAAAATCTGAGTAATGTTGTGAATATTTTAGGCTGTATGGATGGTCCTGTGAGCAACAAATCGTTAAGCGAGAGCCCAGAAGAGGTTTTTGCAGAACCATCGAATACAACTCGCAACTTGGTAGTAGTGCTATCGAGCTTTTGCACGCAATGATGCGGCAAAAAATATTGAGGTGCAGCAGATTGCTTAGTTGCTAAGGTCATGTGATTTAAGTCAATGTATTCTTTCATGAATGCAACATACTTCGACTTTAATGATGGATTTTTGGCCAACTTCGATTTGAGCGAATTGAATCGACGTAGAGCGCGATTATAGGAGTTTCCAAGTGCGTCGAAGCCATCTTTCACAGGGAGCCGAACAGAATACTCGCCTGATTTAAGACGCGAATAGTTTTCAACAAATAACTGTTCACAAAGTGCATCTTCGTCTGACAGTTTATTTGCAGCGCCGCAACAGTTGTCTATTTCCCAGAACTGCTTGACTAAA
The DNA here is from genome assembly GCA_018152965.1 of Scaptomyza pallida. Lineage (NCBI taxonomy): Eukaryota > Metazoa > Arthropoda > Insecta > Diptera > Drosophilidae > Scaptomyza > Scaptomyza pallida. Next base: position 151,317 of record JAECXP010000072.1, read on the forward strand.
TCGGACAACAGTTCCGGTTCCGAATTCACATTGGCTTGCTTAATAGTGGAAGAAAGTGATGAGTACTTAGGGGGTGCACAGCCTCCTGAAACTATCCATCCTAGTTTAGTTTTTTGCAACGTGGGTAAATGATTGGCTAACCGAACTTGCCCCACGCAAAGTAAGTCGAAAAATATCCCGGCGCCGATTAGCATGTCAATTCTCTGACCTTTGTTGAAGAATGGATCAGCGAGGTGTATATTTTGAGGTATCTTCCATCCAGTGGTTTTTATGTCGAAGTTGGGCTGGTAGTCGGTTATCCTTTGCGTAATAACGGCCGAAAATGATCCTTGATATGATCCAATGTTTGATTGAGCAAAGATGTCAGCTGATTTGTTGAGTGAGACTGAAGATTCACCTATTCCAGACACTGAGATGTTTGAACGATGTAGTTTTAACTGAAGCTGGTTAGCGAAGCGAGTAGTGATGAAGTTGAGCTGCGATGCTGAATCCAGCAGAGCTCTACAAGGTACGAAGGCTCCAGATCGATTTCTGACGTGAATGATTGCCGTTGCGAGCAGCACGTAATCGGTCTTACTATGTTGCAGGGCTCTAGAAGGCGATGTTGAAACAAGCGAAGTGGTTGAAGATAGCTGTGTGGCGGGCAACTGCGACGAAGGCGAATTTGTTTCCATGTGCAAATAAGAATGATGCTTTTGTTGACAATGTTTGCAGTGCCCAGATTTGCATTGCTGTAAGCTATGCCCTTTGCGAAGGCAGTTGAGACAAAGATGCAGCCTTTTAGCTTCTTTGTAGCGAAGAGTGGGTGTTAAACTTGTAAATCGTAATAATAAACAGTTTTGAGTTTTGCTAACTACTAATGTATTGCGATTTTGTGTGTAAGGTTTTCCCACCTGTTTGCCAGGGGCTTGCGTTACCATGGCAGATTCCAAATTTTCCAACAAGCGGCATCTCCTTTCCAAAAATGTGGACATCTCAGCCCACTTCGGCAGAGTTCTCATTGGCAACGTTTCCTCCCACTTCTCCTGCGTTGCCTGGTCCAATTTGGTTGTGATCAGATAAATCAGATGCCATTGTGTTCAACGCGCGTAAATGCGAGTTAATGCTGTCACTCAATTGACGTAGGCTGTTTGCCGATCCTTTTTCGACGCCCGATAGCTTGAATATGGACCGCACGTGTGCCTGAAAATGCAACAATTTATTATCAAAGCGATTTGTAAGTATTTCCATGACCTTGTCATAATTCTCTTCGGTTGGTTCGAAAGCGCGAATTGCTTCCAACGCTGGCCCTTCTAGACATGATCGCAGATGCTGAAATTTCTCCACCTTGTTCAAATCTTCATTTTGGCCGACGACAGTGTTGTACATTGCGTAGAAGTCTGGCCAGTCGATGTATGCACCACCAAAACGTGGAAGTTGAAATTGCGGTAGCCTAGAAATTCGCATGGGTGTTCTTGCGCTGCCACTTGACTCATCAGGTGTGCGCCAAATAGCTGTGGAGTGCAATATTGACGCTGATGCTGACGCTTTTCGCAGAGTTGTCAGCTCACAAGAGAGCTTTGAGATCACCTCACAACGAACTTGATCAAACTGTGACCTTGCATCAGGGGTTAGCTCCATAAGATTGAGCTTCTCCAGTTTGGACTGTGCAGCATCAAAGTTAGCGTCCATTTTGCTAACTAAATCCAGTCGTGCTTGCAAGTCGGGCTCATCGAAAAGCACGAGCTGTTCACTTGATAAAAACGCGTTTAATGCATTTAGTTGACGTGCCACAGACTCTGCCTTGGCTTTGTAAAAGTCAAGTTCGGAGGTTGGAGCCGCCTTTGTGCCCGATTCATTTTCAGTCATTTTTAATTGTGAGGTTACGATCACTTTACGCGGTTGTCACTGCTAAATGTACACGTTGTACAGACTGTATGTAATGTGCAGCTGGCGAAATAGCGGACAAGCGAGAATGCGAAAAATATTAACGGCGTGTTAAAGTTCACCGACCGCTGCGTTACCGAAATTCTGACAAAACACAGCACAAGCGCCGATTGTAACAGTGCTAGGCATATGCGAATGCAAGAATGTAGGCGGTAAGCGAAAGAGAGCGCGAGATGACGACGAAAACGAGTGCAAAAAGGTTCGATTGTGTAAACGCGTGCGCGATCTTCTCATCGAATTATGCAGAAGACGCTTAGAAATGATTACCTTTAAACACAATAGTTTGTAATCTTTCAGCTTTACACTTTTACAAATGCGACGAACAATACACACTTCTTTACAAAAAGAATTCACGTCGGGGTCACCAAATGTTTAGAGGAGGCACTTTTTGTGTTCACCTATGTTCGAACTGGTGCAGAAGGTTTGCGCTAGTTTTGTAATATATGTATATAAAACACGATCACCTTTCAATGTAATGTTTATTGCGATAAGTTAAAGTTTATACAGAAGTGTGTAGTAATAGGTATAGACATGCGTGTCTATAGTTATGTATGTATTATTTGCGTACCGTAACGAGCTGCGAGAGTTTTTATCTATGCAATTAGATAAATTCGCATGTGCAAGGCAAAGACAAAGATTACAGATGCGCAAGAAATTGACTTATGGCTATGCTGTTTTTATGTTGGCTCGCGTCTTAATTGTTTATTGCTGCTGCTGCCGCCGACAATATATAAAACTAGTAAGGGACCCGCTTGCTTCGCTGCGCCAATAGTTTTTACAAAATTTTAGCAATATATATAAAACTAGTAAGGGACCCGCTTGCTTCGCTGCGCCAATAGCTTTTACAAAGTTTTAGCAATATATATTGTAAAATCGTGGAGGGGTGAAAAACAATTGATGCACACACGATACAAGTATTTTAATACCTTTGTATTAAAATGCGTTAGAGAGCGGTTTAAAAAGAATAACGCGCGGTTTTTGTGTAGGTTGTAATTCGTTTTAATGTTGAATTTGTACTAAATGTAACAGCCTGTTGAGCTTACTCAGCAGGCTGCTAACATAATTACATTAGAGTTATGGAGAGAGAGAACACTGCTTGGATGGGGAGTTACAGGTGCCGGTGCATACTTTTCGGCTTAAACATTCCGCCCCCCTTGCAATATAATTGCGAAAAAAATGAATGGAGGGGGGGAGCGGATTTTACTGACTGTAAACTCCGGACAGGATCCACCCAAACACGGTATTCTGGATCACTAAGCCGTGATCGGTTGGAAGCACTCCTGGCTGTATGATCAGGCTGTAAACATCGGCGCCTAGCACCAAGCTGACCGGCGATGGCTTAAACCATCCGTCGTCTGCTAGGACAATGTTGGCCACGCCTTTCCGGTATGCCTCGTCTATCAGCGCGTCCGGTGTCAGGAATTTGAAGTCGTCCTCAATGCACAGTCGCACCTCTCGGTCGAAGGGACCACTGATGGATTTTATGCGAGCCGTGACTCGTTCACCCGCATTGAGCCAGGTTGCGGAAAGGCCCAATGCCTTTGCAAAAGAGGCGTCAATGCGGCTGACACGACTGCACGGATCAATCAAGGCTCGCAGTCTAAAGGATTTTTCACCTACCGCAACGATAGGCGTCACAGTAGGCAAAATTGTGATCCCTCCAACTGAGGGTGGCGTTGACGGACGCACTCGGACGGGTGAATGGTTCCTGGTCGATGCGCTTCTCCTGACGACGGGCGATCTGGATCTGGAACGGGGCGATTTGCTTGTTGACGGGGAGCGGGGCGAGCTCTCCTCCTCTAGATGGAGCAAGGTGTGGTGTTCACCACCACAAACGCGGCATTTGTCGCCGCTCCTGCACGAACGCCCCGAGTGCTGGTGTGCTAGGCAATTAGGACAGTACTTATTGATAAGCACTGCCCGGAGACGCTTCTCTGCAGTTAAGTGCATGAAGCGCTGGCACTTTTTAGGGCGTGGACCCCTCGGCACACACGGCAACGGAAGGATGCTGTGCCACGCGGCCTCTGTGTTTGCTTTTTTGCCTTGGTTGGTGCCATGTTGCGTCGTGAGGAGGTTCTGGAAAAACATAAAACACACATATTAGTTAGTGAAACGACTAGTCACGATTTTGACACAGAAGTTGGATTGGACTCGGAAAGGAGTGGAAGGAGGATAAGTTTGGCCACTGGCCTCTTAATAACTCCGCGGGTCGTAAGCACGTCGACCACTCGGACCTGGTCATCTTGTCCCGGGTAAGTTTCCTTGACGCGTCCCAAGCGCCATTCGTGTGATGGAAGGTTATCCTCCTTGATAATTACCATGTCACCTTGCTTCAGGTTCTTCTCAGGTAATTGCCATTTGTTTCTTTTGTGCAACTCCTTCAAGTACTCTTCCTTCCAACGGAAACAGAAGTGTTGATTGAGAGCCTTAAGTCGTTGCCATATATTGAGGATTGATGCCGCATTTCCTTCTATCTCTGGCTCCGTCACGGAAAGAAGTGGGCCCCCTACTAAGAAGTGCCCTGGAGTCAGAGCCAACAAATCCGTCACGTCCTCGGACAGAGGGGAGATTGGTCTCGAATTAAGGCAGGCTTTAATCTTGGAGAGGAGGGTGGAAAGCTCTTCAAAAGTGTATTTAAAAGATGAGGTCGACTTGTAAAATAGCGTCTTAAAGCTTTTGACGTCGGCTTCCCACAGGCCGCCCATGTGAGGCGCACCTGGCGGATTGAAATGCCACGAGAGACTGTGCTTTGTTTCGACTTGCTTTTTGGTAGCCTCCAGGAAATCTCGAGCAAAGGCTCTCGAGGCTCCAACAAACGTCTTGCCATTGTCGGAGTAAACTTCGGACGGGCAGCCGCGTCTTGCTATAAAACGAGCAAACGCTGCTTGGAATTTGTCCGTAGTTAAGTCGGATGTGGCTTCAAGATGGATTGCCTTTGTACTGAAGCACACAAAGACACATACATAGCCTTTGGTGATAAGGCAGGCACGACCGGTGTAGTTCTTAATGTCGAACGGCCCAGCAAAGTCAATACCAGTGTGCGTAAACGGGCGTGAAAAAGTCGACCTCTCTTCCGGCAAACAGCCCATGAGCTGCGTTTGAAGCCTTTTTCGGTACACCACGCAGACTCGACAGGAATTGGTCATGGATGTAATAAGCTTCTTGAGCTTCGGAATCCAGTACTTGGAACGAATAAGGCGCATCATTAGTTGATTTCCGCCATGCAGCGAGATCCGATGCGTGAATTGGACGAGTAAACGACTAAACGCACACGAGTATGGGAGGATAATAGGATGGCGTTCATCGTAATTTAAATTGCACGATCTGCTGATTTGACCGGAAGCTCGCATGATTCCTTTTGGATCAAGGAATGGGTTAAAATTGAGTATGGGACTGGAAGGTGGCAAGCCATGCTTGTCACGAAGGCACTTATACTCCCTTGAGTATGAGTTGCGTTGCGTTAAGACAATGAGTTGCTCTTGAGCTTCTTTAAGCTCACTGTTTTGATGTTGCTGAGATGGGAACAGCACCGAGGGATTACGGCACCGTTTGAAGAATCTAAAAACGTAGGCGAGAACCCGTAATGCTCTGCCGAGGTCGGAGAAGCGGTCAAGAGGATCTGATGGAGACAGCTCCGCAATGTGGACTTTAATGGGACGCTGCTCTATGTCAGTCTCCAGACACGAGTCAGCTGGGACTGGCCATTGCTCTTGAGGCAAGCCTAACCAATCAGGTCCATTCCACCACAGATGGCTGTCCTTCAGCTCCTGTGGCGAAACTCCGCGGCTGGCTAAGTCAGCTGGATTGTCCTCTGACCGTACGTGAGACCACGATTGACAATCGGTTGCTTGGCCGATTTTAGAAATGCGGTTGGCGACGAACGTTGTCCAGGAACATGGAGATTTGCGAAGCCAGGCAAGAACAATTGTTGAATCCGTCCAAAGAAACAATTTGCAATTCTCAATTGGCATTTGAGGGATGAGGGCTGAGGACAACTCTGCGAGTAGAACGGCTCCGCACAGCTCGAGTCGCGGCAGTGACACTGTTTTGACTGGAGCTACTCTGGTCTTGGACGTTAAGAGGTGGACTGACACTTGGAGACCCGCTTCCACGCGAACATACAGCGCTACTCCGTATGCCTTTTGGGAGGCGTCGCAGAAGCCATGAATCTGGATGGTCGCTTTTGGCTGATAGGCGACCCATCGTGGTATTCGAATATCGCCAAGACGGGGGTGACAGGAGAGGAATTCTTCCCATCGCTGAACCAATTCAGACGGCAACGGATCATCCCAGCCAAGCTCGTGAAGCCAGATTTCCTGCATGAAAATCTTCGCGCGAACGATGACAGGTGCCAGCCATCCCGCTGGATCGAAGAGCTTGGCTATCTCCGACAAGACTTCACGTTTTGTGAACGAACCCTTTGTCGCTATGTTCGAAGGCGCAAAGAAGAACTCGTCGGTGTTTGCTTGCCATCGGATCCCTAATGTCTTAGCAACGCTGGCCTCATCAAGTTCTAGAAAATCCTCTCTTAACCGGTGGTCTTTAGGAATGTCGCGAAGCAGCTCCATTTCATTGGAAGTCCACTTGCGAAGTGGAAACCCCGCTGTACCCATAGCTTCTTGGAGTTCCTTGATACTGGAAATCGCGCATTGCTTGGAGTGTGCTCCTGCTAGTACATCGTCAACATACATGTAGTTGGAAATGATGTCACTAGCACGCGGAAATTTAGCTAATACGTCTTTAGCGAGCTGCTGCAACACGCGAATTGCCAGGAATGGCGCGCAATTTACCCCAAACGTAACAGTATTAAGCTCATAATCACAAAGCTCTTGGTTGGAATTACGGTAGAGGATCCTCTGAAAAGGCGTGTGGATGGGCTTTACTAAAATCTGACGATACATTTTAGTAATGTCAGCGTTGAAGCCGTAACGGAAAAAACGCCATTTCAAGATCTGAATAGTTAAATCAGATTGTAAAACGGGACCTGCATGGAGGACATCATTCAGGCTATTACCGTTTGTGGATTGACTGGAGGCATTGAATACAACGCGAACTTTTGTCGTAGTGCTGTCTGGTTTAAAGACAGCATGGTGCGGAAGGTAAATGTTCCCAGTATCTATAGAAGGGGGACTTGTCTCATATGACCTAAGTCCAGATACTCCTGGATCACGGAGTCGTACTGCTCTTTTAATGGAATGTTTCTGTTTAAACGGTTCTCGTTTCTCAGAAACTGAGCCAGTGCGATTGACCTTGAATGTCCTAAGTTGATGTGATCAGGATTTTTGAAGGGGAGTGTGACAATATATTTGCCACTCTCATCTCTAGTTGTGGTGCGCATAAAGATGTCTTCGCAAATGGCATCAGACTCTTTTACTGGCTTCTTTGGGAGATCCTCCACCTCCCAAAACTTTGTGAGGAGGTTATCCAACCGTTGGTCTAATTTGACCGTGACACGGGTTGAAAACGCGGAGATAGAGGATGAAGCACAGGTAGGAATTGGGCCGGTAAGAATCCAACCGAAAATGGTTTCTTGACCCAATAGCGCACCGCAAATATTAGGAATCGAGCCGCCAAGTAGGATTGATGGAAGGATATCTGCACCTAAAAGTACATCTATCTGCGAGCTCTTGTAGAAGAGAGGGTCAGCTAACGGAATATTGGGCAGTCCTCTCAAGGTACTTCCGGGAATCGGATGCGAAGGGAGGGTTCCTGCCACGCTAGGAAGAACAAACGCCGATGCTTCAATGCGAACTCTCGGCTTTGTTGGGGATCCAATATTGAAGTGACATAACTTCTCAGGATTGGCTGACACTGCTTGGTTAAGTCCGGCAACTTGGGCTGTCACACGTTTGAACGGGAGGTTGATGATTCTAAACATTCGTTCAGAAATGAATGTTGCTTCGGAACCAGAATCAATCAACGCACGAGCTTTATAACTAGTGCCAAGGTGGCATATGTTAATTATGGCTGTGCCTAATAGAACACCTTGCGTGTTCGACGTGAAGTAATTGTGGATGTTTGCCGAACTTTGCTCAGGAGTGGACTGTATTGGAACATTTGGCAGGTATGGAGCGGCAGCAGTACTTAAAGACGACCTGGTGGTCGACTGGGTAGGAGGGTCGCCACGATGCAACAGTGTATTGTGGCGACCTTTGCACGTATAGCAGTTATGGCTACTTGGGCACTCTTTCAGCTGATGTCCTCTGGCAAAACAGTTTAGACAAAGCTGCTGCTGCTTTATGTAGGAGGCCCGATCCGGTACTGTCATTTGCAGAAACCGGGGGCATAAACGAATTGGATGGGGCTCTTTGGAACAGAGCTTGCAGGTAGAATTGGGCTTGGCTGGTTGTGCCTTTACCTTAACCTTTGCTTCGAAGGAGTTGATCTTTTTCTTGGATTGGATTGGATTGGAGTGATTTGGACCGCTCATAGGCCTCATATCCTCAATCGCTTCCAAAGTGCGATGGCGCTCAGTTAAATAAGCATTAAATTCTGCCCAGGTCGGAATATCGGACTTGTTGTGGAGAGACTGTTCCCACAAGGATAGGGTAAGTTTAGGAAGTCTGGACGAGCATAGGAATACGAGCAAACAATCCCAATTGTCGATGCTGACCTTTGCTAGCTCGAAGGCTGTCAAACACCTCTGTAGCTCTTTCAGTGCAGTTCCAGACTCTTGGGAAACGGACGGTAAATTAAAAAGAATTCGGAGTTGGCTGTTCACTAACAGCCGCTTGTTTTCGAATCTTTCGGAAAGATTCTGCCACGCGGAGTGAAAACCGTCATTTGTTAAAGGAGATTTAGAAACAACACCCCTTGCCTCGCCGCTTGTCTTAGCATTGAGATGAAACAGTTTCTCGACTGGGGACAATCTAGCATTGTTTATATAGATTGCTGTGAATAAATCCCGAAAAGTGGGCCAACGCAGATAGTCTCCATCAAAGACTTCTGTGTCAATTGGGGGAAAACTACATCCTCTTGACATGGAAGGAGAAGAGGATTGGGGTTGCTTATTTTGCGTGGAAACTGCGTCTATGCTTTCGCTTAACTGAGCTACGCACCGCTCATATATGGAATAGCAATGCTCATACTTGTTGGTTAAAATCGCAAGATCTCGGAGATAGCCAAGATCGTCGCTGGACCCGGCGCCTTGCGTTATGGTTTGGGAACCTTGCTCGAACGCAAGCTCTATTTTTTCCCATAAGGATCGGATTTGATCCCGACGCACCTGTAATGTGAACAACGATGCGCCTGCTGAGCTTGCAAATCTCGCTTCAAATTGGCTCAATCTGTCCGAAACGGCAATAAAGGCATTCAGCGCCATTTTGGAGTTGTCAGCTATTTTTTGTGAAGTTTGTCTTGTTACACGGACGCTGTCTTGAGTTGCTACACTCTCTGCCTTAAGCTTGGATTGAGTGATAGCAAGTGATTTGGATTGGACAGCGGACTGTTCTGATTCAGACGGAAGTTTGGAGTAGCTTAAACTGGCTTTTTCGCTTGGCGCTGAAGAGCTGCGAGCGCCTGAGGAGGAAGAGCGACGGACGGAAAGACGACGTGTCTTTTGTTGATTGGAGCCTTCAGACATAATATGCTCTCTACGGAGCCGAAAACGTTCACACAAGGTACAAGGAATCCAAAGATATACAGTGGTGCGTATGAACGGGACTTTATTTGTTCATCAGAACGGAAAATTCCGAAAAAAAAAATACCAAAAAAAAAAAAAAACTACAAAATACCAGCTTAGGGTAATGTCGGAAACGGACACGGATAATTGTTTTTTATTTGGAGTAAATAAAAAACAAACAAAAAAACAAATTCCAGGAAAAATAAACAACAAAATATACCAGATTTGGTTATATTGCAGTGGAAATGTTTATTTGGAATAATAAAATAAGTGGAGTAATAAAATAATAAAAATTTTAAGTATTTTATTTTATTTTTTTTTTTTTTTATATAAACAGAGTATTGCGCAGTCGGATATTTTCTCACACACAACAAGGTGGAGAAATGTATTTGGAACAACAAAAAAAAAAATTGTATTATTTTTTTTTTTTTTTTTAACAAAGTGTTGCGCAGTCGGATATGCCACACTTATCTGGAGGCAGTGAGAATGTTTATTTGAAACAAAAAAAATTATTATTATTATTTTTTTTTTATAATAATTTTATTAACAAAGTGTCTCGCAGTCGGATATGCCACACTTATCGAGCAAAGTATTGCACGGACGGATATACCCCACTTGCGGAAGGGTGTCTGAGAAATTATGCAAGTTGACTCGGAAACGCATATACCCCACTTGTTTCAACAAAAGTGCAGGGTATACAAAACATGTGCAGCGGTAAACACACTTGGACAGCTGCAGCTAGCTGGAGTCAGTGACCACAGCATATGTATGAATGTACGTGTATATGTGTTTTTGAGTATGCGTTGAGTGTCACCGTTGATTTGGATATGTATGTATGTATGAGAGCTTTGACTTGACAGCCAGTAGGTCAAACCAAGGTTAACGTTTTGAAGTCAAATATATGTATAATCACTTGTTATAAATATGTTAAGATGTTTAGTTTTGTGGAGGTACAAGTGGTGGCGGATTAAGAGAGAACACTTGTTAGTTTTTTCTGCACTTTTATGTTATAAATATATGTATATACATATATGTATGTATGCATATATTCACAAAAAGGGCAAAAGTTGGAAGTTGGACACAATTAAAAACGCACATAAATATGACGCGTTTATATATTTGGACAAAATTGTGAGCACAGGTCCACGTACATACATACGTACATATGTATGTATGTTCAAGTGGCGCCAGAAAAAAAAACGGATGAGTGCGGATAACGAAAACGCAAGAACAGACAAAAAAATCGGACAATGTGCAAATACCAAATATATTGGAGAATACTAAACTGCGTTTAATATTTAATAGATGAAATGCACATGGACAGTAATATGAATTAAAGGGGCAAATTATATTACTTATCTGTTCTTTTTTTGTGGTGTAGAGGTGTTGGGTATGTATGTAGTGATGTGTGTTGTCCACCGTAGCAAGCTGGGGCGAGGGATAGTTTCCAATCAAATTATCCGGCTAGGACCATGTAAAATCGTGGAGGGGTGAAAAACAATTGATGCACACACGATACAAGTATTTTAATACCTTTGTATTAAAATGCGTTAGAGAGCGGTTTAAAAAGAATAACGCGCGGTTTTTGTGTAGGTTGTAATTCGTTTTAATGTTGAATTTGTACTAAATGTAACAGCCTGTTGAGCTTACTCAGCAGGCTGCTAACATAATTACAATATTATGGTTAACATAATTACATTAGAGTTATGGAGAGAGAGAGAACACTGCTTGGATAGGGAGTTACAGGTGCCGGTGCATACTTTTCGGCTTAAACATATATAAAACTAGTAAGGCCCTCGCTTGCTTCGCTGCGCCAATAGTTTTTACAAAATGTTAGCAATATATATAAAATAAATTAGTTAATGTTTAACAACATATTAGCAAAATATTTAATATTCTCTTTTTCACGCCACCATTGAGGTTAAGAATCAGACGCGTCATTTTACTTTGATACCAAAGCTATCATATTATATTGGGCTTATGCAATGTCCGTCAAGGTGTCTGTCCGTCCGCCCGTCCGTTTGGACGCAACTTTTTTCAACACCCTTAAAGCTAGAGCTTTGCAACTTTGTAAATATCTTGGTACATACCTTCGTCAGCCAAAGTGTGAAATTTGGCTCTACGACCTCAGGGGCCTGGAAAATGGAAAACAAATCGATACCTCGTTGTTAATAACGATGAAACATATATTTATATATCACATTTTGGCAGCAAGAGTCACCAAATTTGTGGGCAAGATATCCGATGACATTCCTCAAAAACTGCTTTAAAATCCGCCCCCAGCCCCCCTTCATTTATAATCGAAAATGACTGTATTTCCCACGGTTTGAAAGCTATACGCACGAAATTTGATGCTGAAGTCTTACAAAGATATGCATCAAAACTTTGAATGCCACGCCACCACTGATACCGCCCACCTTCTAAAATCTGAAAACTCTATATCTTTTCAGTTTTTGGGCTAGAGTCATTAAATTTGGTAGAAACATTGTTAGTGACATCCGTAACCTATCTACATCAAAGTTTAATATGCTACGCCCACCTTTTCCACCCACCTCGTAAAATCTGAAATTTCTATATATTTCCCAGATTTCGCGCTTGAGTCACCAAACTTGTAAACATTGTTAGTGACATCCGTAACAAATATGCAATATTGTGTGCAACGCCTACTTATACCGCCCTCCTCAATATCTTTCTCAGTTTTTGCGCTAGAGTCTCCAAACTTGATAGGAAGATAGAAGGTGCCATCCGCCACAGATATGCATCACAAATTTGAATGTCACGCCTACCCCTCCTGCCTGCCTTTTTATACCCAAAACTCCCATACTTTACAAATACATACAAACTTACATATGTGCTTTGCTTGCTTGTTCGAAATTGTATATCAACAATGTTTGTGTGGTACGACGTTACGTCTGAGTAAGATAGGCAGCAAGTAAGCAAATCTACCACTATACAAAGATGTTCATATTAATTAAAATTAAAAAACAAATACCAATTGAATGTATGTACATATGTACATATCTATACAACTATATACATTTTCTAAAGTTTCTATTTGTTAGTGCGTTTGTTTTTGCACTGTATATACATATATGTATTTGCACTTGCATTTTTTGTTATATATATGTATGTACAAAAGAATGTTAAATGTACGTACATACATGTGTATGTGTATGTGTGTTAAGTTTTGTTTGATAATTAGCAAGTATGTAGGTCAAACCACTCGCGTAACATATTCTGGTGTACAAAACCAAGTTATGTTTTAATTGATTTGTTTTAAATCAATGACAAAAACAAAAAGAAGCACTGCGATCCCAACAACAACACTTACTAACAACATCAAATGCGACTTGGGTCGAAAATCATTTGTCAAAAGCACAAAGAAGAAAAGAGAATAACGGAGACACATACACAGCGCATGTGTTTTGTTTTTGTAAACTCGCTGGCGATATATATAAAACAAGTTTGGTGACTCTAGCGCAAAAACTGAAAAAGATATACAGTTTTCAGATTTTAGAATGTGGGCAGTATCAGTGGGGGCGTGGCATCCAAAGTTTTGATGCATATCTTTGTAAGACTTCAGCATCTACCTTCCCATTAAATTTCACACGTATAGCTTTCAAACCGTGGGAAATACAGTAATTTTCGATTATAAATGAAGGGGGGCTGGGGGCGGAAGAGGTGGGCGTGGCATCCAAAATTTCAAAGCAGTTTTTGAGGAATGTCATCTGCTTCCCCTGGCTCTAAGCAACCTCCCTACCAATTTACACCCAAATCTGTTTTGCCGTTCTTGAGATCTTAGCGCAGTACCTAACACGACTTTCTTTTATATATATAGAAGAAAAGATATGAAACACATCAAAAATTTTTTTTGAAAAGTACACGCACAATAGTTATCGCAGCACGTACAAAATAGAATGACTTCAGAAAAAAATATTGTTAACTTTGAACACTGAATAAATTTTAAATTTGACAGCAAAATCCCTGTTTTCTATTTTCAAAATTTGTTTCCATTTATTGAACTCATAAAATATGAGATAAGGGAAGAACTGGTATACCGATTTGGGTCGAACTTTACACAAACCATCTACTAAATAGTCCGAACAATGCCTAAAAATTTGGTTTCAATAGGTGAGCTCGTTCTTGCGCTATAAATAAACAACGAAAACTGACACTTATTTTTATATATATAGAGATATTTTTCATTTCTATATGTTAATAATAGTATTATATTAAATGAACAAATCATACGTTTTCATCGGTGGTGCTTAGCTTTAATTCTTGAGATACAAAAAACAGAAATGAATGGCTTAGACTTATTTCCAGAATATTAATACTTTTGCTTCAGTATTTTAGCCGTCGATTCAATCTCAATATATGTTTTCTGATCATGTTTCTGACTCAGATCTACATCCTTAAGTTTTTCGATAAGATCTTTAATAGAACGTTTTTTGGCAACTTTCCGAGTAACCTTCTTCTCCACCTTAGGCTTGAAGATGTTTTGAACAGATTCTATATCACTAAAAATCTCTTTAAAGCCGCTCGACACTTCATAATTAAATTGTTCGACACTTCTATATTGTTGATATTTTACTTTACGCCACACATTTTCAAACCTGCTGGATAAGCAATTGGCAACGCTTTCGTCCTCCTCCTGCTTTATGGCACTGTTCAAAAGTGTTAGCTTTTCCTCGCATTGATGGATTGTGGCGCGAGGAAATGTTTTAATAAAATTCTGTCTGCATAACATTTGTGGATCCTTAGTGCTGGGCTTCTCATCGCCAAACGGCAATTTCTCCATCACCCGATTAAAAAACTTTTCGAGTTTAAGGCCGTCACGATGCACGCGATCCTCCGGGTGATTGTGGATCAGACAGTTATCTATCAATAAATTGAAATCAAGGATCAACTCCGTAGCACTCGAATAGTAGAAGTTATGTACGCGCTCTTTAATGGTGCCTACGTCCATTGGAGACATATGTCTATCGTGGTTAGGTTTGCGTTGATCCACCGGAACCATAAACTCCATGCTGAACTTCTTCTTGGGCAGCTCATCTAACAAATACTTTCGCAAATAATGAATCTTATTTGTGTAGACGCAAATTTTGTTTAGATTTGGAAACACCAAGGGCTGCAGCCCTTCTTTTGGGAACTCAGTTCGGAAAGACTGCGGCATGAACAATAAAAAAATACAAATATAAATATGCTACAACACAATGCTTTAAAATGCAAAGCTTACCGTTGCAAACACGTTAGACTTTATATCCTTTAAAGTATTCATAGGAAAAGACATTATTTGATCAATATCTTGACAGACAAAAAAAAAAGGGAAGGAAATATATTTTCTTAACGCTTAAAAAATGACGAATCTACAATTTTAAAACGCTTGCCAGTAAAGTTGCGAAGTCAGCACCAATGTCCTATCCAATAATGAGCGCCAAGATAGCAACGATCCTCCAGCAATGAAAATCGGTTATCGATAATTGTAAAATTAAAAATTGTAATTTGACATAAATCAATAATAGCCTATTCACACTAGAGCACATCAATAGGAACGATGAGAAGATGTGAAACTCGTGTTCACATTGCAACATCTAACATCTTACATCAACTGTCTTCTTCTTCTATTGTAAAAGTGAAAAGCAAGTGTGTATATTTCTCGTTGTATTTTGATAAATAAATACAAAAAAAAACATGAATAACAATAAAAAGGAATTATCAATAATGATAGCATCTCAACAGCAGAGTATGTTTGTTGAACTTGTTGGAACCCGCCTGGTGAGGAAGATGTCTACGAAGCAGGCGTCGCCGTCTCCTCCTGAGCAACCAAATCTTGGGGGTCAATCTTGTCGACTGGAACGACCGCTCCTGTGCGTTGTCAATTGCAAACGAGCCAAGAAACTCATTAATTTTTGCAAACATTGGGCAAGATGAAGTTACACCCCCACTTGGGCCGATTTTCGGCTTCTCTTGCCTAGAATATATTTCCGATATTTAACAGATATAATAATAACTTCCATGCATTATACATATATTTCCTTGTAAGCTGTCCACTTTTGTTCTTACGTTGAACCAACTTATGCAGTTGTCCAGCACCTGCATTTTCACTGCAACATCCTTGTAAACATGAGAATTTGTGAATACTACGCAAATCAGCACAACCAACACGGGCGTCCAATTTATCCGCAATGATGTTTTTTTAACTAAATTAAACAATAAAAAATAACGGTGAAAAAAATAACGCAAACAATTTCCAAGACACTAACCCTGCTCAATTCTCGCCATGCTTAATTTCCCATTCATTTACGTCGACATTGCCAGTGAATGCCAATTTTTTAGTGGTGGAGTCAAAACTATCGAAACTAAGTAAAGAAAAACACTTGGAATAGAAACATTTCCTGAGGATGTTGGAATATTTTAAGACAATTTGGTACGGCAAGTTTATGCGTAACATCATTGATGTAAGATGTTATAGCCTATTCACACTAGAGCACATCAATAGGAACGATGAGAAGATGTGAAACTCGTGTTCACATTGCAACATCTAACATCTTACATCAACTATCTTCTTCTTCTATTGTAAAAGTGAAAAGCAAGTGTGTATATTTCTCGTTGTATTTTGATAAATAAATACAAAAAAAAACATGAATAACAATAAAAAAGAGACAGCGTTACCACATATATGCACGTTTTGCCAAATATGGCAATTATTCAGCTGACTTTTGCTGTTTTCGGCAACGGATTGAATGATTTCTGTTTAAAATCCCACATATGATTAATTCGAGCGCAAAGAACTTAACTGTTTACCTATTACTATGGCAAACCAATTGATCTACAATCCTTGCAAGAATGATTTTGCACGCAGATTTTGTAAGCCTGAGCCGCTGTATAAATTTGGCATCTTCCAGTTCAGTAAAATGCATGGACATAAAACACTCTTTTATGTGATGCCATTTTAATTTAATAACAAAATAAATAAACAATTCAAATGACAAGCTCTTTGCCTTAAACGATAGTTCTTAACGATATATC
>JAECXP010000073.1:0-151837 GCA_018152965.1 Scaptomyza pallida
CGAAATGATTGTGTTCCGCGTGCTCGACGTTCCTCCAACGCTTGTGCCTTCCGTGGTGCCATCCTGTGGAAAGAGAGAAAACGAAATGTATTTGAAGTTTACATTCTACACATGGCGCCCAATTCGGGAGTACGTGGATGCTAACGTTGGGAGTTTGGAACGGATGTGTCCACAGGAAGTAGGAGTAGTTTAGCTACCGGGCGTTTTAACACCCCTTGGCTGGTGCGTACA
The DNA here is from genome assembly GCA_018152965.1 of Scaptomyza pallida. Lineage (NCBI taxonomy): Eukaryota > Metazoa > Arthropoda > Insecta > Diptera > Drosophilidae > Scaptomyza > Scaptomyza pallida. Next base: position 232 of record JAECXP010000073.1, read on the forward strand.
TCGACCACTCTGACTTTATTATCCTGGCCGGGATAAGCCATTAGGACGCGTCCTAGACGCCATTCCTTGGTTGGAAGATTGTCTTCTTTTACGATGACCATATCGTTAAGTTGAAGATCGCGTGTTGGAAATTGCCACTTGTTGCGTTTGTGGAGTTCTTTCAAGTACTCTTCTCTCTAGCGCTTGCAAAACTGTTGGTTTAGGGCCTTCAAGCGTTGCCATCGATTAATAATGGAAGATGCCGTTTCATTAATTTCTGGCTCGGATATTGAGAAAAGAGGCCCGCCTGTCAGAAAGTGGCCCGGCGTGAGGGCGAGAAGATCGCTTGGATCTTCTGACATGGGCGAAATAGGTCTTGAGTTAAGACACGCTTCAACCTAAGACAGCAGAGTGGAAAACTCCTCGAATGTATACTTTGTTGAAGAAGTGGATTTGTAAAATAGGGTCTTGAAGCTTTTAACACCCGCCTCCCAGAGACCACCCATGTGCGGCGCACTTGGTGGATTGAAATGCCAGGATAGGCCGGTATGGCTGTACTTAGCCAAGATTGCATCTTTGGCAAGTTCTGCGCATTCCTTTGAGAGCGTTCTCGAAGCTCCGACAAAGGTTTTCCCATTGTCGGAATACAGATGCAGAGGACAGCCCCGGCGGGACGCGAATCTCGAGAAGGCAGCTAGAAACTTCTCTGAAGTGAGATCACTAGTGGCTTCGAGATGGATCGCTCTCGTGCAGAAACACACAAAGACGCACACATACCCCTTAGTGATAAGACAGGCTCTGCCAGTATAATTCTTGATCTCAAAGGGGCCTGCGAAATCTATGCCTGTGTGGGTGAATGGCCTGGAAAATGTGGCTCTTTCGACGGGCAAGTCTCCCATAAGCTGCGTTTGGAGGTTTTTCCTATGGATCATACAGACTTTACAGGAGGTGATAATTGATTTGACTAGTGTCCTGAGTTTGGGTATCCAGTATTTGCTGCGGATAAGGCGCATCGTGGATTGGTTCCCACCATGAAGGGAAATGAGGTGGGTAAATTGCACCAAAAGGCGTGAAAATCTACACTTATATGGTAGGAGGATGGGATGACGCTCGTCATAGGTCAGTGCTTCGGATTGGCTTAGTCGGCCACATGCTCTCATTATTCCCTTTTGATCAAGATATGGATTCAGATTGTTTGTGCTGCTTGATCGTGGTATCTGCTTCTTTTGAAGAAGAGCGCAATACTCTTGGGAATACACAGTTTGCTGTGTGAGGATAATGAGCTTTTCTTGGGATTCGGTAAGCTCTTTGCTGCTGAGCTCAATTGTGTAGCGTAAACCTCTTCTCTTACTGCGCTGAAGGAACCTCAGTACGTAGGCAGTAACTCGGATAGCTTTGGGGAAGGTAGAAAAACGATCGAGGAAGGTAAGCGACTGCCCAATTTTCCCTAAATTGCATTTGATAATACGTTGTTCTACAACCGTGTCATGCGTGCACTCGACTGGGGTTGGCCATTGATCCCTGGGCTGAGCTAACCACTCTGGGCCATTCCACCACAAGGTGCTATTGACCAGATCCTTTGGTGAAACGCCTCTACTGGCCAAGTCGGCTGGGTTCTGCTCGGAACATACATGGGACCATTGTTTGACGTCAACAGATTGCGTGATTTTTGCGACTCTGTTTGCCACAAAGGTGGTCCAGTTGCAAGGAGGTTTGCTCAACCATGCCAACACGATCGTGGAATCTGTCCAATAATATGTAACATATTGCTTGGCAGGTAGTTGTGGAAGCAGCACTGACGCCAACTCTGACAACAGTACTGCTCCGCACAGCTCCAATCGTGGCACGGATATGGTCTTTACAGGAGCCTCCCTAGTTTTGGCAGTGACAAGGAAAACGGAAACGCCTTGGTGGCTTTCAACACGAGCGTATATAGCAGCACAATAAGCGCGTTGAGACGCGCTGCAAAAACCGTGAAACTCTATGGTGGATTGCGCATGAAAATGGATCCATCTAGAAATACGAATTTCACGCAAATCAGGATAAGTCAGTAGGAAATCCTGCCATTTTAGGAGTAGATCCTTTGGCAGTGCTTCATCCCAACTGAGGTCGCGAAGCCAAATCTCTTGAATAAAGATTTTGGCACGCACGATAAAGGGTGCAAGCCACCCGGCGGGATCGAACAGTTTCGCTGTTTGGGACAGTACTTCCCGCTTGGTACAGGTTTCATTTGATGGCAGTGGAGCTGGAGTGAAAAAGAAGTCATCAGTGGTGGCTTGCCAGCGGATACCTAGAGTCTTGGCCGTACTCGCATCATCGATCTCCAAGAAATCTTCGCTCAGTAGGTGATCCTTTGGTATATCCTTGAGCACTTCTTTCGAGTTGGATGTCCATTTTCGAAGAGGAAAACCGGCACTTTCAAGAGCGGAACGTAGCTCTGAAATGGCTGCCACGGCTTGTCGCTTGGAATGTGCCCCAGCTAGGTCGTCATCGACATACATGAACTTGCTGATGATGTCGCTGGCGAGTGGATAGTCATTGTTGACATCTTTAGCTAGTTGCTGTAGGACCCGAATGGCTAGGAAGGGGGCACAATTCACACCAAACGTGACTGTTTTGAGTTCGTAGTCACAAAGATTCTCATTCACATCGCGAAAGAGAATCCGTTGGAAAGGTGTGTGCTTTGGATGGACCAGGATTTGCCGATACATTTTGGTTATGTCGGCATTAAAAACGAATTGAAAGAAGCGCCATTTAAGGATTTGAACGGTCAAGTCGGATTGCAGGATGGGCCCCGGATGAAGGATATCATTCAGGCTGCGACCGTTCGACGAAGGATTGGAGGCGTTAAACACGACAAGGACCTTGGTCGTGGTGCTGTCGGGTTTTAAAACAGCATGGTGTGGCAAATAGAAGTTGTTGCCATGGTCATTTTGAGAGACTTGCTCCATGTGACCTAAGTCCAGATACTCTTGGATAACTGAGTCATACTGGGCTTTGAGGGAAGTGTCTCTCTTGAGACGGCTCTCATTTCTTAAGAATTGAGCGAGCGCCATGGATCTTGAGTGGCCTAACGCACTGTGGTTCTCATCGCGAAATGGAAGCGTGACTACATATCTGCCGTTCTCATTCCTTGTGGTTGTTTGGGCGAAATTCTTCTCACAAAAAGAATCGGACTCTTTAACCGGCTTAGCTGGCAAATCCTCCACCTCCCAAAACTTTGTGAGAAGCTGCTCTAAACGCACTTCTGCCTGAGCAGAAATGCGTGTGGAAAAGGACGAGATTGAGTTGGATGGGGGCTTAGATATCGGGCCGGTGAGGATCCAGCCAAAGACCGTCTCTTGACCCAATAGACTACCACAGACGTTGGGGCGGGAGCCACCCAAAAGAAGGGACGGAAGGATATCCGCCCCTAGGAGCAAATCTATTTGCGAACTTTGGAAAAAGGTCGGATCTGCCAATTGGAAGTTTGGTAGATCCTTTAGTTCACTTGGAGGAATGGTGTAAGAGGGTAAGTTTCCGGACAATGATAGAAGAACATATGCCGAAGTTTCAATATGAGACCCAATAAAAAAAATGGCACAACTTTCGTGGTTGGGCTGCAACCGCTTGATTCAGCCCTGAAACGTTGACCTGGACTTGCTGGAATGGCAATTTGATTTTATCAAACAGCCGCTTGGAAATGAAGGAGGCTTCGGAACCTGAGTCGATAAGTGCTCTTGCCGTGAATTTCGTGCCTTGATGAAGCACGTTAATGAGGGCGGTACTTAAGAGCACACCTCTCGTATCAGTTGCAAAATAATTCTGAACGCTAGGTTGGTGTGAAGTGGACTGTATCTGATCTGGAGAGTCCGAAATATTTTGCGCTTCAGGAACTGATGCAGTGGTAACTGCGGAGGGGCCACCTTTGTGAAGGAGTGTATTATGGCGGCCCTTGCACGTGAAACAGTTGTGAGCACTGATGCAATCTTTTAGTTGGTGGTTTTTGGCGAAGCAATTCCAACATAGACTCCGCTGCTTAACGAGGTTAGCCCTGTCAGAAACTGACATCTGATGGAATTTAGGACATACCGGATAGGATGGTTTTCCTTTGAGCACACATTGCACGCTTTTGGTTTGAAAGTAACCTTGGCTTCAAAGGTCTGAACGTTTCGGGACGCTGATTGGGGCTTGGACGGCCTCGGATAGGCTTGAATGCTGGAGCTCGGCCTTATATCCTCAATCGCTTCAAGCGTCCGGTAACGCTCGCTCGCTCCCATCTGGGAATGGCTGATTTATCTGACAAGGATTGTTCCCACAGAGACAATGTCCCCTTCGGCAATTTGGAAGAGCACAGAAAGACTAGGAGGCAATCCCAATTTGCGACAGAAATACCGGAATGTTCCAAATCTGTGAGGCAGCTTTGGATCGTGGTTTGAATCTCTTTAAGAGCGGAACCGGTCTCTACATTGACATTCGGAAGACTGAAAAGGATTTTCAGCTGGCTGTTCACCAAGAGCCGTATGTTTTGGAAACGCTCGTATAACGCTTGCCAGGCGGAGTCAAAACCCTCATGGGTGAGCGGGGACTTGACGACAATTGCCTTAGCTTCACCTCCCGTTTTGGAGTTGAGGTGGAACAATTTCTCGACTGGAGTTAGTCGCGGGTTGTCAATATAGATAGATGTGATAAGATCTCGAAAAGTTGGCCATTTTAGGTAGTCTCCAAAGAACACCTCAGTATCTACAGGTGGGAGACTACAGCCACGAGATACAGGGACCACTGGAACTGCGGGTTGCCTATTTACCGAATTAAGCCCTTCGATTTGTTCACTTAACAGTGCCGTACAACGTTCGTAAATGGAGTAGCAATGGTCATATTTGGATTCTAGCGACGCGATATCGCTACTCCCACTCCCTTGGCTAAGCGTCCTTGCACAAACCCCGTACTCCTTTTCTATTTTTTCCCATAGACCCTTTATGTGTTCGCGGCGTACTTGGAGCATGTATAGAGACGGTTCGGTCGCTGACGGGCTAGTTATCCTAGCTTCGAATTGACTGAGCTTGTCAGAGACTGCAATGAATTCAGCCAGTGCCATATTGGACTCGGAATGGAATTTGCTTACGGCTCGTGTGACTACTCGCGTTGTGCTTGCAGTGGAAACTTTCTTGACTGGAAAGCGTGGGGACGAAAGCGAACTTTGTCTTTCACTCTTTATGGACGAACCAGTTACTTTCGGCGTAAGAGAATTGGAGGTTTTCTTAACTGGAAAGCTTGACAAAGTAAGCGACTCTCTCTTAGCGGACGGCGTAAGAGAACTGGAGGTCTTCTTAACTGGAAAACTTGACAAAGTAAGCGACTCTCTCTTAACGGACGGCGTAAGAGAACTGGAGGTTTTCTTAACTGGAAAACTTGACGAAGGAAGCGACTCTCTCTTAGCGGACGGAACAGTTAATTTCTTTGAACCCTTATCCCCTTTGTTTGACCCTGTTGACATAATCCGTTCTCACGGATTTGGAAATATCACTTCTTTGTAGTGTGGGTCAAACTGGAAGAGTGGAACGCACTGGAAAGTGAGAATCCTTTTACAAGTTTATCACCCGTGGCGGAACGACGACTGACCTTTGTAAAAGGCTATTTAAAATGTCGGAACAAATGGAATTGGGTTGAAACGAATTGTAAAAGAATATTTACAAATCGAAACCCACTGCTGAATGACGAATGATTTATAAAAGGATATTTATAAATTGCACAAAATTGGAACGAATGGAATTGGGTCAAGAATGTTTGTAAAAGACTATTTGCAAACTCGAAACCCGATACTGGAGTGGACAAATAATTTATAAAAGGATACTTATAAATTGCTCAAAAACGGAACGAATGGAATTGGTCCAAGAAATTTTGTAAAAGAATATTTACAAAAATCGAAACCCGATACTGGAGTGGACAAATAATTTATAAAAGGATATTTGTAAATTACTTGTATTCTCCACCCACTTGGAACAAAATGGAACTGGGCCACGAATGGAATTTGTGGTTACGAAAATTTGTAAAAGGCTATTTACAATGAATGCCCAACAGTGGAGCCAACAGACTTTGAAAATAAATATTCGAGCCTCGAACGGTCACGAGCCTTTGAACGGTCGCGAGCCCTTGACTGGTCACGAACTATTTCACACTGCACCTCTATTAATTCGATCAACTTTATGTTAAGATTTAATAGTTCCAAAGACCATCTAACATTGTAATAGTTCAACTCAAAGACCATCTAACATTAAGATGGGTAATAAGCACTGGCATTGGTTAACAGAAATGTCGCAAAATAAGCACCTTGGAGGGGAAACAATGACTCGCAGTTTTATCGGCAGCACGCTCGACCGCAATTGCGTTTGAGTGGAATTCAAACTGAAACACAGCGGCCGGTGTTGAGTGTGCTTTTGATTTTGTGTATTCTTGGCACTCTGTGCTGTTTGAGTCTTATGTGGTGACGACAATGCGATGTTGTTGTTAATCACGTCACTTGTTGTTTTATTGAATTTGAGTTTGGCAATTTTTGACTTTTGATGCAATCGGCTGGTTGCAGCAAAAATGTGTATAAGAATATAACTTTTTGACGTTGTACTAATTTATTGAAAAGTGCAATATTTTTATATTTTTTTTAAATATATTTACTTACTCTCTTAAAATTAAATATAGCGTTTATAATTAATCAAAATAAGTGTATTTGACTTTGTAAACTAAAATCAAATCTTACTTAGTTTCTATCTAAGTATTAAAATAAAGAAACATAAAAAAAAATTTAATGATTTAATTTGTCATAATTCAATATTGGGACAGAGGGTATTTTTGCTACTTGCAGTTCTAAGTCGTACGAGTCAAGCGATTTTTTTTTATAATATTTCTGCAAGTATGTATACCACTTGCTTGGTGGTATTATTGCCTTGGCAACGGAATTACCGTTAGATTATTTTGGCTGAAGTGCTTTGCGCTTTCTGATGTGATTCCTGGCTGTTTGCGAAAGAGGCTAAAAAAAAATATGCAAAAATAAAAATATGTGCCTCGGGGCCGCGGTTTGAACTCGGACCTGCACGATTATGAGGAAAGCGTCTCTTCAACTACACTAGCCTTCAGCTTACATAATGGTGCTCTTGACATGCAGATATTTTAAAAGAAAAATGTTGCTAAAGTAAGAAAAAACACCTAATAATGTAATTAAGAAAAACAGCCCAAATATGTAATATGTAAAAATTGATTTTATAAATTATTTTATTTGAAATTTATTTAATTTAATATGAAAAGCTAATTTAAAAAATAAAAAAAATATGAAAAGCTAATTTTAAAAATAAAAAAAAATTAAAAAAATATATCCCGTGCAATGTTGAACCCGCTTTGAAGGGGGAGGGGGTGTTACAAAGCTTCCCGCGCATTTGTTTCTTGATTGCTTTTATTCCTTTGATTCTTACGATTCGGTCGAGACATACAGAGAAATATTTAATTGCGAAAATCAGATTTTATCAAATCTAAACATAATATAAACTTAAATTAATTATTATTATCATTATATAAGTGTATAAGTTAGTTTAATATGGAGATAATTAATAAAGTAATTAAATATAAGTGTTTAGTGTTAAGCTGTGCTGGAGACAAACAACTTTTTCGCGTGCCTTATGGGCAAGAAAAGTTATGGTGCGATAATTTAAATTTAGATGTATCTAAATTAAACACACACAGCAGAGTGTGCAACCTGCATTTCGCGGAGGAGTGCATTGTCACTAAAAAACTTCAGAGTGGATCTGTGCCTACTTTGCGACTAGGTAAGTGTCAATTACCCTTAATCCATAAGATGGGTTAATACAAGTGTAATGGTTTTGTGCAAATGTATGTAACAGATAGAAGGAAGAATCTTCGACCTTATAAAGTATATATATTCATGACCAGCATCAAAAGAAGAGTCGATGCTGCTATGTCTGTCTGTCTGTATGTTGTTGTCTGGGTTTTTTTGCATTTGTACATACATATGTGTGTATATGGTATATGTGGCATATGCATTTGTACGTCCATTTATGACTGACGTGACGTGACTCAAATCTTAAATAAATTAATACATATACTTATTTGAATGTTTATACATATGTTTATACGCATATGCATTTAAATTTATATATTTTTAAATTAATACATATACTTATTAGAATGTTTATACATATGTTTATATGCCATAACAGGTATATCGACCCCAATGGCCTTGAAATCTACCTCATGTTCGATTATGTTCACTTGTTTAAGAGCCTAAGAAACTGCTGGATAGGAAACACTATAACAACGCCAGCTGGCGTTGTTAACTGGAGTGTATTAGTTGAGCTCTATGAAATAGATATAAAGAGCAATACAACACGCATGGTCCCGAAGCTGTCAGAAAAGCACATTCGTCCTAAATTTAATGAAAAAATGAATGTTAAATTGTGCATGCAAATTTTCTGAAAATCTGTTGGAAATGCTATAAAAGTCTGCCACCAGAATAAACTTTTCTCGGCCTACAACATGAAATTTGCGCTGGCTACCGCTGATTTTGTAGTAAAACTTAATGACGGCTTTGATCTCCTCAACTGCAAATCATATACAAAAGGCTACAAAAATCCCTACAATTTAGCCAAAAGAAGGAATTTGGTAGAGTTCCTCACGTATATTGAAGAAATAACGCTGACCTCTCAAAACCATTGCCATCGTGGTTTAATAAGCACCCTGCAAAATATTTTAAGTCTCACCGATGAGCTTTTAAGAGAAGAAACTATCGATTATGTGCATACTACGCGTTTTAATCAGGATAGTATAGAAAATTTCTTCGCAGCTCTTCGCTCAAAACTAGGGAATAATACAAACCCCTCAGTGCGAGAAATACAATATCTGACAGCTAGACTAATGTCAATGAAACTTATAACGACAAAATACTTAAAAAATACCAATTGCGAGGAAGACGATAGTGATTTGGATATGACTTGGATTCTGGAGATCGAGAACATGTCTATGGATGATGACGTAGACTATCAACCAACCGCAATTGAAGAGTCTAGCTTCGATGGTGAGGAAGTAGCACCAAGTACCCCGGCAACTGTGGCTGAACTAGCTTCTCGAAGATACTTCGACGGTTACTTGGTTGCTAAGAAGAAGTTTAATTGTCCGAACTGCGATATTGCCCTCAACCAAATAGAGACCTATGCATCTGACCACTCCGACGACCTAATTCATGCACGGAATTTTGCTATAGACAGAATGTGCTTGAAAAATCCGTCAGATGCATTCTTTCAGGTGTGCAATCTGCATTACGACACATTTGTGAAAATCTTCAAGGAATCACCGCACAAACAAGGACTGTGTAGGAGCATGGTGAACGAATGCGTCAACCAAACCAACAAAATATATCCATCTTGGTTTGACGCCAGAAACAGCTGCTTTGCTCATCGAATGGAGCTCCTTAAAAGACTTTTAACTATTTTAACTAGGAAGCAAGCAAAGTTTCAGAAGACACAAATGATGACGGCAGATAAAAGCCATGGGCCCGCGGCGAAAAAACTAAGGATACTCAAACAATAAGTAGCATGGTAAGCTTTAAATGCAAAATTTATAAGGGTATTCACGCCAGCTTGCTTAACTGCTTATTTGCTTATTGCTTATTTCTCCAACAACAAATTGTACTGCTAGAGAAATAAGCAAACTTCATCAACCCAAACGTTGTTCACAAAATAATCTAGTTATATTTAAGCAAACAGTGTTCAAAGTTGCTCAAATAGTGCTGTGAAATTTATAAAATATACTAAAAATACCGAACTTTAACAGGGTCGCAGCACCATTCAAAATAAATTAAAGTTCTGTTAAATTTGAGCAAACGGCGGAAAAGTAAGTACAAAATTATCAAATAATGCATTTAAGTTATCATATATAATTATTTTAGTGGAAACTATTAATGAACGTAATAAGCGCATGCGGGTGCACGAAACCAAGAAGTGGTTGGACAATGAAATTGTTGCAATTTTAGATTATATGGAAGTGCATAAAAATCATGAGGTATGTTTTGTGTCCATGTTATAACTTTAAGTGATTGGCATTAAGGCCGCTTATCTTTTTTAGAAACCAACTACAATGATTTATTACAATAAATTAATAAACGAGACTAAGATTAATGCTAAATGGCGTTTGGTAAAATGCAAAGTACGCCATTTAAAAGGATTGCTACAAAAAGCAAACAAGTGGACGCAATCGACCGGTGCCGGTTTACTGGATGGCGATGCCGAAAAAAATATAAATGGTAAAACTAAACGAGGCTAAAATGTTTGGAAACCTAACTTTTTCTATTTTGCAGAAAAAATAAACAAAATGTGCCCACATTTTGAAAAACTATCCGACGTGTTTGGAAGTGAAAGAGAAGTAGAGGCCACGGTGCTGGATACAATTGATTTTGAGGACACCCCCATTGTTGAGGAACCCATTGTTGAGGAACAAAACTTGGACATTCCAGATGGAGGAGAATCGCAAAATTTTTCACAAAGAATTTCAAGGAAGCGGCCGGCTTCAGCTATTGATAAATTAGCTGAAATTGAAGAGAAGAAAACCGAATTCAGGGAACGGCAGCTTTTATTTGAGACGCAGAAATTTGAGTGCACAAAAAATATGGAAGAGCGTCGCATGCAATTGGAGGAGGAGAAGGAAAAAAACAAACTGTATTTAAACAAACTAAAACTTGAGAATGATCTCATATTAAAAAAATATAAAATAGATCATAAATATCTATACTAATATTATAAAGAGGAAAACTTTGTTTGTTTGTTTGTTTGTTTGTTTGTTTGTTTGTTTGTTTGTTTGTTTGTTTGTTTGTTTGTTTAATTGTGGCGAATAGGCTCAAAAACTACTGGACCGATTTTAAAAATTCTTTCACCATTCCACGAGTAACATAGGCTATATTTTATTTTGGACAAAAAAGGGATCCGCAAGTTATTTGGGTTTGTTAGAGTTGAGCCAGACCTAGAGCTGTGTTTTTCAAAATCTTAGTAGGCTACATTTAAAATTAGCTGTGTTTTTCAAAATCTTAGTGGGCTACATTTAAAATTCAGTAGGAAAAAACTACGATTCAACTTGCGCAAAGTAGTTCAAAAATTTATTGAAGTCCGTCAGAACAATTTATAGTGATTTAAATATTCAATATAGTGCAATTTTTTGTTAACAAATGAACTTTAAATTCACTTAACGCCAGCCAAAGCAAAGAAAACAACAACATTTTCATTTTGCCTCATATGCTTTGTTTTAACTCTTGTCTGCTGACAACACAAACATCAGAGAAACAGTGCGCCAAAACCAACACACACATTCACGTTTTTCACTCAACTCAACTACACTACACTACACAACATAACAAACCATGGGACCTCCACCAAAACGTACGAGGGAAAATTCTTCTGGTGATCTGAGATCCAACAAGGTCAGCAGTGACCCAGCTTCCATCATCCGGCTTATTAATCGGAGGTTTGATGAGCAAGCCGATCTCATTGAGAAAAAAATGAGTGAGTCCGAGGAGCGTGTACTGGCGCTACTGCACGCGAAACTCGATGGGATGCGTGAAGAGCTGGACAAGGTGCAGCAGCGAGTCCAGAGGCTTGAATCAGCGGCGAAGGAGACGTCGGAGCTGCAGACCCAAGTGGCGACGCTTACGGCAAAGCTTGCTGAGCAAGCCAACGCCAGCGCTGCCAATGACATGCGTCTTCACGGAGTCCCATGTGTTGAGGGTGAGAACTTGCGGTCGGCTTTCAACTCGCTAGCTTTTGCGCTAGGAGTAACTCCAGCACCGCGACTTAAGGAAATTTTTAGGGTGCGACAGTCGAAAAATGCGAATTCGGCTGTCGACCCTGTTATTATTATCAAATTTGATTGTCTTCGAGACAAAATTAACTTCCAAAGAGCCGCTGCCCAGTACCGGCGAACAAATAAAACGCAACTAACTCTTCCTCTTCTTGGCTTTGACACATGTGCGAGTGCTGCAGTTTATCTAAATGAGCAGCTCTCAAAAGAGAATTATATTATCTTTAAGAAAGCCATGCAGATGATGAAACAGCGTGTCTTATCAGCTGTTTTTTGTCGACGAGCGCTTGTCTACGTTAGATGGAGCGAAACGGAAGATGCCATCTGCATCGACAGCCTACAAAAGCTTCAACGACAGCAAGAGAGCGAGAACGAAGCAAGTGGTGCTGAGCATGAGCTTTTTCGCTCTTAACTTAGTTAGTTTTCATGTTAGATTTAATTGCAAGCTTTCTTCTCTCTTTGTATCTTCCCATACTACTTTGTGTGATCTAAATTTAAGCTCATATTTACTTGGTGTGTATCTCTTTGGAAAAACTCATTTCAACTTTGATAGGCTCTAGCCTTAACTCCACAGCGAACAGCCATGCAATGATTAGGGTTCTGGGCAAACAGAGAAATGGGCTCAAGATTTGTCACTTAAATGCTCAGAGTTTAGCAAATAAAATAGAAGAGTTCCGCTATATGATTCTTAAAGATTTTAATTAAATTCTTTTTTTACAGGACGGGCTCATGAGTTTTGTAATGGACAATGCCATTGGGGTAATTAAAAAGGGTTGGCAAACATCGTCTCGGGCGCCTTATAAATATGGTAAGAATCCAGTTGAACTGGCGTATTAATATATAGTTTATATATTTGGTTTTATTTTGTTTTAAAAGGTTCACGTCGCTATATTGAAACGGTATTGCGATTGTTAAAGATTTTGCCACTGCATCGGCTGCCCACAATTCTGGTAAGACAGCGGATAAAAAAAAATTTATTTTAAATTAATATATGAGCTTTTTAAAGACTTAAACACGAACTAACCCAGAAGGATGACGTATGATGGCTAGCTATGAACGGTAGTTGTGTTTGACAGGAAGGCATGATTGTAAACTTGGGAAGGATGTACGCTGGACGAAGGATGAGACGCTCAGTTACTAACCAACGGATTTATAAGAGCTGCTGCTATGCAGCATCGGTAGGTTTTTATATTTATATTTATTATTTTGAAAACTTTTATTAAATACTTTTCCTTTTTTTGCGAGTGACTGAATTATCTAAAAGAAGGATGATCAGTTAAAACCCATCGCATTGGATGGATTTATAAGAGCTGCTGCTATGCAGCATCAGTAAGTTTCAGGCCCGTGCGCAGTATTCGTTCATGGGGGGGGTCTTGACATATGTGTATCATGTTAGGTTATGAAGTTATAAAAAAGAATAAGAAACTTTTCTTATAAATGAAGACATTTTATTGTGTCTTGACTTGATATTCAGTTATTATATAATAAATTAACTCTGCGAGGTGTAGAAAAAAACTTCTCCAAAACTCGTTGCGGATCGACCTCAACATCGCGATGTATATTGAGCGAGGCTAATCCGTTCAGCCGATCTTCAGACATTCAGGAATAACTTTATCTTGATTACATTCACCCACGTCCTATTAATAAACAAAAGGTATCTTCAATACTATAAACTGTAGCACAATAATCTGCAAATCCTTGCTGTGATTGATAATCTACTGAAATCAACAGCATTCGATACTTACATTTTTGTGTTCAATCCGCGGTTTTTTACACAAAAAGCGACGAATGTCCATGGTAAAAAATATAAGGATCGAAAATCAATCAATGTCAACACATGTCCGCACAGCTCGAACAGCTGACTAGTTGCATTCACAATGACGATGGTTGATGACACTGATAATAGGAGGTAAAAAAGGTGGGAAAATTCAAAAACAAACGTGCACAAGATCGAGAAAGTTGAGAATGTGGAAACAAAAATTGACAACAAAATATTAATTATTAAGTCGGTTTGACTTTCGTAGAATAAGGACTATTTCTAGTGGAAAATTATGTGGAAAAATTCTCTATGGGGGGGTTAGAACCCCCAAAACCCCCCCCCTGCGCACGGGCCTGGTAAGTTTATATATTTACACAATTTATTTTAATACTTTATTCATTAATTTTCATTCTGTTTTTTGCGAGTGACTGTTTACTATAGAAGAAGGATGAGACGAACCCCGCGGAATCAAGATGATAATTTATAGGAGCTGCTGCTATGCAGCATCGGTAAGTAGATATATGTATGTACATGTGTATAAAATATATTTCTAAAATTTTATTTATTTATTTTCGGTTTTTTCTACGAGTGACTGTGTAATCTGAAAGAAGGATGAGACGGCATCGAGAGGATATGACCAATTAAGAGCTGCTGCTATGCAGCATCGGTATGTATAAGTTTTACATAATATATTTAAAAATGTTTTATTGATGAACTTTCTTTTTTATTGCGAGGTAATGTTTGATGAATTCATTCAGATGTGGACATAATGATTTACTGAAGATTTTGGCTACGGAAAAGGCATATAAAAAGATAAGTTTTGCACATTTTAATGCTTCATTTTAATATAATATTAATTGAAATTTTGTATCTTTCAGCAACATCAACCCTTTTGTATTTATTACAATGTGATATGTTCAACGCATATAAAGGAAGGGCATTGCAAGAATGATCAATAAAGCTATGTCCGTCGGTCCGTCTGTCCGTTTTTTCTTAATGCCCTAAGAACTGTAAAATGGTATTACTATTATTATATTATATATGTTTTATGTAAAATTTTTATTTTCAACAAATTTTTATTTAATTCTGGGTATAAAATTAAATGTACATTTTTATATTGCTATTTAATAAATAATTTAATATAATATTATATTAAATAAATATGATTATAAATTATTTGGATTAAAAAAAAAAATCATGAAAATATTACATAGTATTTGCTTAATTATTTTGTTTTACAGAATTTTTCAGCTTTCGTATTTTATTTTCAATTTGAATATCCTTCATTTATGTGTTTACATATGTATAAACGTGAAGTGCACAGCTGAAAATACCAACAACTCAAGAAAAGCAAAGTAAAGCAAATCAAATGTACACATTTTGTTTTTCACTCAATTCAGAAGTCGCAAAATGACGACACCAAAATGAAAAAGAGCTCAATTTGCTCTGCCGAAGTGGCTGTTACGCTTCTGTTAAGGGTGCCGATTTTGATGTGATTAACTTTACAGCGAATGTTAACGAGCGCTGCTTATTACCCATCTTAATGTTAGATGGACTTTGAGTTCAACTATGCGGAACTAGATATCTCACAAGTGCCTTATTTGTTTATATGTTAAATGTGTTTATGCCGGCTATGCAATGGAATAATAGCTTTTATTTATATTTTAATCTCTTTGTGATGCTCGGCCAGTGTTTAGTTTATCGTATGTGATTGTGTTATATTGCACTTGTGTTCTTTTGTTTATGCGTATGCCGGTGACTTGGCAAGTGTTGGAATTAATACACTTGCAAGGTCGGCGTTTATTAATTTATTGCTATTTTATGTGTGTAGTAAGTGTGCGTGTGAAAATATATGTTTAGACAAATAAATTGGATGTATTTGTTTGGTTGCGGGATGATCAATAGTGATGTACGTATATATATGTATGTGTAAATATGTTGGATGGTGAAGGGTTGTGTGCATGCGTAAATATATAAGTACTAGTAAGGGACCCGCTTGCTTCGCTGCGCCAATAGTTTTTACAAAATTTTAGCAATATATATAAATACTAGCTAACTCAGCCACGCGTTGCAGCGGCGGACCCGACAGACTTCTTCCTGTCAAAAAGATTTGTAATATTAAATTGTTTTGTTTCTACGTTTTTTATAGCCGGTGCAAAAAATTCTACTACTATAACCCTTTAGTACAATGAAATTATTTACGAACAAAGACGAAAATGTTGAATTTTGAATGTAGTTTCAAAATTACGTCCATCGGATGCACGATCGCAAATTTAAGTTGCCCCAAATGACGTCATTTGGAAGCAAGAATTAAATTTGCGTATCTTACGCAAAAATAATTTGGAATCATCTGAATTGCCAGTAAGAAGGGATAATAAAGGCTCCGGCAGAGCGGGTAGAGGTGACAGCACAACTTTTCCTGATGCGCAGCACATGCCGGCTGCTTCATTCCGAAATTTCAATGCCTGACAATATTGAAATACTTTATCTATTCCACCGATAGCAATTTTTGAATGCGCTGAGTAGTTAATATCTGGTGCATATTCAAAGGCAAGCCGAACGAATGAGCGGCTGATCCGTTGCCTTTGTCGATCTAGTACTCGTACTGAATCTATGTTTCGTTCTCGTGCCGCTCTTTGTCTCGTAATATTCTGTTGCAGACGTTCGTCACGCTGTTCTTGAGATTCTTGTGCACGACTTTGTGCAGTCCTGATTCTTTGAGCTGCATTTCTTGTTTCGATTTGGTATGGTAATTGCTGAGATCTTTCAACACGTTTGCGTCGTGTCCCATTGCTGCTCGCGTTGTTGAGGTTAGCTCCTCTGCGTTTTGCAGGCATTTTAAAAATGTACGATTTTAAACCGTAAAAAAAACTGTTTTGATTCAGAAGCTAAAATTTTTTGTTTTTTAAAAATTTTTTTTATTTATTTTAGTTGTTGGCGAAGCAACGCGCGCCAGATAACTAAATAATTTCATTTATACGTTGAATAGAATTATTTTTCCTACTGAATTTAAATGTAGCCTACTAAGATTTTGCAAAACACAGCTCTAGGACTGTCAGACAAATAATTAGCAATAAATTAAAATTGCGACAATAATTTGAGATTTAAACTACCTTATCTTTCAAGTTGGATCAAACTGCACATGGTGTGCGAATTTTATTAAAATCGGTTAAGTGGTTTAGGAGGAGTTTTTAGACAAACATCGTGACACGAGATTTATATATATTAAGATATCACATTTTAGCAGCTAGAGTCACCAAATTTGTGGGCAAGATCGCAGATGACATTCCTCAAAAACTGCATCGAAAGTTTGGATGCCACGCCTACTTATCCCGCCCTCAGCCCCCCCACCCCTTTAGTTATAATCAAAAATGACTGTATTTCCCACAGTTTTAAAGCTATACTCACCAAATTTGATGGGAAGGTAGATGCTGAAGTCTTACAAAGATATGCATCAAAACTTTGGATGCCACGCCCCCACTGATACCGCCCACCTTTTTAAATCTGAAATTTCTATATCTTTCCCAGTTTTTGCGCTAGAGTCACCAAACTTGTTTTATATATAGTGAGATATCTAATATGCATACATATTGATACCTCAAATATGTTTCACATAAGATCGCACCCTTACACATTAAGCACGCACCCTGATCATATTACACCCTAAATCCTAACACAGGAAACGGTTCAGACATAAAACTAGAACCTAAGTACATTTGTAAATCATGCGTAATGCCACAAACGCACTAGACTAAAACCTAAGCATATTTCGGTATGAGCATTTTCTAACGTAAATAATTGATAGGAGTGACTCTCACTCAACCACAAGCGTGGGATTGCAATCATAAGCATTTTCTCAAAAAAGACTCCACTCAAAGACTCAAACCGAGGTTTGCTTTGCACGACAGAAAATTTAATAAGTTAGTTTTAGAATTGGTCTTCGTCAATGAACATCGTGTTCACTTTAATATTACTCTAACATTGTAATTAGACTTAGACTTCTATTTCTCAAATAAAATTGTTATAATAAAATAAAACTATACAAATAGTTTTTTTTTAAGTTGTCACACAATTAATAATTTCATTGGCGCAGCCGGTAGGATTAGAGTAAAGTGCAAAAAAAAACAAGTAAGAAGGCTCTAGTCGAGAAATCCCGACTAGGACATACCCTTAACCCCATACATAACGCGTACATACATGACCAAATTTCAAACTGCGATATCTCCGGTATTTCTTAACCGATTTTGATCAAATTTTTTCAAATGTTCATTATTTTACCCCTTGTTTCAAACCTCATTTTCACAATTTTGAAATTCAAGATTTTTTTGTTATCGATCACATGTGTATATCGGAAACCAGAAATGTTATCGAAAATTTGAAGCAAACTTGATCTTCTCATGGTATAGGAGAGCTTAAGTTTCAAGTTTGAAGTCTCTAGCTCTTATAGTCTCTGAGATCGGCGCGTTCATACAGACGGACAGACAGACGGACAGACAGACGGACAGACGGACAGACAGACATGGCTAGATCGACTCGGCTGTTGATGCTGATCAAGAATATATATACTTTATAGGGTCGGAGATGCTTCCTTCTGTCTGTTACATACATTTGCACAAAACCATTATACCCTTATTTACCCATTTTATGGGTTAAGGGTATAATAAATTTGCGATACTTAACGATAAACTAATCCGCGAAAGAACCTAACGTGAAACTAACACATTTAATAGTGTTTAATTAAATTAAGCAACAAAAGTTACAAAACAACAAACATTACAAAACCACAAAAATACAAAACCACAAAAATACAAAAAAAAAATTAATTAATCAGCAAAACAACTAAAGAAAAAAATGGCAGTCGTATTAAGTGACGCGGAATTGAACCAGGCATTGTCGCAAATCCGGCAAGTGCCTCAGTTCTCCGGAATCAAGCAAGAATTGAGCGCGTTCATCAGGAGGACGGAGTTTATACTACAACCCACGACTAATCAACGACAACAAAGCATTCTATATGGGGCAATAGAATTGCAGGTAATAGGAGAAGCCCAAAGAATTTCACAACTCTCACATGCAAACAATTGGGGAGAATTAAAAAGAGCCATCATCGAAGAATACACCACTCAGACGCCGGTGGAGGAACTTTTACGTCAACTTTACAACACCAGTTACCAAGGGAATCTCCGTAAGTTTGTCGAAGATTTAGAACAAAAATCATACGTGATTACTAATAAGTTAGCCTTAGATAATAATGTCAATAACACAATTGTCTACACAAATGCTATGAACAACACAATTAAAGATGTCATAAAAAGAAAAATACCAGATAGAATTTTCATGATTTTAGCTAGGTATGATATAACAACTAGCCACATGTTAAATGTAACAACCGGGTAGGTACTTCTGCTGATTGAGCGTCAAAACTTTAGTAATATTACGACACCCATAGCAGTTAAGCCGAGGTGACGGTGGCTTTGTTTATAGTTGGGGATCACAGTGAGCGGAATCCTACTGGTGCCTTAGCTCTTCGGCGTGGGGTGGGTTGTTCCTGTTCCTCTACATAACGGTACATAAACTTTAAATATTAGGATTCCTAGAAAACTTATAAAGGAAGCGTAACTTCCCGAACCAATTCACCATCACAATTAGTGACAACGACTTTCAAATATCAATGAACTCTGAAAAAAATCTCACAACAAATCAATCTCATTTGGTGGCGAGGTATAAAGGTGACATTTGACCCTCGCGTTCTCTACCCTTCCCAACCATGATCTTCTACGCGGAATTTTGTTGAACCTAAGAAAACTTCCACTAGATTATTATGTTAACATGTCTTCCCCCCCGAACGGAATAAAATTTAGGTCTCCATGATAATTTCAAATTACTTCAATATTTATTTACAATAGAAATCATTTCGTTGAAAGCGAACATATATTCTTATTAATAACGGATCAAAGCAAACAATTTCGTTAAACTAATGGTACACCCGAAGGGTGAAACTGGTTGTTATTCTTTTTTCATTGTATGCTAATTTTTTTTCATGAATTAACGTAACTAAATTATTTTGCTGTCCAATATCTTATACAAACAATACTCGAGAAAATTTTATTAACTATTTAAATCATAACTCTAAATGAAATAAGCGGGCATGTAATTACAGACGGCACTGTAAGTAAGCGCTCTAGCACACGAGCTTTAGTAATGGGGGTCAAAGACTTTAACAGCTGATATTCGGATGGTAGGTATGTATGTTTGCATGTAGGCATGTAAGTGATTCACAATCGCAAAATTTGGTTGTTGTCGTGGGATCAAGCACACTTTTTATAGTCATGATTATAAAGACCAGACAAAAATGATATTTCTTTTCTTTTCTCTTTAGATGCGTTTATAAATTTCGGTGAAAAATTATGTAAATGTGAAACATAAGCGATCACCACATTGCCAAAACTTAACGGAGGTTACACATATTCATACATACATAGTTTTACCGGTTAAGCCGGCATAGGTTAAGCTTTCGAGCTTTCAAGAGAGAGATGCATTCATGCCTGCAGCAGCTTATGCATGTATGGATATGTGTATGCTGGTGATATGTTTTAACACTGGTGGCAAAATAAATTATGCACGTGGCAATTTGGCAAGGCTTATGCTTCTAAAAATAAAAATAATGTTTAAGATGAAAGATCTTTCCTCGTGGCTTGGTGTTTATTTCAAGGGCTGATGATAGTTGTACATTTTTATTTTTGTTGTTATATAATTTGAGGTTATGTTCTTACGTCTTGGCTTTGTAGTTTTTTTTTTTTTTTTAATTTTCACACATTTTAACCAAGAACTTATATACACAAAAATTAATAGAAAAAAATTACGTTACGTGTGAAGCTTTGCTTCCACCACAACAACACAATTGGCGATGCCAACCAACATGCTTACATACACACTCCCACATGCCTACGATAACTGCATGTGTGCGAATTATTTTCTATGGGGTTTTGGGGGCTTTTTTACACTTTTATTATGTGATCTTCCCGATTTTTGTTTATTTTATTGTTTGCGGTACTTTAAACTATTCCTAGCGTCTTTTAACTTATTAACTCTAGTTTTGTCTTTAACTTTTTTCGCGCCGCGTGCGGTTTGAATGCTCTCACGATTTGTACTAATACTACCACTACTCCAGCTGGCAGTGCTTTCGAAAGCTTGCAAGCCAGAGGCGTAGACAACTATTCCGAAGGGGGGTCTTCATCCAAATTGTACCAGGAATGAGATTTCCATCAGGAAAGACAATTCGTCCGACCACCTCAATGCCAATATGATGGGTGGGGTTGGAGACGGCGGCGAATATATTTTAGGTTATATACTCTTGGCACTATGAGTAACAAAAAATCACACTTTAGCACAAGAAAAAAAATAATCGCGGCAGCGCAAACCTCTAGTTATGCCAAACCAAAACCAGGAGCTTGATCCTCGTGGTCGGATCTGGGTGTGGATGTGAACCGATTAAGTTCAGCTCTAACCTCTCTGCGGCGTTGGCCTTCTTTTTTCTGGTTTTTTTTCTAAATTTTTTAATTAATTTTCACCAAGGGGTCTTAGTTTTATCTTTATTGTTTTTGTCTTTTGTTGGTTTCTGTAGTAATGCACACGCGGTAGAACTTTCCTAACCTTTTCAGGTTGAAGCACGTTTTAACCTCACACGACAGCGACGAGGCTTAGCTGTACGACGTGGAGTAATACTTTGCAGAACGATCAGGAAAGAGACTGACTCGACATGCCTAGGGGTTTATATAGGCCTAAATTCCAGTGAGAACCAACTCTCTCTTGAAAAAGCTTTACTGAAGTTGGCTGCGCTGGTGCTAGTTGCAGCAGCTGATAACCAACCTAATATCGCATGCGCCTTTAAGGACTGCTACAAATTCTTGTACACTTTTTATCGCATGCAATATTTGTATGCACTAAACGGCGATAAAAACAATTTTTATATTAAATCAAACTCGAACGCAACGGCGACCATTACACCACCCGATAATAACCAACGTTAGACGGAATATTAGCGGGAATTAGCAACGAATGTCTTTAGCATGATACGTTCCTAGCTCTTTGCCTTGTAAGTCTTCAAGCTGGTAATAGCAAGATCCTAGCTTTTTCCTTATTCGACATTTAAGAAATTGAGGTCCAAGCTTAGCGTTAAAGTTCTGGGTGAATTTACTAAGGGCGAAATTGCGACGATACACCTCCTGACCTTCTCTATAGTTTACTTGCTTGGAACGCAAATTATATTGAGTAGCATTGCGATCATAAGCTTTGAGAATATTCGCTTGAATATCCTTTCTTAATAGTGCTAAGTTATCTTCTCGTGAAATGGGAACAAAAGGTTCTTCTAACAATGACAGCTGTTTCAACAGTTTGTAATCGGCCCCATGAGTAATCATGTCCAACCCAAATAATGCTCTATAATTTGAACATCCCAACGATTGATGAAGTGAAGATCGTAAGGAACATGAAATGCTAGACAGATGTGAGTCCCAATAAGTTTGATCGTTTTTCAAATAGGATCTTACAGCGGCTAACAATGAACGATTAACGCGTTCGGCAGCATTACTTTGCGGCGAATACAAAGCTGTATACAAATGTTTGATACCTAGTTCGGTCAAAAATGCATTGAAATCATTAGCTTTAAATTGGGTGCCGTTATCGCTAACGATAGTTTCCGGGACACCAAAACTATGAAATATCTGTTTAAGAAGAAATTCTTGAATAGCCACAGAAGTAAACTTTTTCAATGGGTGAAGCCAGTGGTATTTACTAAAATGGTCAAGCACTATGAGTAACCCTATATGACCATTCTTACTGCGAGGATACGGTCCAAGCAGATCAATGTATAATTCAATGGCAATGTATGGATCAATGGCACAATTGCGAATATACTCGCGCACATCTCTTGCCAATCCTGGCCAGAACAAATTGCGACGTATCTTCTCGATAGTCTTTTGCATGCCCGCATGCGCCGATGTCGGGCTATCATGGGCCTGGCTTAGAACTTCGCTTTTAAGCCGCTCTGGGACCCATACCTTCCAAGTGTGCTTCTCTTGATTAGTATCTCCGATGGCATGTTCGGTACGTATATACAAGATCTTTCCTATCACTTTAATATCCGGGAATCTACATGAGTTACCACTAAACCTAGCAATAAGTGCTTTATACGAATCTTCAAGGAAAGCATCAGAATCTAAGTCTATAACCGGATTCATATCCAACTCACACATTTCATTTTCACATAGCCGGGATAACGCATCTGGAACAAGATGATCCTTTCCCTTACGATGAGAAATAGAGAATTTGAATTGCTGTAAACGAAAGATCCAACGTGCAAGTCTACCCGAAACATTTTGCTGTCTCATGAGCCAAAGCAAACTAGAATGATCTGTTATCACCTCGAACTCCTGCAGTTCTAAATAGCAGCTGAACTTTTCTATTGCCAACACCACGGCTAGGCACTCGCGTTCGGTAACACTGTAGTTCCGTTGGGCACTATTCAATTTCTTTGACATAAAAGCAATAGGCTTCTCGTCATTCTCCTCCGAAAGTTGTACTAAAACTGCACCAATGCCAAAATCGCTGGCATCGCAGTGAAGAAAAATTTTTTTTTCAAAATCAGGGTTGGCTAAAACGGGTGCTGTTGTCAAAATTTCCTTTAACTGGTCCATGGCCAACTGGGCTTCTGGTGTCCATTCAAATTTTCTCTTGGTAGAGAGTACGTCTGTTATGGGACATGTAAGATCAGCAAACTGGTGAATAAACCTACGGTACCATCCGCAAACTCCTAGAAATCCGCAAACCTGCTTTAGGTTCTTTGGCGAGGGCCAATTCCTAATACACGATACTTTAGCTGGGTCTGTACAAATACCTCCACTTCCAATGACGTAACCCAAGTAGTTGACGCTTGTTACGCAAAATTGACTTTTATCAAGATTTATGGTTAAGTTTGCTTTGCGGAACTGCTCTGCGATACGCACGAGAACTGCGAGATGTGAAGAAAAATCTTCGGAAACAATACACAAATCATCAAGATATCCGAAAACACTATGTCTCAAATCTGGTGGTATTATATTATCTATCAGACGACACATTGTGGAAGGGGCATTGCACAGTCCAAACGGCATTACTTTAAATTGATAAAGCGGTCGTCCGGGAACTGTAAATGCAGTTAAAGGTTTCGACTCAGGGGTAAGTTCAATTTGCCAGTATGCATCTTTTAAATCCAATTTGGAGATAATATTCGCTTTTGGCAAACGAGAAAAAATACCTTCAATGCTTGGCAAAGGATAAGCATCTTTTTTGGTGGCGTTATTGAGCTTACGCGCATCCAGACAAAGACGAACTTTGTTTGGTTTGAGAACAAGTCTCATTGGAGAGCTCCAAGCACTTGTTGACGCTTCAATGATATCCTGCTGCAGCATGCGGTCTATTTCTGCATAAAGCAGTTTTTCTACGGCTGGGCTTACTGGATAAAATCTAATAGCCGACGATTCTGTTTAACCTTATTATAAAATAATCTTAACCTTAACGTTCGCTTACGAATTTTACGTTCTATACAACTAAATATACGATTTCTCACGTTTTCATAATTTTGAAGCCGCTCTTCATATGGCAGGCAATGCAGAGGGACGGCTGACTTAGACTCTTCAATTTCACATTCTTCCGAGCCTGACAGGGCTGCCGTATTATTTTCAAAAAGGGGCTCATTTAAACTTTTGGGGGCATCCGGCTGACATTTGATGCTCCCGCTTGGTAGTTTTCCGATCGCTTACGGATACAATGATTACATTGGGGCTTATAAATATTCGGAGCGCCACAACCATAACAAAATACACGCCGATCAGCTAAACAATTCTCCCAAACATGACCAAGCTCTTCACAGTTCCAGCACTTCACCTTTAAATGTGCGGCGCGAAGGGCAGCAAGATCTCCGTCAGCTTGATAATCTTCTTTGGATTCACCTAGATCTTCTTTTAAAGAATGAATTTGACGACGGTTAACAACGGGTTGAACTTTGGACTTGTACTCTGCACGACCAAGCAATTCTGTTTCCAAGTTCTCACTAACTTGTACTAAACGACGTAAATGACCTACTGAAAGGACTGATTGATACAAAAGATTTTGTCGATGTCTAGGAAGCAAATTGTTCTTCAAAATCTCGACTAATTCTTCTTCATCTATCTTGACACCGGATTTGTCAATCATCGATGCCACAGCATCATAAAAGCATGAGAAGGATTCTCCTTGCTTCTGTTTACGGGATCTTATCATTTCTTTGCTCATAAAGTCTGAGCGATGATCTTTATATTGTTGACGTAACACAGTACGAATATCTGACCACACAATTCTTTCGACTTGTTTATGGTACCGCCAATACCAATCGCGAGCTTTTCCAACGAATAATACATGCATATTCCTACACATGGCTGCAAAATCACTTTCTAATGTCTCGTCTGTGAGAGCTTTCACACGATACAAGAACTCATCAACACCCAAACCTTCATCGGATCCATCAAAATGCAGGTTCCACTTCTGCATGATATCAGCAGCCTTTCTTGCATACGACGAACTTATAGAAGTCGAAGGCAACTCTCGAATCGATATCTCGGGAATCGGCATATTCGAAGGACTGGTATAAGTATTCAAATTTAGCCTGGAAACCAATCTACTCACAGTATGCTCTATCATTGTCTGAATTGCTTCCCGGTTCATACCGTCCGATCCACGGGTATAACCGGAACGGGGTGGGCGACCTCTTCTTCTACCTGTTCTAGCCGCTGTAGCATCAGATGGGTTGGTACTATGACTCACATCGAAGGCTGTCGACGGTACGGTAGCACTTGTATTGGTCTCACGAGGTTCTGGGACAGTAATTGTATTTAAAGCTTGAGCTTGTTCTAAAGCTTTAGTTAAGTGACGGGTCATAATTCTTGAAGCAACTGGGGCAGCTGAGGGCTTTGGACCACTGTCCTCCACAAACTGCATTGTAGCCAAATCTATTGGGCTCTTACAGATATAACAAACGGTATTCTCTTCTAACCAGCGTTCTAAACAAGTTTTGTGAAAAACGTGCTTACAGGGTAAAAAATAGCATGGATGGGTATTATCCATAGGGCTTTGACAGATTGCGCATTGCACAACTTCGGCAGTAGGCCGGTGCGTTGCACGTGGGCTGCGATCTACAGGCATTTTTATATAATAAGTGTTCTTGGGGGTTCTGACAATACTGCAAACAAAATAATCTAATCGAACAAAAGAGATTTAATTTATGATAAAATTTTATATGAGCTGGGCTTTTGAAACTATTCAAAGATTTCCAAGTACTAAATCAGTCTCTAGTTGAATAATTAAGTTGACGGCAAGTGCATGCAAACGCAGCAATGTCACAAGTTCCAGACTCAATTGCAACTATCCAACAAAATCTAATTTAAGTTCTTTTCGGTCTTTGTATATGCTCTTTAGAGTTTCTCCGAGGACACAAAGCACGAGGCAGGCCAAAATATGTCGCAGAGACAATCAGTATTGGAAGTCAACCAGACTGCGCAATATTCTGTAATTGTGTACGACAGTACTAACAAGTCTACAAACTTGTGTCTAGTTATTCTCCAAAAGCATACGAAAACAAACGAGCTACATGTATAAACTTTATTTAAGCCGGTGATAATGCTTTTCTTCTGTCTACTTCGTAGACGGTATGACAATAAATGTAAGAAACTATCGTCGAATGCGATCGCTAGACTAATCAAATCTAAACGATTTCTGCATGTGTGATAGTTCACTTCAGAATTAGTCATGCATCTTTATACAAGAGGGATGTGCGGCGACTGGCTTAGCTCCTCCTTACTGGCAGACACAACCTTGTTCTGTTTAACTATGATCTAAACCAGGTATTTTTCGGAGTTTTACTCTACACTAATAACCAGATAGCCCCACGTGTTGGGCGCCAAAAATTTATGTAACAACCGGGTAGGTACTTCTGCTGATTGAGCGTCAAAACTTTAGTAATATTACGACACCCATAGCAGTTAAGCCGAGGTGACGGTGGCTTTGTTTATAGTTGGGGATCACAGTGAGCGGAATCCTACTGGTGCCTTAGCTCTTCGGCGTGGGGTGGGTTGTTCCTGTTCCTCTACATAACGGTACATAAACTTTAAATATTAGGATTCCTAGAAAACTTATAAAGGAAGCGTAACTTCCCGAACCAATTCACCATCACAATTAGTGACAACGACTTTCAAATATCAATGAACTCTGAAAAAAATCTCACAACAAATCAATCTCATTTGGTGGCGAGGTATAAAGGTGACATTTGACCCTCGCGTTCTCTACCCTTCCCAACCATGATCTTCTACGCGGAATTTTGTTGAAGATACCCTAAGAAAACTTCCACTAGATTATTATGTTAACATGTCTTCCCCCCCCGAACGGAATAAAATTTAGGTCTCCATGATAATTTCAAATTACTTCAATATTTATTTACAATAGAAATCATTTCGTTGAAAGCGAACATATATTCTTATTAATAACGGATCAACTCCAGCAATTTCGTTAAACTAATTAGTTGTTATTCCTTTTCATAGTATGCTAATTTTTTTTCATGAATTAAAGTAACTATATTATTTTGCTGTCCAATATCTTATACGAACAATACTCGAGAAAATTTTATTAACTATTTAAATCATAACTCTAAGTGAAATAAGCGGGCATGTAATTACATACGGCACTGTAAGTAAGCGCTCTAGCACAGAGCTTTAGTAATTGGGGTCAAAGACTTTAACAGCTGATATTCGGATGGTAGGTATGTATGTTTGCATGTAGGCATGTAAGTGATTCGCAATCGCAAAACTGAGTTGTTGTTGTGGAATCAAGCACACTTTTTATAGTCATGATTATAAAGACCAGACAAAAATGATTTTTCTGTTCTTTTCTCTTTAGATGCGTTTATAAATTTCGGTGAAAAATTATGTAAATGTGAAACATAAGCGATCACCACATTGCCAAAACTTAACGGAGGTTACACATATTCATACATACATAGTTTTACCGGTTAAGCCGGCATAGGTTAAGCTTTCGAGCTTTCAAGAGAGAGATGCATTCATGCCTGCAGCAGCTTATGCATGTATGGATATGTGTATGCTGGTGATATGTTTTAACACTGGTGGCAAAATAAATTATGCACGTGGCAATTTGGCAAGGCTTATGCTTCTAAAAATATAAATAATGTTTAAGATTACTCACAGCTTTGTTTTCCAGCGATGAAAGATCTTTCCTCGTGGCTTGGTGTTTATTTCAAGGGCTGATGATAGTTGTACATTTTTATTTTTGTTGTTGTATAATTTGAGGTTATGTTCTTACGTCTTGGCTTCGTAGTTTTTTTTTTTTTTAATTTTCACACATTTTAACCAAGAACTTAAATACACAAAAATTAATAGAAAAAAATTACGTTAAGTGTGAAGCTTTGCTTGCACCACAACAACACAATTGGCGATGCCAACCAACATGCTTACATACACACTCCCACATGCCTACGATAACTGCATGTGTGCGAATTATTTTCTATGGGGTTTTGGGGGCTTTTTTACACTTTTATTATGTGATCTTCCCGATTTTTGTTTATTTTATTGTTTGCCGTACTTTAAACTATTCCTAGCGTCTTTTAACTTATTAACTCTAGTTTTGTCTTTAACTTTTTTCGCGCCGCGTGCGGTTTGAATGCTCTCACGATTTGTACTAATACTACCACTACTCCAGCTGGCAGTGCTTTCGAAAGCTTGCAAGCCAGAGGCGTAGACAACTATTCCAAAGGGGGGTCTTCATCCAAATTGTACCAGGAATGAGATTTCCATCAGGAAAGACAATTCGTCCGACCACCACAATGCCAATATGATGGGTGGGGTTGGAGACGGCGGCGAATATATTTTAGGTTATATACTCTTGGCACTATGAGTAAAAAAAATCACACTTTAGCACAAGAAAAAAAATAATCGCGGCAGTGCAAACCTCTAGTTATGCCAAACCAAAACCAGGAGCTTGATCCTCGTGGTCGGATCTGGGTGTGGATGTGAACCGATTAAGTTCAGCTCTAACCTCTCTGCGGCGTTGGCCTTCTTTTTTCTTGTTTTTTTTTTTTAAATTTTTTAATTAATTTTCACCAAGGGGTCTTAGTTTTATCTTTATTGTTTTTGTCTTTTGTTGGTTTCTGTAGTAATGCACACGCGGTAGAACTTTCCTAACCTTTTCAGGTTGAAGCACGTTTTAACCTCACACGACAGCGACGAGGCTTAGCTGTACGACGTGGAGTAATACTTTGCAGAACGATCAGGAAAGAGACTGACTCGACATGCCTAGGGGTTTATATAGGCCTAAATTCCAGTGAGAACCAACTCTCTCTTGAAAAAGCTTTACTGAAGTTGGCTGCGCTGGTGCTAGTTGCAGCAGCTGATAACCAACCTAATATCGCATGCGCCTTTAAGGACTGCTACAAATTCTTGTACACTTTTTATCGCATGCAATATTTGTATGCACTAAACGGCGATAAAAACAATTTTTATACTAAATCAAACTCGAACGCAACGGCGACCATTACATAAAAGTAGCAGCTCAAAGGGAAGGTTTATATGAAAATAGTGTGGTTGAAAAACCCAAAGATAATAAAGATAATAATTCAACAAAAAACTATCATGGTAGAAAGTATCAAGAAAATTATAACCAAAAGCCAACATATAACCCTACTAACCAAGCACCACATAACCATAACTATCAAAACAATTACAATAACAACCCTTATCGAAATCAAAATAACCACTACAATCAGACTAACAGACAGTACACCCAACAGGAAGACAGACAAAAATTAAACGAATTTCATTACAAACTCCAACAAGGTAGACAACAGAACCCCATGAACTATTCACAAAATAGAAACTATAATGCACAAGCACCCCCATTCAACAACCAACCTCAAAAGAGGCAAAGAGAGAGTAACAGCGGAGTGTCAAAAATGGACACATCCGAAAATTTTCAAGCACAAGCCTCGGAACAATGAAGAACAAAAACCCATTCATAATCATCATTATGAATGATAAACCACTTAGATGCGTAATAGATACAGGTTCTTCAATTAATATTATGAATAAAAACTTTTTAGACTTTAAAATTGATAAAGAACAATTAAACGTTCACACAATCAACGGAAATATTGAATTAACAGAAAGTATAACAATAGGCA
The DNA here is from genome assembly GCA_018152965.1 of Scaptomyza pallida. Taxonomy (NCBI): domain Eukaryota; kingdom Metazoa; phylum Arthropoda; class Insecta; order Diptera; family Drosophilidae; genus Scaptomyza; species Scaptomyza pallida. The sequence goes on from JAECXP010000073.1 coordinate 30,048, forward strand.
CATGCAAACTTAATCCGACAAAACAAAAATTTTATTTACATAAATTTTCAAATCATTATGACATGTTAATAGGAAGAAACTATTTGGAAGCTTGCAAAGCCAAGCTTGATTATGAAAAAGGAGCAGTAATTTTAGGAGAATATAGGTTCGTATTTAAATATGATACCAACATTAATTTAGAAGAAGAAACAGGACCAGAATGTTTAGATCCACCTTCTGAAAGAGATTTGCATTTAGCATTTGCAATAGAAGAAGAATTAAGAGAATCCAACGAATTTCGGTTAGATCATCTCAATGAGGAAGAGAAAAATGCAGTTACAAAAATATTACATAAATTTCGAGATATTCAGTACCACGAAGGCGACAATTTGACTTTCACTAGTACCATAAAACACTCGATAATAACAAGGCATCAAGATGCTATTTATAAGAGACCGTATGCACTATCGCATAGTCAGCACGAAGAAATTGACAAACAAGTCAAAGAAATGTTAGAGCAGGGAATTATAAGAAAATCTTATTCCCCTTACAATTCGCCAGTTTTGGTAATTCCAAAAAAGATGGATGCCTCTGGTAAGAAAAAATATAGAGTAGTAATAGACTACAGATACTTAAACGAAACCACAATCAGTGATAGATTTCCCATTCCAATAATGGATGAAATTTTAGATAAACTTGGCCGATGCCAATATTTCACAACTCTCGATCTAGCAAAAGGCTATCACCAAATCCAAATGGATCCAAAATCCATACCTAAGACAGCGTTTTCCACTAAACATGGGCATTACGAATATACTCGTATGCCGTTTGGTCTAAAAATGCACCAGCAACTTTTCAACGTTGCATGAACAACTTATTGGAAGATTTAATCTACAAAGGTTGTTTGGTTTATCTAGATGATATTATTATTTACTCCACTTCATTGGAAGAACATATTTTATCACTAACTAAGGTATTCACAAGATTAAGGGAAGCTAACTTAAAATTGCAATTAGACAAGTGTGAATTTCTAAAAAAGGAAACAGAATTCCTAGGACATATTGTTACTACCGAAGGGATAAAAGCCAATCCGAATAAAATTATCGCAGTTAGAAATTACCCAATACCTAAGACTCCGAGACAAATTAAACAATTTTTAGGTTTATGTGGATTTTATAGGAAATTCATTCCAAATTTCGCAAACGTTGTTAAGCCTATGACATTAAAACTAAAAAAGGGAGCAAAAATAGACATAAAAGAGGAATCATATATTGCAGCTTTTGAAAAGTTAAAACTACTGGTAACCTCAGACCCAATCCTTACCCATCCAGATTATAATAAACCATTTTGTCTTACAACAGATGCTAGCAATGTAGCATTAGGAGCAGTATTGACACAAAATCATAAACCAGTGTGTTTCGCTAGTAGAACACTAAATAAACATGAGGAAAATTACTCAGCAATAGAAAAGGAACTATTAGCAATAGTTTGGGCAACAAAAACATTTAGAACTTATTTATATGGCAGACAATTTGAAATTTTAAGTGATCATAAACCATTAGTATGGTTAAACAATATAAAAGAACCCAATATGAAACTCCAACGCTGGAAAATAAAGTTAAATGAATTCGATTACACAATCAAGTATGTACCAGGTAAAGAAAATCACGTAGCAGATGCATTGTCACGTATACAACTTGACGAAAATCTATTAGGAGAAGAGTCGAACGAGACAACTTGTGCAACTATACATAGTGCCCAAGAAGACAATCAAAATTGTATTCAGATTACAGAAAGACCATTAAACTATTACAATAGGCAAATTGAATTAATCAAAGGTTCGGACAATAAGACAGAAGTAACCAATTACTTTCATAAGAAAAATATAAAAATCACATACAAACAAATGACTATTGAAAAAGCAAAAGAAATTATAAAAGAATATTTATGTACTAAAAACAGTGTCTTATATTTTCACAACGACATTAATTTTCCAATTTTTCAAAACGCCTACATAGAAATAATCAATCCAGAAACCAAAATAAAAGCAATGAAGAGTAATTTAAAATTACAAGACTAACAAACATATGCCGAGTTCAAAGAAATAATATTAAAAAATCATAACGAATTATTACACCCAGAAATAGAAAAAACAATAAATTGGTTTAAAGAAAATTATTATTACCCAGATTATCAAAATTTAATTCAAAATATTATAAACTAGAAAACCCGGCGAACTCCGTTACGCCACTTCGTTTTTTAAACATTTCGTTTGGGGATTAAAAGATGAAGAATGAAGATGATGATGACAATTTGGATATTAGACCAATGACCACTGTATGTCGATATTGTAATGCGCTAAAGTTTAAAAGAGAAAGGCTGGATTGTGCTGCGCAAGTGAAAAGTCAAACTGGATCCATTACTTACACCACAACACCCACTGAAAGCATTGTTCGATGGAAGTGTTCCCGATTCCAACTATTTTCTTCAACACATCCTTGAATACAATAACTGTATTCGCATGACTTCATTTGTTTGGAGCTAATAAAGATAAAACGCATACAACCAATTATCATCTGTGTACACTTGTTGCTGGCTTGCATGTCTTGTGCGGCGGCCGATGTTCGCACGTCGTCCTCTAGGCATTTCAGACTATGGACAAACTGGTGAATTTAACCTCAAATGCACAATCCACATAGTTTACACAGATCAACTTGCCACCTTCAAGACACGATATGACGCTGTCATTCCCAACCTGATTAATAAATTACCGCACATAAGGTGACGAAATAAAATATATTTGCAAAAATTGATGCAGTTCATTTAACGTTGGCACCATTGAACCATGCAAATGATATATTTGTCCTTGTATCTGTAATTGCAATGAATTATTTGTCTATATCTATACTAATATTATAAAGAGGAAAGGTTTGATTTTTTTGTTTGTTTGTTTGTTTGTATGAATATTAGTATAGATAAGTCTGAATTCTTTCTGACGATCTAACTCCAGATCGCAAGAACCGATTTGAACGCTTTTGCATTCGTTGGCAAGGTCTAGGGCTCCGTGAGGTTTTTAGCAAAGAAATTTCAGGAAAATGTTCAACAGGAATGCAGGAAACCCGGGAAAGTTTTTTACACCCTTAACGAAAATCCTTTATCATGTTACCTTTGGATTACATGTCGTTACATTGTTTGACAGCTTCTCATTGTAATATGTTCAGTTTTGACGATAAAGTTATTCGTTTGTTAACAGTTCAACTGGAAACACGTTTATTGTGCAAACTTTTATTAAATTTCAACAGCAACTATTTGTCTTTAAGGTGGTAAGTTGATCTGTGTAAATTATGTGTTTTGTGCATTTGAGGTTTAATTCTCCAGTCTGTTCATAGTCTAAAATGACTAGAGGACGACGATCAACCATCGGCCGCCGCACAAGACATGCAAGCCAGCAACAAGTGTATTAACAAAGCCAAAATATAAAAAGAGAAAATGCTCGATTGAGTACGCGAAGATCATTGGTATCATACAATCGCTTGGCATTCCAATATGATCCCACTGCGAACTACAGTGATAATGACAATTTAGATATTGGACCAATGACGACTGTATGTCGATATTGCAATGCGCTAAAGTTTAAAAGAGAAACGGCTGGATTGTGTTACGCAAGTGGAAAAGTTAAACTGGATCCATTACTTAACCACCACAACACCCACTGAAAGCATTGTTCGATGGAACTGATCCCGATTCCAACCATTTTCTTCAACACATCCTTGAATACAATAATTGCTTTCGCATGACTTCATTTGGAGCTAATATCATTCGAGAAGGCGGATTCTGCAAAGTAAAATATCATACAACCAATTACTCACGCCAATGAATAACACCAAGACAATCAATTGCAACACAAACCAACTACACATACACCACACTCTACACCATGATCAGAAGTCACACAGTATTCTTCAACAAATAATTCATTGCAATTACAGATACAAGGACAAATATATCATTTGCATGGTTCAATGGTGCCAACGTTAAATGAACTGCATCAATTTTTGCAAATATATTTTATTTCGTCACCTTATGTGCGGTAATTTATTAATCAGGTTGGGAATGACAGCGTCATATCGTGTCTTGAAGGTGGTAAGTTGATCTGTGTAAACTATTTGGGTTTTTCATTTGAGGTTAAATTCACCAGTTTGTCCATAGTCTGAAATGCCTAGAGGACGACGTGCGAACATCGGCCGCCGCACAAGACATGCAAGCCAGCAACAAGTGTACACAGATGATAATTGGTTGTATGCGTTTTATCTTTATTAGCTCCAAACAAATGAAGTCATGCGAATACAGTTATTGTATTCAAGGATGTGTTGAAGAAAATAGTTGGAATCGGGAACACTTCCATCGAACAATGCTTTCAGTGGGTGTTGTGGTGTAAGTAATGGATCCAGTTTGACTTTTCACTTGCGCAGCACAATCCAGCCTTTCTCTTTTAAACTTTAGCGCATTACAATATCGACATACAGTGGTCATTGGTCTAATATCCAAATTGTCATCATCATCTTCATTCTTCATCTTTTAACCCCAAACGAAATGTTTAAAAAAACGAAGTGGCGTAACGGAGTTCGCCGGGTTTTCTAGTTGAAGAATACTGTGTGACTTCTGATCATGGTGTAGAGTGTGGTGTATGTGTAGTTGGTTTGTGTTGCAATTGATTGTCTTGGTGTTATTCATTGGCGTGAGTAATTGGTTGTATGATATTTTACTTTGCAAGTCGGCATGAATCCGCCTTCTCGAATGATATTAGCTCCAAATGAAGTCATGCGAAAGCAATTATTGTATTCAAGGATGTGTTGAAGAAAATGGTTGGAATCGGGATCAGTTCCATCGAACAATGCTTTCAGTGGGTGTTGTGGTGGTTAAGTAATGGATCCAGTTTAACTTTTCCACTTGCGTAACACAATCCAGCCGTTTCTCTTTTAAACTATAGCGCCTTGCAATATCGACATACAGTCGTCATTGGTCCAATATCTAAATTGTCATTATCACTGTAGTTCGCAGTGGGATCATATTGGAATGCCAAGCGATTGTATGATACCAATGATCTTCGCGTACTCAATCGAGCATTTTCTCTTTTTATATTTTGGCTTTGTTAATACACTTGTTGCTGGCTTGCATGTCTTGTGCGGCGGCCGATGGTTGATCGTCGTCCTCTAGGCATTTTAGACTATGAACAGACTGGAGAATTAAACCTCAAATGCACAATACACATAATTTACACAGATCAACTTACCACCTTAAAGACAAATAGTTGCTGTTGAAATTTAATAAAAGTTTGCACAATAAACGTGTTTCCAGTTGAACTGTTAACAAACGAATAACTTTATCGTCAAAACTGAACATATTACAATGAGAAGCTGTCAAACAATGTAACGACATGTAATCCAAAGGTAACATGATAAAGGATTTTCGTTAAGGGTGTAAAAAACTTTCCCGGGTTTCCTGTTGAACATTTTCCTGAAATTTCTTTGCTAAAAACCTCACGGAGCCCTAGACCTTGCCAACGAATGCAAAAGCGGTTCTTGCGTTCTGGAGTTAGATCGTCAGAAAGAATTCAGACTTATCTATACTAATATTCATACAAACAAACAAACAAACAAAAAATCAAACCTTTCCTCTTTATAATATTAGTATAGATAACAATTTTATTTGAGAAATAGATGTCTAAGTCTAATTACAATGTTAGAGTAATATTAAAGTGAACACGATGTTCATTGACGAAGACCAATTCTAAAACTAACTTCTTAAATTTTCTGTCGTGCAAAGCAAACCTCGGTTTGAGTCTTTGAGTGGAGTCTTTTTTGAGAAAATGCTTATGATTGCAATCCCACGCTTGTGGTTGAGTGAGAGTCACTCCTATCAATTATTTACGTTAGAAAATGCTCATACCAAAATATGCTTAGGTTTACGATCTCACGCTTATGGCGTGATTTTAAAGTTATGTTTATGTCTAGTGCGTTTGTGGCATTACGCATGATTTACAAATGTACTTAGGTTCTAGTTTTATGTCTGAACCGTTTCCTGTGTTAGGATTTAGGGTGTAATATGATCAGGGTGCGTGCTTAATGTGTAAGGGTGCGATCTTATGTGAAACATATTTGAGGTATCAATATGTATGCATATTAGATATCTCACTCGCCCACACTTAGAAATTTGCGTCACGTTAATTTGTTCCTATTTTAGGATACAAGGCGGGTTGATCTTGTTCGACATTCGGTAATTCAAGTTGGTCATTACTTATTTCCTGTTCTTTAGGTTTACTATATTTTACAATAAGTGTTTTAGGTAGGCTTTTGAACTTATAGATTAAGTATAATAGTATGCTTGTTTGGCTATGCAGCCAAAAAGCGGCAGCATCACTACAGCATAAGCAGCAACAGCGAAGCTGCGCTCACAATTATGTTAATTGCTCTGCGTAGCATCAACTATGTTAACCGTTTAGCAATTGTCTTGCATTGCATGCCCTTTGTATTCGGCTTTGGCGCAGCCAAAGTTTAGTTAAGTTAGATTCGCTAACCACTCCAGTCAATTCGTTTCGCTGCGCATCGATCACTTCGGATCGACTTGCCAAAACCATTCTTCGTTCGTAATCAGCAGAGGCAATTTCGTGTCTGCCTGCTGAGTCGTATTAACACAAAAACTTACAATTAATTTATATTTACTATATGCCCTGAGTGGCTTAAATATATGAATCAAAACTAAGACAAATTGTCGTTATTCTATAGCTGCTGAAAAAGCTCAGTAGCTCAACATTTTGGTGACCCCGACGTGATTGGTAATATCGTGAAAATCGCTTATAAACAATTAAAACATTGTCGCATAAAACTATAAACAACTACACATCGGTCAGTTGGTTTATATTCGGTTGATTTGCATAGCAATAAACAAACACACAAGCAAGTGCAACGGCAATCGCAGCTTACGCTTTCCACTGTCGCTGTCGTTCGTTGGCTAAAGCGCCGCTAGCCAAAGTTTACTGACCCTTATTTTCGGCTGCTGCACCGAAGGTTAAGTGCATGCTCTCTCGCGCGCCGTTAGCCGAAGTTTATTGACCTAACTTTCTGTTGCTTTGCCTAATTTCGTGTGCTTATTCTCGCGCAAGTGATTGCTAAAATTTGTGCAGCTGTTGTCAAGTGCGTTTGACATACATACATACATTCTTGTACGAACATATTTGACTTTGGTTTGTTTACTTTTGTGTTGCTAAAAGTTTAGTGTGAGCGATGGCACATAATGAAACTGTGTTAACGTTTGAGAATAAAGCCGAGCTTCTTAAGCGGAAAGCACAATCAATATATAGCCATGCTCAAAAGATCTCGAGTGCATTAAATTCGGAGCAATTAATCCAAATGCCTGACGAGCAGCTGGAAGTGCGTTTAGAACTTATTGACAAGACTGAATCGGCATTTGTGTTAACTCATGACAGTCTTGAGGAGATTAACTTCGATGAAATCGGTAGCAAATTACGCGAAGACTTTGAAGAACTTATTGTTGTGATTAAATCAAATTTGCGCCGCGAAATTAAAAAACGTAAGCTCGAAGTGCAAGCTTGTTCGACGGTTAGAGGTGATATATCGATGCCACAGGAGGCACATAACATCACGTTTACCAAACGCAGCTGTTTACCCGAGCTCAAGTTGCCCGAGTTTAGTGGCGGCTACACCGAGTATTCGGATTTCATGTCGATGTTTTCCACCGTTATTGATGAGGATAATCAGTTGTCAGACATCGAGAAGCTACAGCACCTGCGGACGTGTTTGAAAGGAGCAGCGTTGGATACCATCCGATCTCTGGATATCAGCAATGCTAACTATGCAGTGGCAAAAGACTTGTTGCATAAACGGTTTAATAATAAACGTTTAACTTTTCAGGCACACATTGTCAACATTCTAGGGCTTCAGAGGGTAGAGTCGGCGTCGGCAGTGAAGCTGAGGGAAAGTTCGGATGTTATCAATGCAAATCTTCGTGCATTGAAATCTTTGGGAACTGTTGAGCAAATTGCTGACAGCATCATCGTGCACACAATCTTGCAGAAGCTGGACAAGGTAACACAGGCCAAGTGGGAAGAAGCAGCATCAAGTGATGAAATTCCAACATGTGGACAGTTTACAACGTTTCTGGAGAGGCGCTGTTTGAAGATGGAAAATGTGGAGCATGCAACTGCAGCATATGCAGTAAATTCTCAGGTGGGACAGAACAAAAAGACTAACCTCAGTAGAAGTTCGTTAATTGCCACTAACCCAGCAGCAAATGGTTGCGTCTTTTGCCATAACGCAAGCCACTCTATTTACGCGTGTCCACAATTTGCAATTTTAACGCCCCAGAACCGCCTTAAAGAAGCTAAGCGGCTATCACTTTGCCTGAATTGTTTAAAAAAGGGACATCAGCTGCGAAATTGTAGTTCAGCTGCCTGCCGTACATGTGGCAGCAAACATCACACCTTATTGCATCTGAACTCTCAATCTACATTGCCGCGAGCCCAATGCGTTGCGAACGCTTCACTTATTGCTCCTCAATATGATACGTCGCTAAGCAGCCAATCTGTTCCGCCGCACTCTACCTCTCTGTTAGCTCAGCAACAAAATCCAGATCTTGTTCTTCTTGCCACTGCTGTTGTCAACATAAAGAATCGCTCTGGCCAATGGGTGCCATGCCGTGCATTGCTCGACTCTGGGTCGCAATTGCACATTATTACCTCGTTTTTGGCTCATCAATTGCAGCTTAAGCGAACCAAATCAACAGCTAGTGTAACCGGATTAGGCCAAACCAACTTTCGCTCAGATGGATTCTCAGTTGATGTGCATTTAAAATCTCAAAACTCGGAATATCAGACGAACATCACAGCTTTAGTTGCTCCAGCCATAACTGAGAACCAACCAGGCCTAACCTTAAGCCCCGAAACTTGGAATTTACCCGCAAATATTCGCCTGGCAGATCCAGAATTTTATAGATCTCGCAAGATAGACTTGCTAATTGGGGCAGGCTTATTCTTCGAACTCCTTTGTGTAGGTCAAATCAAGTTGTCTGATGATCTTCCACTTCTCCAGAAAACTCGGTTTGGATGGATAGTCTCCGGTGGGAAGCAGATGCGCCAAAACTCAGTGTTACTAGCTAGCCAATCTACTGAAAGTGCAAGTATAGAATCTGACACGAAGATGGACGAGGTTGTGCGCAGGTTTTGGGAGATAGAAGGCTTCGATGAGTTAAGCTACAGGTACACGAAAGAAGAGCAGGATTGCGAGGATCACTTTGTTGCCAACTTTTCGCGCTTGCCTACAGGCAAATACTCAGTTCGTCTACCCATTAAAACTAGTTTGAATATGCTTGGCGATTCTTACCAGCAAGCATATCGTCGCTTTCTAAACTTGGAGAGAAAGCTCGACCGTCGTCCTCAGCTCAAGGCTCAGTATTCGGCATTTATTGCTGAGTACTTATCCCTACAACACATGTCCCTTGTTCCAGAAGAATCTCGTAGTCTCTGTAAATATTTTTTGCCACATCATTGCGTCATTAAGGAGGAAAGCACTTCAACCAAACTTCGTGTTGTTTTCGACGGTTCTGCGAGCACATCATCAGGATACTCTTTAAACGAGCTGCTTATGTCAGGTCCAACATTACAGCCCAAGCTTTTCAACACTTTGCTGCAGTTTAGAACATTTCCAGTAGCGCTAACAGGGGACATCTGTAAAATGTACCGTTGCGTCAGGATGGATGAATCTGACAGCTATTTGCAGTGCATTTTGTGGCGGGACTCATCTCATCAAAGGATGCAAGTGTACAAGTTGGACACCGTCACATACGGCACGACATCTGCATCATTTCTTTCGGTTCGTGCCATGCAGCAGCTTGCATCTGACGAGCAAGTTTCGTTTCCAGTCGGCTCAAAGATAGTCAAAAGAGATTTCTATGTGGATGACTTGATAACTAGTGGCAACTCTGCTTCTGAAGTGCTGGATGTATTGGCTCAAGTTACGGGTCTACTGGATCGTAGAAACTTTAAAATTCGAAAATGGTGCTCAAACGACTCATCTGTGCTGCAGAAAATACCAGATTCTGATAAGGATACGTTTCTCAAGTTTGATGATGGCAGCGACATAACAAAAACGCTTGGCCTCGCATGGGATCCTGTGTCTGACGCTCTTTTGTTTTCATTTTCGCCAATTCGTGCTCCTTTAAGGCCAACGAAACGATCGGTTTTGTCGGCAGTTGCGCGATTTTATGACCCTCTCGGCCTTATATGCCCGGTCATTACAAAGGCCAAACTCTTTTTGCAGCAGCTCTGGAGAGAAAAGGTGGATTGGGATGAGAGTCTACCTGCAGCACTTAATTCATCGTGGCTTAGTTTGTCGTCGGATATTGGCAGCACGCAGCAATTGAAGTTTCCACGTTTGGCTCAGCTGCATCAGGGCGCAATAGGCGTACATGGATTTTGCGACGCCTCCATAGATGCCTATGGTGGGTGCATCTACATTGTCTCTATGACTCAGGGAAGGCGAGAAGTGCATCTTTTTTGTGCTAAATCTCGTGTAGCTCCGTTGAAAACCCTTACTGTACCTAAGCTGGAGCTATGTGGGGCAGTTTTGCTGGCACGACTTATGAGAGAAGTAAAGCAAATGGACTTGTTTCGTTGTCCTTTTTATTGTTGGTCTGATTCTGCAGTAGTCTTATCATGGATACGGGATGAGCCCTCAAGATTTCAAATATTTGTGTCTAATCGAATTTCTTTAATCCAAGATATTACTGCCGGGATGGAATGGCGCTATGTACCCACCAAAGTCAACCCTGCTGACATTTTGTCACGAGGAGCGCTGCCTAGTGAGTTGATAGAGTCATCACTTTGGGCTCATGGTCCGGAATTTCTCACAAAGGACAAAAATGAATGGCCACAATCCTGTCTCGCCATTAAAGCACTGCCAGAAATGAGAAAAAAGGTCCTCATTGCGACTGTCAACAACGAAGATCTTGCTGCCAGCTGCAAATATGCCAACTCCTGGGATAAACTCAAGCATGTATTTGCCTACATACACAAGTTTGGTCATCGCATCAGGCACCCTGGACTTATCGCAGAGGATGTGTGCCAAGGTGAACGAATGCTGATCCGTTACATTCAAATGATGCATTTGGCTGAGGACTACAGTCGTTTGAAGAACGGTCTTCAGGTTCCGTCATCCAGCTCATTAGCGTCTCTGGCACCTTTTGTTGACGAAAATGGACTGCTTCGTGTGGGTGGACGTTTAAAGAATTCGGCGTTAAACTTCGAGGCTCAGCACCCTGCAATATTGCCAAGAAAGCATCCAGTGACTCGCGCAATAATTATGCATTTTCATCGCCGCACGTTGCATTCTGGACCTCGCTCGCTTCTTGCGCATATTCGACTGCAGTACTGGCCCATTGGAGGACGCAAGACAGTCTCAGTAGTTGTTGCCAAATGCACGATGTGTTTTCGAGCTAAGCCACGCTTGGCTGAGCATATCATGGCGGACCTACCCAAGGATCGAGTGACTGGAGCGCATGCGTTTACTGTAACGGGCGTCGACTTCTGTGGCCCATTCTTCTGCAAAAACGAAGTTCGAACTCGCGGACCTGTAAAATGCTACGTCTGCGTGTTTATATGTTTTGCAACGAAGGCTGTGCACCTCGAGCTTGTAAGCGATCTGTCCACAGGAGCGTTCCTAAGTGCATTAAAGCGGTTCATACTGACTCGTGGTAAACCGTATCGCATATGGTCGGATAATGCCACTAACTTCGTTGGAGCCAAAAACGAGTTGGCGGATCTACGGCAGTTGTTCCTTAGCAGCAAGCACCAGCAGGCGGTCAACGATTTCTGCTTGCTGGACAACATCGAATGGCGTTTTATTCCACCTCGTTCGCCCCACTTTGGCGGTATTTGGGAGGCAGCAGTTAAGACGGCTAAGCATCACTTTTATAGAGCTGTTGGCCCCTCTATACTTCCATCAGATGACCTTCGCACTCTTCTATGCCATATCGCCGCCATAATTAATTCGAGACCTTTAGTTCCCATTTCAGAGAATCCTGCCGACCTCGATGTGTTGACGCCAGCGCATTTTCTGGGTACAGCTCCACTGGCCTTGTTTCCCGAACCTGATCTCACAGGGCTAAACTTTAATCGATTGGATCGCTGGCAGAGGATCTCATACTACCAGCAAATCTTCTGGGGCCGTTGGCGAGAGGAGTATCTGACGCTCCTAAATCAACGGTCGAAATGGCGTACATCTCAGGCCAACCTGTGCGTCAACGATGTTGTCATGGTCAAGGACGAGAATCTGCCTCCGCTCAAGTGGCCATTGGCACGAGTCATCGAGCTAGTAGCTGGAGCTGATGGCGTAGTACGTGTAGCTTCGCTCAGGACTGCCACCGGAACAACTAAACGTGCTGTTCGAAAGCTTTGCGTCCTACCCAAACAGGATGTTGTTGAAAGCCGTAGTCCTTCAACGGGGGGAGTATGTTTGGCTATGCAGCCAAAAAGCGGCAGCATCACTACAGCATAAGCAGCAACAGCGAAGCTGCGCTCACAATTATGTTAATTGCTCTGCGTAGCATCAACTATGTTAACCGTTTAGCAATTGTCTTGCATTGCATGCCCTTTGTATTCGGCTTTGGCGCAGCCAAAGTTTAGTTAAGTTAGATTCGCTAACCACTCCAGTCAATTCGTTTCGCTGGGCATCGATCACTTCGGATCGACTTGCCAAAACCATTCTTCGTTCGTAATCAGCAGAGGCAATTTCGTGTCTGCCTGCTGAGTCGTATTAACACAAAAACTTACAATTAATTTATATTTACTATATGCCCTGAGTGGCTTAAATATATGAATCAAAACTAAGACAAATTGTCGTTATTCTATAGCTGCTGAAAAAGCTCAGTAGCTCAACAATGCTTAATATCGTAATTGTTAATAATGTAAATGTTACTGTTTGAAATGTATTATAATAATTTGTGTGTTGCAATATTAATTCTTTAGTTTGGATATAAGACAATGGTTCAAGTTTAGTTACGTTATTGCTTACATAGATATTTTGTGTGAAGTCTAATCTTGAATTGATTATTGAAATTTCATTTATTTGCAGTTCACAATTATAAATTTTTATAATATTATTTCCTTTAATTTTAATTACATTGTTCATACAATTTTGATTGATGATTGATTCAGGAAAATTCCTTTTTTTAGTTGTGCCATATACTTTATTATCTATACTAATATTATAAAGAGGAAAGGTTTGATTTTTTGTTTGTTTGTTTGTTTGTATGAATATTAGTATAGATAAGTCTGAATTCTTTCTGACGATCTAACTCCAGAACGCAAGAACCGATTTGAACGCTTTTGCATTCGTTGGCAAGGTCTAGGGCTCCGTGAGGTTTTTAGCAAAGAAATTTCAGGAAAATGTTCAACAGGAATGCAGGAAACCCGGGAAAGTTTTTTTACACCCTTAACGAAAATCCTTTATCATGTTACCTTTGGATTACATGTCGTTACATTGTTTGACAGCTTCTCATTGTAATATGTTCAGTTTTGACGATAAAGTTATTCGTTTGTTAACAGTTCAACTGGAAACACGTTTATTGTGCAAACTTTTATTAAATTTCAACAGCAACTATTTGTCTTTAAGGTGGTAAGTTGATCTGTGTAAATTATGTGTATTGTGCATTTGAGGTTTAATTCTCCAGTCTGTTCATAGTCTAAAATGACTAGAGGACGACGATCAACCATCGGCCGCCGCACAAGACATGCAAGCCAGCAACAAGTGTATTAACAAAGCCAAAATATAAAAAGAGAAAATGCTCGATTGAGTACGCGAAGATCATTGGTATCATACAATCGCTTGGTATTCCAATATGATCCCACTGCGAACTACAGTGATAATGACAATTTAGATATTGGACCAATGACGACTGTATGTCGATATTGCAATGCGCTAAAGTTTAAAAGAGAAACGGCTGGATTGTGTTACGCAAGTGGAAAAGTTAAACTGTATCCATTACTTAACCACCACAACACCCACTGAAAGCATTGTTCGATGGAACTGATCCCGATTCCAACCATTTTCTTCAACACATCCTTGAATACAATAATTGCTTTCGCATGACTTCATTTGGAGCTAATATCATTCGAGAAGGCGGATTCATGCCGACTTGCAAAGTAAAATATCATACAACCAATTACTCACGCCAATGAATAACACCAAGACAATCAATTGCAACACAAACCAACTACACATACACCACACTCTACACCATGATCAGAAGTCACACAGTATTCTTCAACTAGAAAACCCGGCGAACTCCGTTACGCCACTTCGTTTTTTTAAACATTTCGTTTGGGGTTAAAAGATGAAGAATGAAGATGATGATGACAATTTGGATATTAGACCAATGACCACTGTATGTCGATATTGTAATGCGCTAAAGTTTAAAAAGAGAAAGGCTGGATTGTGCTGCGCAAGTGAAAAGTCAAACTGGATCCATTACTTACACCACAACACCCACTGAAAGCATTGTTCGATGGAAGTGTTCCCGATTCCAACTATTTTCTTCAACACATCCTTGAATACAATAACTGTATTCGCATGACTTCATTTGTTTGGAGCTAATAAAGATAAAACGCATACAACCAATTATCATCTGTGTACACTTGTTGCTGGCTTGCATGTCTTGTGCGGCGGCCGATGTTCGCACGTCGTCCTCTAGGCATTTCAGACTATGGACAAACTGGTGAATTTAACCTCAAATGAAAAACCCAAATAGTTTACACAGATCAACTTACCACCTTCAAGACACGATATGACGCTGTCATTCCCAACCTGATTAATAAATTACCGCACATAAGGTGACGAAATAAAATATATTTGCAAAAATTGATGCAGTTCATTTAACGTTGGCACCATTGAACCATGCAAATGATATATTTGTCCTTGTATCTGTAATTGCAATGAATTATTTGTTGAAGAATACTGTGTGACTTCTGATCATGGTGTAGAGTGTGGTGTATGTGTAGTTGGTTTGTGTTGCAATTGATTGTCTTGGTGTTATTCATTGGCGTGAGTAATTGGTTGTATGATATTTTACTTTGCAAGTCGGCATGAATCCGCCTTCTCGAATGATATTAGCTCCAAATGAAGTCATGCGAAAGCAATTATTGTATTCAAGGATGTGTTGAAGAAAATGGTTGGAATCGGGATCAGTTCCATCGAACAATGCTTTCAGTGGGTGTTGTGGTGGTTAAGTAATGGATCCAGTTTAACTTTTCCACTTGCGTAACACAATCCAGCCGTTTCTCTTTTAAACTTTAGCGCATTGCAATATCGACATACAGTCGTCATTGGTCCAATATCTAAATTGTCATTATCACTGTAGTTCGCAGTGGGATCATATTGGAATGCCAAGCGATTGTATGATACCAATGATCTTCGCGTACTCAATCGAGCATTTTCTCTTTTTATATTTTGGCTTTGTTAATACACTTGTTGCTGGCTTGCATGTCTTGTGCGGCGGCCGATGGTTGATCGTCGTCCTCTAGTCATTTTAGACTATGAACAGACTGGAGAATTAAACCTCAAATGCACAAAACACATAATTTACACAGATCAACTTACCACCTTAAAGACAAATAGTTGCTGTTAAAATTTAATAAAAGTTTGCACAATAAACGTGTTTCCAGTTGAACTGTTAACAAACGAATAACTTTATCGTCAAAACTGAACATATTACAATGAGAAGCTGTCAAACAATGTAACGACATGTAATCCAAAGGTAACATGATAAAGGATTTTCGTTAAGGGTGTAAAAAACTTTCCCGGGTTTCCTGCATTCCTGTTGAACATTTTCCTGAAATTTCTTTGCTAAAAACCTCACGGAGCCCTAGACCTTGCCAACGAATGCAAAAGCGTTCAAATCGGTTCTTGCGATCTGGAGTTAGATCGTCAGAAAGAATTCAGACTTATCTATACTAATATTCATACAAACAAACAAACAAACAAAAAATCAAACCTTTCCTCTTTATAATATTAGTATAGATATAGACAAATAATTCATTGCAATTACAGATACAAGGACAAATATATCATTTGCATGGTTCAATGGTGCCAACGTTAAATGAACTGCATCAATTTTTGCAAATATATTTTATTTCGTCACCTTATGTGCGGTAATTTATTAATCAGGTTGGGAATGACAGCGTCATATCGTGTCTTGAAGGTGGCAAGTTGATCTGTGTAAACTATGTGGATTGTGCATTTGAGGTTAAATTCACCAGTTTGTCCATAGTCTGAAATGCCTAGAGGACGACGTGCGAACATCGGCCGCCGCACAAGACATGCAAGCCAGCAACAAGTGTACACAGATGATAATTGGTTGTATGCGTTTTATCTTTATTAGCTCCAAACAAATGAAGTCATGCGAATACAGTTATTGTATTCAAGGATGTGTTGAAGAAAATAGTTGGAATCGGGAACACTTCCATCGAACAATGCTTTCAGTGGGTGTTGTGGTGTAAGTAATGGATCCAGTTTAACTTTTCCACTTGCGCAACACAATCCAGCCGTTTCTCTTTTAAACTTTAGCGCATTGCAATATCGACATACAGTCGTCATTGGTCCAATATCAAAATTGTCATCATCACTGTAGTTCGCAGTGGGATCATATTGGAATGCCAAGCGATTGTATGATACCAATGATCTTCGCGTACTCAATCGAGCATTTTCTCTTTTTATATTTTGGCTTTGTTAATACACTTGTTGCTGGCTTGCATGTCTTGTGCGGCGGCCGATGGTTGATCGTCGTCCTCTAGTCATTTTAGACTATGAACAGACTGGAGAATTAAACCTCAAATGCACAATACACATAATTTACACAGATCAACTTACCACCTTAAAGACAAATAGTTGCTGTTGAAATTTAATAAAAGTTTGCACAATAAACGTGTTTCCAGTTGAACTGTTAACAAACGAATAACTTTATCGTCAAAACTGAACATATTACAATGAGAAGCTGTCAAACAATGTAACGACATGTAATCCAAAGGTAACATGATAAAGGATTTTCGTTAAGGGTGTAAAAAACTTTCCCGGGTTTCCTGCATTCCTGTTGAACATTTTCCTGAAATTTCTTTGCTAAAAACCTCACGGAGCCCTAGACCTTGCCAACGAATGCAAAAGCGTTCAAATCGGTTCTTGCGTTCTGGAGTTAGATCGTCAGAAAGAATTCAGACATATCTATACTAATATTCATACAAACAAACAAACAAACAAAAAATCAAACCTTTCCTCTTTATAATATTAGTATAGATTAATTGAAGTTTGAAGTTTTAGTATGTAGAAGTATTAAGGCTGATATAACTTTGGCCTGGTTGGTCCTCTCAGACTTAGGGTAACACTAAATTAATAAGTGTACTAAGTGAGAGGAACCGGTTGTCTCTTACACTTCTGAAGGAGGTGAAGGGAGTTTGGTAGCCATATAAGGCATGTTTGCAATTCATGTGAATTGGGCTGTGTTTTCCATATGGGGAAGGCTCTATTTCGGCTGAGCAGTCAGAGTAGATACAGTCCTTTAACAAACCAAACATGGAGGCCTCCAAAGGAATTGTTTTTTTTTTTATTAAGTAATGCTGGAATCCGTAAAACTAATTTAACTTTTTTTTTACCAACTTTAAATTTTGAATATGTATTATTTGCTTATGCAACGAAAATAATTTATGATTAGTTTATTGCTTGTTTAGATTCGAAGCTTCAGAGAAGGTTATCTAAGGCAACGATCACAACCATAAGAGCCAAAAAGGCATTTCAATTTGTTCATTTCCAACATATCCGAACATAATATACTTGAAGCTCTTTCAAAAATGCTTATCTCTGTAAAAATTGATTGTTTGAGAAGTTTGGCATTTTTTAGTTATTTTCAAATATTGTGTTGTTTTTATACTTTGATACCAAAGGTATCATAGTATATTGGGTTTGTGCAATGTCCGTCATGGTGTCTGTCCGTCTGTCCGTCTGTCCGTCCGTCCGTCCGTCCGTCCGTCCGTATGAACGCAACTTTTTTCGACACCCTTAAAGCTAGAGCCTTGCAACTTTGCAAATATCTTAGTACATGTCTTCGTCAGACAAAGTGTTAAATGTAGGGCTCTACGACTTCAGGGGGGCCGAGAAATCGATAACAAGTCGATACACCTCGATGTGCAAATCGATAAAACACAAATATATCCCACATTTTAGCAGCTAGAGTCACCAAATTTTATGGCAAGATAGCTGGTAACATTCCTCAAAAAACTGCATTAAAAGTTTGGATGCCACGCCCACCTATTTCGCCCCCAGCCCCCCTCCAATTATAAACAAAAATGCCTGTATCTTCAACAGTTTTGAAGCTATAGCCACCAAAATTGAAATGAAGGTAGATGCTGACATCTGACAAAGTTATGCATCAAAACATTGGATGCCACGCCCCCAAACAACGGGATATGCCCCACCACCCTAAAAAAAACCGGAAGGCATGTATCTTCGCCAGTTTTTAAGCTAGAGTCACCAAATTTGGTATGAACATTGGTAGTGACATCCGTAGCAGGTGTACATCAATGTTTTGGATGCCACGCCCACTTATTCCGCCCACCGCTATATCTCTCTCAGTTTTTGAGCTAGGCTCTTCAAATTTGGTATGAACATTGTTAGTGGCATCCGTAACAGATCTGCATCAATGTTTTGGATGCCACGCCCACTTATACCGCCCACCTCTATATCTTTGTCAGTTTTTGAGCTAGAGTCTCCAATTTTATACCCAAAACCCTCATATATTACTATTTGCACTCAGAATCCTTAACACAGCTATGTGAACTGGTATCAAAGTATATCGCAGTCGGTTGCGTTCGACTGCAACGTTTTTACTTGTTTTTTTATATTTTCATTAAGTAATGCTGGAATCCGTTAAACTTATTTAACTTTTTTTTTACCAACTTTAACTTTCTGAATATGTATTATTTGCTTATACTACGAACATGCGTTATGGATTCGAAGCTTCAGAGAAGGTTATCTAATGTAGAGTACTCGGATATTTATATTTTGTTGGGGAAACAAACTGAGCGATTTTTTTTCTTCTTCTTTAAAATTTTATTTAAATAAACGTTATGCTTGGCTTACGATATTCAAATTAGCTAAGACCAGCACCAATGTTGCAATCGACGATCAAGGCAATGCAACTTTGCGTGTGTAAGGTTCGGTAAAAGTACGAAGGTAGAGGCTAACGCTGACAAGGCTTGTGGTTAGATCCGGTGGCACATAATGTTCTTTTCAATTCTGACTACTGATCGAGAAGGACGTATGTGACTGCTGAAATTAAACTCAATTTAAAGTCACGCCACGCCTGCAATTTAATAAAAAGGCAAATCTTCTTTGCGTTATCGCATCATTGCGAAATATTGATTTGTTTTAAGCTTTTTGGAGTGAAGCTTCCATGCACTTGTTGCGAAGGTAAATATTTCGGGCGTACGAGTAGAGAAAATTCAAGTTTTTTAATTTTCATTAATTTTGGTTAGATTTGCAAGGGCAGATTCCCCATAAGCGCAAATTGTTGTACAAGTTTGGCATTAACTACAACAATTGTTTTGCGTGGGTGTGTGTCTCTGGGAGATCTGGAGCAGCAAGACGTTTTGGGAGCTTAGCAAGTGGTCAGCTGGCTTTGCTGCACTTAGCTACCAATTCGCCGTAAACGATCCAAAGGGGATTGAGCGCAACGTCGGAGAGGCAGTCAGACGTTTTAATAACTTCCACCAAAGCAGCAGCAGAAAAACGAGCACAAAAGCTCAAAGTTAAAATTTTGTAAAAAAAAACGAAAAATCTAAGAACAATTAGTTCTAAAATCAATCTAAAACCTAAAATATTAAAAGTAGTGCGGCAAATTGTGTTAATCTTATACCTGTGAGTTAAAAGAACAAACATTTCTAAAATCGGTTATGAACAGAGAACATATTAAAATTAAACAATTGAGTGAATCTCACATACAAGCAGTGACAATATAAAAGAACGAAAAATGAGTGAACAGCAAACGATACGCAAAGCGTGCGTGTAACTTTTAGCACAAAATAAAACATGCAAATACTCAAATAAAATAACAAAAAAAAAAAAAACACCTTAACCTTAACCTTAAAAATACCCTACGTTAAACACTTAATAACAACCAATAAACTGGATCATCGTGGAGGCCTTCATCGACATCTGGTAATGGGGTGAGTGAAAACAACAATCATTATAACTATTACAAAAGAAACATTTGAACCTAAATGAGTGAAAAATAAATATTTAACATAGTTGCTTAACCAAAGTGCGTGAGTAAGTAAGCGAACAGGCATACCGACTCATTATAGAGAAGTGTATTATCGGATTATGCGTAGATAAGCACGGCTAAAAAATTTGGTTCAGCAATTATCATTGTTATGCTTTGAGCAATCGCTGTACGCATTGTCTGCATTCTTTATGCTATGCAGAAAGTGATGCTCTCGCTAACGTTTGAGTGCAATAGCAGGTGCTCACGCATGCTAATATAAATTGAGCATATTTCGCTGTCGCTTTGAGTGTAAACTTAAATGCACTGCTTGCGTATTCTTTTCTGTTTGAGATTTATATGCTCATGTCGTTTTACATGCAAACGTTTATTACGTTAATAACAGCTGAGTGTCTGCGAGATTTACAAACTTATTTAACCTGATTAAAATTAATGTTTTTGTTTAATTTATTTATTGATAAAAGTTCAAACCTTTTATATATATATTGTATTTTTTTTCCCCGATATTATATTAAATACAGGTATAAGAAACACAATAACCGCCCGTTTAAGAAAAAAAAAAAAAAAAATAATTATATTTGCTTTGTTTACATTAAAATTAGTACAATGAACTCAGAAAAAAGGAAAACTTGTGCAGACGTAAATTTTACGCACATTTAGAAAACATTTTAGTTAAAATTTATAGGATATAGGTTAAATAATTTTAATAAACAAACAGGAATTTTAGTATTGAAGATAAACAAAAATGAAATAAAATGAAGTTTATTAATGTTAATAAGATGAATTTTAATACAGTGAATAGAACTAATAATGAATAAATTTAATATGGATTGCTAAGTAAATTTCTTCTTTCCTTGAAGTGATGTGAAGGTGGGGTGGTAACAGGGTAACCAAATTTGGGAGTTTTCAGGAAAATGTTCGCGTGCGGAAAACTCATTATTTTTTCGTGTTAGCATCATACATAATGGCAAGGGACATTTTTTTAAATTATTATGTAACCTGAGGTTGAAGATTGAAAAGGTCAAGAACCCCCCCACAGGCTGTTTTGCTAGTCGTGTCCCAATCGATCTTCTTCTCTTTCAACAAAACTCAGGAAGTACCACTTTTACGGAAGGCCGGGGTCTACGTGGCTCTACGACATCTTAGGAGCTAGATAAATCTATTCGGCTACTGTACATTTATTAGTGTCTAACCAAAGTGGGTACGTTACATAGTTGGCGCCCAGCAACGTGAGGCTCAGAAGACAGTCTGTCTATGGACTGTTTAAAGTTTTTACGGTTTTCTATAGCTCCAAGCTAAATCTATTTTCTTTTATGTGTTATAAAAAAAAAAAAAAAAAAAAAAAAAAACTAAGAGTGCCTCCAGATAAGGTGTAGGTTAGTCGATAGTAGTGAAGTAGACGATGGCAGTGACCGTTATTCTAGCGTTACATAAAGCTATCCTGCATAAAGCCTGATTTTAAGCAAACAAAGTCTACTATTAAAAGCATAATCAGTAATGTGGTAATTTCGCGGATTACTATGTGAACTGATGTGACTTGTTTTCGGTGTGAAGCACAAATACTACGTACAATTCGTGCAGAATTTGTTTTTGGATTTGATTCGAAAATAAACTGCATTGTATGAATAGTAATTGAGCAAAAACACAACAGTGTAATCGTGAAAAATGTAGAAAGAGAAAAATTTTATAAAGCGAAAAGTTGAATAAGAATCGCATAGAAGCTAGTATGTGTCGAATACAGAACTTTTGGAATAGTTCGAAAGTCTGTACGATCATACAACAGCATAGTTGCAGCTTACACTTCGTTTAATTGGAGTTTATCATTCTAGTCTTTTATTTGTTCTATCATTTCAACAATCAATTAAGCACATTTATAAATCAAAACAACTGTTACCCCCTTCCAAAACAATCACGGATAGGAAGAAATAAACATCAAATTAATTTTTTTTGGTATACTTGTTAATCAAGAAATTAAATCATCTGATTTAAGTAAGAAATTAATTATTTCTTATAAGTTTAAAAACAAACAAAAAGATAAATAAAAAAGAAAAAATATTTAAAAACAATTTACAATGGCTACAGTTTCACATTCGCCAAGAGAGACATCCCGTTCAACAGATCAACGTACAACAATGGGTCAGGCAGAATTTGAATGTAATATCTGTACGCAAAAAGTAGGATACAATGAGGAGTGTGGCATAGCACCATGTGACCACAGCTTTCATATGGCTTGCATTTTAGCATATGTTGAAGATAATAAGGAGTGCTTTACCTGTAAAAGGTTAGTACATCCAAATGATATTAGAAAGGTACAAGTGGGTTCGAGTGCAGAAAACTCGGTAATAGAATCATCAAAAAGTACGGGAACTATTACTAGGGTACATAATACTAGGGCACATACACAAGAGCAACTAAATAGAACTGCAAATAAGAAGGGTAAAGGCAGACCAAAAACATTACCAATGGGAAACGCTCACACACTTAGTGAAGCATCTTTTCAGGTTAGACCTCGAGTCAGCGAGGTGAGTATAGAAGATCTAATGAATCGGCTGGAAGCAGTTATAGACACTAAACTGGCAGCTTTGTCTATCAATAATACACAGTCCAGGTTGAGGGCAATGGAATCCAATAACCAAATTCCACAACCAGATTTTAGGCATAGAAATTCTAGCAATGGGATTTATAATGATAATCATGGTTTTATGGGACCGGAGAAAGTAACCAACCTGATTCAAAGTTGGAATTTAAAGTTCGATGGTTCAGCAAAAGGACTTCCAGTTGATGAGTTTTTGTATAGAGTTCGATCATTTACTCATGATTTTCTTAACAGCAATTTTGGGGCAATTTGCAAGAATTTACACAGTCTCTTAGCAGGAAAAGCAAGGGAGTGGTATTGGCAATATCGCAAGGAAAATAGTGTGATTGATTGGCAAGAATTTTGCACAGCTCTTAAAAGACAATTTGGGGATTTCAAAACTGATGACGAGATTGAGGAGGAAATGCGTGCGCGAAAGCAAAAAAACGCAGAGTCTTTCGACGAATTCTATGATAACGTCATGAATATCGCTACAAGATTGACCATTCCGATCGAAGAATCTCGTTTAATAAAACTCCTTATTCGAAACTTACGCATGGAAATAAGACATAAAATACTTTACGAAGAAATTACGTCGGTAGGGCAATTAAGGAAAATGTGTCGGATGCGAGAAAATTTGATAGCAGAGCAAGCTAATCTAAAATCGCAGAAGAAGGTAACTAATCCTTATGCAGGCAGAAAGCAAGTGGCAATACTCGAAGTAGGCGAGGACTTAGAACTCGAAGAAGAAAGTGGGGGTACTGAAGTTGACGCGGTACAACATATTAAACGAACGTTAATATGTTGGAATTGTGATCAGGAGGGACACTGTTGGGATATGTGTTTGCAGGCAAGAAATGTGTTTTGCTACGGGTGTGGTGCAAAAAACATTTATAAGCCGCAGTGCAACACCTGTCTTAACAAAAAGCCGAAAAACCTCAGGGAGGGCCCATTCGAACAACGCAATCGAATGGTCCCAAATTAATTTCTAAAACAGAAAACTCAGTAGTTAGTTCACAAGCAGATTTAGAAACTGAACAACTACTTCCTATTCAACAAGCACCTACTATTTGTAAAGCACAAAAAGATAGAAATATTCCGGACATTCAAAACAAATTCATAACCAAAACATATCAAGAACGTAGGGCAACATATGAAGCAGCTCGAGAAAAAATATTTGGAGAAAAGCTTTCTAGCAAGGCGAAAAAGCAAAAGAATCGTGCAGGTCAGTAGTGGCAAGAAGTCAAGAAAAATCGTAAATTACTGGTATCTTCAATTATCAATTGTGAAAGAGATGGACGTTTTTATGCAACAGTAAACTTTTTAGATTTTGAAGAGCTTGGTCTCCTAGACACAGGAGCTAATATAAGTTGTATAGGGTCAGATCTGGCTCAAATAGATTGGAGTAAATATTCAGAATTTAAGGGCATTGCATCTAGTATTAGAACTGCTGATGGCAAAGCACACGCAGTTCATGGATATATTAAAGTAAAAATTGAATACAATAGAACGAGTAACGACCTTAAATTATTCATAATTCCGTCATTGGATAAAAGATTAATTTTGGGTATAGATTTTTGGAAAGTCTTTAATTTAGCACCAGGTTTAGTATCAAGTCTTGAAACTACTACATCAGATGTTTTGAGTCGTGAGGATAATCAAAGATACCCTTTGACTACGTTACAGCATCGTCAACTAAACGATGTGATAGAATTATTTCCAAATTTTGAAAAACAAGGCCTTGGCCACACTTCCTTGGTGACGCATGAAATCGATATCGGAGACGCAAAAGCAGTCAAGCAGCGGTTTTATCCAGTTTCTCCTGCAGTTGAAAAGTTATTATTTCAAGAGGTTGATCGTATGCTTGAGTTAGGAATAATTGAGCCATCATCTAGTGCGTGGAGTTCACCCATGAGGATGGTAATTAAACCGGGAAAAATTCGGCTCTGCTTGGATGCAAGAAAGATTAATGAAGTAAGCAAGAAAGATGCATATCCTCTCCCAAATATTGATGGAATTTTTGCAAGGCTGCCAAAAGCCAATATAATTACAAAGTTAGATTTAAAGGATGCGTACTGGCAAATAGGCTTATCAGAAACTTCTCGTGCAATTACAGCTTTTACAGTACCAGGTCGTCCGCCATATCAATTTAAAGTTATGCCTTTTGGATTATGCAACGCTCCGCAAACCATGTGTAGACTGATGGATAAATTGATACCAGCAGAGTTAAAACATTGCGTATTTGGCTATCTAGACGATGTAGTCGTTGTGTCAGATACCTTTGAATCGCATTTAGAAATTTTGAAGACGATAGCGAATCAGTTTATAAGAGCTAACTTAACATTGAATATTATAAAAAGTAAATTTTGCGTTACTCAAACAAAGTATTTGGGATATGTTATTGGAAATGGTGGTATTGCAACAGACACTGACAAAATCGAATCAATTTTGGCATGGCCTGTTCCAAAATCACTACGGCAACTGCGAGGATTTCTAGGATTATCAGGGTGGTACCGTAGATTTATTAAAAATTTTTCTGACATCGCTCACCCTATTACGCAATTAATATCCAACAAGAAAAAGCTTACCTGGACGGAAGACGCTCAAGAAGCATTTCAAAAACTTAAGGTTCTGCTCACTTCTGCTCCAGTTTTGCAAAATCCAGATTTTTCTCAAAAATTTTATTTGCCCTGCGATGCAAGCGATTATGGAATCGGTGCTGTGTTGACACAACGCGATTCAAATGACGAAGAAAAACCAATCGCCTACATGAGCAAGAAATTAAATACTGCACAAAGAAACTATAGTGTGACGGAAAGGGAATGTTTATCTGCGTTAACTGCAATTGACAAGTTTAGATGTTATCTTGAGTTACAGGAATTTGAAGTGATCACTGATCATGCGAGCCTCGTTTGGCTTATGAAGCAGCCAAATTTGAAAGGTCGACTTGCGAGATGGGCAATGCAGCTGCAGGGGTATCACTTTTCTATTAGTCATCGCAAGGGAAGAGATCATATCGTACCAGACGCTCTGTCGCGCTTATACAATGATGAAATCGCTAGCATAGAGTGTCATCGCCCTCTTGTAGATATGAATTCACCAAATTTTCAAGACACCGAATATAAAGAGTTACAATCAAGAATTCAGGCAGATTTAGAGAAATATCCAGACGTAAAAGTAGTAGATAACTTTGTTTACATAAGGACTGAACACGATGATGGAACTGAGGCAAGTCAGTTATCAATGTGGAAACTGTGGTTACCAACAAGTCTGACTCATGGGGTTATTGTTCGCGTACACGATAGTGTAGAATCAGCTCATGGAGGTATGAGCAAAACTATTGACTTGGTGAGGCGAAATTTTTATTGGCCAGGAATGGGTAAACAAATCAGAGATTATGTGAGGAATTGTGAGATTTGTAAGACCACTAAAGCACCCAATTATGTTTTGCGACCGCCAATGGGAAATCAAGTTGAATCTGATAGACCCTTTCAAAGATTGTACATTGATTTGTTAGGACCGTATCCAAGGAGTCGACAAGGAAATATAGGCTTGTTAATTGTCTTAGATCATTTTTCGAAATTTCATTGGCTTTGTCCTTTGAAAAAATTTTCGTCAATAAATATTATCAAATTTTTACAGAATAGTATATTTTCCAGTTACGGAGTGCCTGAGATTATCATCAGTGATAATGGAAAGCAATTTACTGCAAAGGAGTTTAAAAGTTTTTTAGAATCTTTCGGTATTAAGCATCTTTTCACTGCTTTATACTCGCCGCAAGCAAACGCTTCTGAACGCGTTAACAGATCAATAATTTCTGCTATACGAGCATATTTGACTTCTGATCAAAGAGACTGGGACAAAAATATTGCCAGCATTAGTTGTGCGTTGCGAAATGGTTGTCATCAAAGTATTGGTATGTCACCTTATTATGCCATTTTTGGATTTCATATGATTATATCATGGATCGACATATAAATTGCTTAGAAATTTAAACTTGGTAAATGAATCTATTTCACCACTTAAGCAAGAAGATAAACTTACCTTATTAAGGGATAAAATCAAACATAAATTATCTTACGCTTATGAGCAACAATCCAAACAATATAATTTGAGATCAAAAGAAGTTAATTTTTCGGTAGGACAAGAAGTATTCCGCAGGAATTTTACTCAGAGTAATTTTGAGAAAAACATTTCCGCAAAATTATGCCCTCTTTACGTTAAAGCACGAGTGCGAAAAAAGATGGGAAATTCCACTTATGTGTTAGAAGATTTAAAGGGACAGCTGGTTGGCACGTTTCACGCCAAAGATATTCGTCAGTAATAGTACTCTTTCGTTTTTCGTTTTTTCAGGCTAATCCGCCCTAGGTTAAAAACCTGGCTGATTATCCAGGCTTGTAGAGTACTCGGATATTTATATTTTGTTGGGGAAACAAACTGAGCGATTTTTTTTTCTTCTTCTTTAAAATTTTATTTAAATAAACGTTATGCTTGGCTTACGATATTCAAATTAGCTAAGACCAGCACCAATGTTGCAATCGACGATCAAGGCAATGCAACTTTGCGTGTGTAAGGTTCGGTAAAAGTACGAAGGTAGAGGCTAACGCTGACAAGGCTTGTGGTTAGATCCGGTGGCACATAATGTTCTTTTCAATTCTGACTACTGATCGAGAAGGACGTATGTGACTGCTGAAATTAAACTCAATTTAAAGTCACGCCACGCCTGCAATTTAATAAAAAGGCAAATCTTCTTTGCGTTATCGCATCATTGCGAAATATTGATTTGTTTTAAGCTTTTTGGAGTGAAGCTTCCATGCACTTGTTGCGAAGGTAAATATTTCGGGCGTACGAGTAGAGAAAATTCAAGTTTTTTAATTTTCATTAATTTTGGTTAGATTTGCAAGGGCAGATTCCCCATAAGCGCAAATTGTTGTACAAGTTTGGCATTAACTACAACAATTGTTTTGCGTGGGTGTGTGTCTCTGGGAGATCTGGAGCAGCAAGACGTTTTGGGAGCTTAGCAAGTGGTCAGCTGGCTTTGCTGCACTTAGCTACCAATTCGCCGTAAACGATCCAAAGGGGATTGAGCGCAACGTCGGAGAGGCAGTCAGACGTTTTAATAACTTCCACCAAAGCAGCAGCAGAAAAACGAGCACAAAAGCTCAAAGTTAAAATTTTGTAAAAAAAACGAAAAATCTAAGAACAATTAGTTCTAAAATCAATCTAAAACCTAAAATATTAAAAGTAGTGCGGCAAATTGTGTTAATCTTATACCTGTGAGTTAAAAGAACAAACATTTCTAAAGTCGGTTATGAACAGAGAACATATTAAAATTAAACAATTGAGTGAATCTCACATACAAGCAGTGACAATATAAAAGAACGAAAAATGAGTGAACAGCAAACGATACGCAAAGCGTGCGTGTAACTTTTTAGCACAAAATAAAACATGCAAATACTCAAATAAAATAACAAAAAAAAAAAAAAAACACCTTAACCTTAACCTTAAAAATACCCTACGTTAAACACTTAATAACAACCAATAAACTGGATCATCGTGGAGGCCTTCATCGACATCTGGTAATGGGGTGAGTGAAAACAACAATCATTATAACTATTACAAAAGAAACATTTGAACCTAAATGAGTGAAAAATAAATATTTAACATAGTTGCTTAACCAAAGTGCGTGAGTAAGTAAGCGAACAGGCATACCGACTCATTATAGAGAAGTGTATTATCGGATTATGCGTAGATAAGCACGGCTAAAAAATTTGGTTCAGCAATTATCATTGTTATGCTTTGAGCAATCGCTGTACGCATTGTCTGCATTCTTTATGCTATGCAGAAAGTGATGCTCTCGCTAACGTTTGAGTGCAATAGCAGGTGCTCACGCATGCTAATATAAATTGAGCATATTTCGCTGTCGCTTTGAGTGTAAACTTAAATGCACTGCTTGCGTATTCTTTTCTGTTTGAGATTTATATGCTCATGTCGTTTTACATGCAAACGTTTATTACGTTAATAACAGCTGAGTGTCTGCGAGATTTACAAACTTATTTAACCTGATTAAAATTAATGTTTTTGTTTAATTTATTTATTGATAAAAGTTCAAACCTTTTATATATATATTGTATTTTTTTTTTCCCCGATATTATATTAAATACAGGTATAAGAAACACAATAACCGCCCGTTTAAAAAAAAAAAAATAAATAAATAATTATATTTGCTTTGTTTACATTAAAATTAGTACAATGAACTCAGAAAAAAGGAAAACTTGTGCAGACGTAAATTTTACGCACATTTAGAAAACATTTTCGTTAAAATTTATAGGATATAGGTTAAATAATTTTAATAAACAAACAGGAATTTTAGTATCACTACATAGTATAAAATAAAGTCGATTTTTCTGTCCCCTTGACTGAACAGATCTTCAAAACTACGCAACGGATTTTGATGCGGTTTTTTTTAATAGATAGAGTGATTGAAAAGGAAGGTTTTAATGTTAAAAAACCCAATTAATAGTGGTCGAGCGATTCTTCATTTATCTCATTTTTTGTAATGAAAATAAAAATTTCAAATATCATAGTACGCCGGGATTTTGCTGTCAAATTTCAACTTTTTACAGAGTTGACAGAAAAAATTATTATTTGTATTGTTTGTGATACATATAGAACTGACTAAATTTTGTTCATTCAGAAATTATAAAGTCATGCCTGGACGTAGTCGTTCGAACTTAGGTCGTAGTACTGTGAACGCCAAAAGATTACGTTTAACAAGAAATGAAGAATCGTCTACGGAACATGAGGCTCGCCTTAGTCAGTCTCGGGATAGATATGAAGCTGAGATGGAGAGAGAATCTTCAGTAGAGCGTGGGGTTCGCCGCAGCCGAGATAGGGTAAGACATCAAATACAGAGAGCCAGAGAATCAGCACGAGTAACTAATTCATGGGCAAACAAAGAAAATTCTGCCATGAATTATGCTCCTACAATTTCTTACAAGGACGATCGAATAGTATCAATAGGTACTATGTCAGTGGAGTGTGAACATTTTTTATTTTAAACTTTTCAACATATACGTAGCGAAGCACGTACCGGGCCGCTAGTTGAAGATAAACAAAAATGAAATAAAATGAAGTTTATTAATGTTAATAAGATGAATTTTAATACAGTGAATAGAACTAATAATGAATAAATTTAATATGGATTGCTAAGTAAATTTCTTCTTTCCTTGAAGTGATGTGAAGGTGGGGTGGTAACAGGGTAACCAAATTTGGGAGTTTTCAGGAAAATGTTCGCGTGCGGAAAACTCAACGGTAGGGAGGGTTGTGACACGCTGCTGCAATAACAACAGTGCAGTCGGTGCATTGCAGTCATGCTAAATCGAAGTGTGTCTATTGCTGCAATGTATCTTTTTTGTGGTCTTAGTTGAGTGTTATTATTTTTTCGTGTTAGCATCATACATAATGGCAAGGGACATTTTTTTAAATTATTATGTAACCTGAGGTTGAAGATTGAAAAGGTCAAGAACCCCCCCACAGGCTGTTTTGCTAGTCGTGTCCCAATCGATCTTCTTCTCTTTCAACAAAACTCAGGAAGTACCACTTTTACGGAAGGCCGGGGTCTACGTGGCTCTACGACATCTTAGGAGCTAGATAAATCTATTCGGCTACTGTACATTTATTAGTGTCTAACCAAAGTGGGTACGTTACACTAAGGCAACGATAACAACCAACAGAGCCAAAAAGGCATTTCACTTTGGTAATTTCCAACGTTTTCCACTAAAATATTTCCAAGTATAATGTTATATATAAAGTAACGCTTAAGAAGTTTTTTTTAAGAATGGATAGGTCAACAACAGTTTACTTCAAAGTAGAAATCTACCATTGCATTTTTTTATTAGTATTTTTTGAATTTTTTTTTTATAAAGTCATAGTGCTGGAATCTGTAATACTAATTTAATTTTTTTTTACCAGTGTTTTTTTATAAACTTTAATTTTTTGCATATACATGCTTTATATTGAACATGCTTTGTGAAAACTGAGATGAACGTTTCGCTCGCTACAAATCATCATTTGAGTACAAAATTAGTTTTTTTTTTCATTTTTAAGTAAAAATGCTGGATTCTGTTTCTTCAGGACTAAAGAATTGAAGATTTCATTTAAGTATGTATATTCAATTCAACGCTGCCCACCAACAGAGGTAAAAAGGCATTCCACTTTGCTCATTGCCAACCATTTTCACTATGGTATATCCAAGTATAATATTATTTATATAGTACTTGTGCGGCGGCCGATGTTCGCACGTCGTCCTCTAGGCATTTCAGACTATGGACAAACTGGTGAATTTAACCTCAAATGCACAATCCACATAGTTTACACAGATCAACTTACCACCTTCAAGACACGATATGACGCTGTCATTCCCAACCTGATTAATAAATTACCGCACATAAGGTGACGAAATAAAATATATTTGCAAAAATTGGTGCAGTTCATTTAACGTTGGCACCATTGAACCATGCAAATGATATATTTGTCCTTGTATCTGTAATTGCAATGAATTATTTGTCTATATCTATACTAATATTATAAAGAGGAAAGGTTTGATTTTTTGTTTGTTTGTTTGCTTGTATGAATATTAGTATAGATAAGTCTGAATTCTTTCTGACGATCTAACTCCAGAACGCAAGAACCGATTTGAACGCTTTTGCATTCGTTGGCAAGGTCTAGGGCTCCGTCAGGTTTTTAGCAAAGAAATTTCAGGAAAATGTTCAACAGGAATGCAGGAAACCCGGGAAAGTTTTTTTACACCCTTAACGAAAATCCTTTATCATGTTACCTTTGGATTACATGTCGTTACATTGTTTGACAGCTTCTCATTGTAATATGTTCAGTTTTGACGATAAAGTTATTCGTTTGTTAACAGTTCAACTGGAAACACGTTTATTGTGCAAACTTTTATTAAATTTCAACAGCAACTATTTGTCTTTAAGGTGGTAAGTTGATCTGTGTAAATTATGTGTATTGTGCATTTGAGGTTTAATTCTCCAGTCTGTTCATAGTCTAAAATGACTAGAGGACGACGATCAACCATCGGCCGCCGCACAAGACATGCAAGCCAGCAACAAGTGTATTAACAAAGCCAAAATATAAAAAGAGAAAATGCTCGATTGAGTACGCGAAGATCATTGGTATCATACAATCGCTTGGCATTCCAATATGATCCCACTGCGAACTACAGTGATAATGACAATTTAGATATTGGACCAATGACGACTGTATGTCGATATTGCAATGCGCTATAGTTTAAAAGAGAAACGGCTGGATTGTGTTACGCAAGTGGAAAAGTTAAACTGGATCCATTACTTAACCACCACAACACCCACTGAAAGCATTGTTCGATGGAACTGATCCCGATTCCAACCATTTTCTTCAACACATCCTTGAATACAATAATTGCTTTCGCATGACTTCATTTGGAGCTAATATCATTCGAGAAGGCGGATTCATGCCGACTTGCAAAGTAAAATATCATACAACCAATTACTCACGCCAATGAATAACACCAAGACAATCAATTGCAACACAAACCAACTACACATACACCACACTCTACACCATGATCAGAAGTCACACAGTATTCTTCAACTAGAAAACCCGGCGAACTCCGTTACGCCACTTCGTTTTTTTAAACATTTCGTTTGGGGATTAAAAGATGAAGAATGAAGATGATGATGACAATTTGAATATTAGACCAATGACCACTGTATGTCGATTAACCTCAAATGCACAATCCACATAGTTTACACAGATCAACTTACCACCTTCAAGACACGATATGACGCTGTCATTCCCAACCCGTTAATAAATTACCGCACATAAGGTGACGAAATAAAATATATTTGCAAAAATTGATGCAGTTCATTTAACGTTAGCACCATTGAACCATGCAAATGATATATTTGTCCTTGTATCTGTAATTGCAATGAATTATTTGTTGAAGAATACTGTGTGACTTCTGATCATGGTGTAGAGTGTGGTGTATGTGTAGTTGGTTTGTGTTGCAATTGATTGTCTTGGTGTTATTCATTGGCGTGAGTAATTGGTTGTATGATATTTTACTTTGCAAGTCGGCATGAATCCGCCTTCTCGAATGATATTAGCTCCAAATGAAGTCATGCGAAAGCAATTATTGTATTCAAGGATGTGTTGAAGAAAATGGTTGGAATCGGGATCAGTTCCATCGAACAATGCTTTCAGTGGGTGTTGTGGTGGTTAAGTAATGGATCCAGTTTAACTTTTCCACTTGCGTAACACAATCCAGCCGTTTCTCTTTTAAACTATAGCGCATTGCAATATCGACATACAGTCGTCATTGGTCCAATATCTAAATTGTCATTATCACTGTAGTTCGCAGTGGGATCATATTGGAATGCCAAGCGATTGTATGATACCAATGATCTTCGCGTACTCAATCGAGCATTTTCTCTTTTTATATTTTGGCTTTGTTAATACACTTGTTGCTGGCTTGCATGTCTTGTGCGGCGGCCGATGGTTGATCGTCGTCCTCTAGGCATTTTAGACTATGAACAGACTGGAGAATTAAACCTCAAATGCACAATACACATAATTTACACAGATCAACTTACCACCTTAAAGACAAATAGTTGCTGTTGAAATTTAATAAAAGTTTGCACAATAAACGTGTTTCCAGTTGAACTGTTAACAAACGAATAACTTTATCGTCAAAACTGAACATATTACAATGAGAAGCTGTCAAACAATGTAACGACATGTAATCCAAAGGTAACATGATAAAGGATTTTCGTTAAGGGTGTAAAAAACTTTCCCGGGTTTCCTGCATTCCAGTTGAACATTTTCCTGAAATTTCTTTGCTAAAAACCTCACGGAGCCCTAGACCTTGCCAACGAATGCAAAAGCGTTCAAATCGGTTCTTGCGTTCTGGAGTTAGATCGTCAGAAAGAATTCAGACTTATCTATACTAATATTCATACAAACAAACAAACAAACAAAAAATCAAACCTTTCCTCTTTATAATATTAGTATAGATAATAAAGTATATGGCACAACTAAAAAAAAAACAAAAATTGAATAATTGTATAATAGGAATTGTTAAACAAACGAAAACAGAATGCAAATACACTAAAACAAGTAAGAATTTTCAAACAAATTATGTAGAACCAAACATTGTATTAACTTGGAATTTTCCTGAATCAATCATCAATCAAAATTGTATGAACAATGTAATTAAAATTAAAGGAAATAATATTATAAAAATTTATAATTGTGAACTGCAAATAAATGAAATTTCAATAATCAATTCAAGATTAGACTTCACACAAAATATCTATGTAAGCAATAACGTAACTAAACTTGAACCATTGTCTTATATCCAAACTAAAGAATTAATATTGCAACACACAAATTATTATAATACATTTCAAACAGTAACATTTACATTATTAACAATTACGATATTAAGCATACTATTATACTTAATCTATAAGTTCAAAAGCCTACCTAAAACACTTATTGTAAAATATAGTAAACCTAAAGAACAGGAAATAAGTAATGACCAACTTGAATTACCGAATGTCGAACAAGATCAACCCGCCTTGTATCCTAAAATAGGAACAAATTAACGTGACGCAAATTTCTAAGTGTGGGCGAGTGAGATATCTAATATGCATACATATTGATACCTCAAATATGTTTCACATAAGATCGCACCCTTACACATTAAGCACGCACCCTGATCATATTACACCCTAAATCCTAACACAGGAAACGGTTCAGACATAAAACTAGAACCTAAGTACATTTGTAAATCATGCGTAATGCCACAAACGCACTAGACATAAACATAACTTTAAAATCACGCCATAAGCGTGAGATCGTAAACCTAAGCATATTTCGGTATGAGCATTTTCTAACGTAAATAATTGATAGGAGTGACTCTCACTCAACCACAAGCGTGGGATTGCAATCATAAGCATTTTCTCAAAAAAGACTCCACTCAAAGACTCAAACCGAGGTTTGCTTTGCACGACAGAAAATTTAAGAAGTTAGTTTTAGAATTTGTCTTCGTCAATGAACATCGTGTTCACTTTAATATTACTCTAACATTGTAATTAGACTTAGACATCTATTTCTCAAATAAAATTGTTATCTATACTAATATTATAAAGAGGAAAGGTTTGATTTTTTGTTTGTTTGTTTGTTTGTATGAATATTAGTATAGATAGGTCTGAATTCTTTCTGACGATCTAACTCCAGAACGCAAGAACCGCTTTTGCATTCGTTGGCAAGGTCTAGGGCTCCGTGAGGTTTTTAGCAAAGAAATTTCAGGAAAATGTTCAACAGGAATGCAGGAAACCCGGGAAAGTTTTTTACACCCTTAACGAAAATCCTTTATCATGTTACCTTTGGATTACATGTCGTTACATTGTTTGACAGCTTCTCATTGTAATATGTTCAGTTTTGACGATAAAGTTATTCGTTTGTTAACAGTTCAACTGGAAACACGTTTATTGTGCAAACTTTTATTAAATTTCAACAGCAACTATTTGTCTTTAAGGTGGTAAGTTGATCTGTGTAAATTATGTGTATTGTGCATTTGAGGTTTAATTCTCCAGTCTGTTCATAGTCTAAAATGCCTAGAGGACGACGATCAACCATCGGCCGCCGCACAAGACATGCAAGCCAGCAACAAGTGTATTAACAAAGCCAAAATATAAAAAGAGAAAATGCTCGATTGAGTACGCGAAGATCATTGGTATCATACAATCGCTTGGCATTCCAATATGATCCCACTGCGAACTACAGTGATAATGACAATTTAGATATTGGACCAATGACGACTGTATGTCGATATTGCAATGCGCTATAGTTTAAAAGAGAAACGGCTGGATTGTGTTACGCAAGTGGAAAAGTTAAACTGGATCCATTACTTAACCACCACAACACCCACTGAAAGCATTGTTCGATGGAACTGATCCCGATTCCAACCATTTTCTTCAACACATCCTTGAATACAATAATTGCTTTCGCATGACTTCATTTGGAGCTAATATCATTCGAGAAGGCGGATTCATGCCGACTTGCAAAGTAAAATATCATACAACCAATTACTCACGCCAATGAATAACACCAAGACAATCAATTGCAACACAAACCAACTACACATACACCACACTCTACACCATGATCAGAAGTCACACAGTATTCTTCAACTAGAAAACCCGGCGAACTCCGTTACGCCACTTCGTTTTTTTAAACATTTCGTTTGGGGATTAAAAGATGAAGAATGAAGATGATGATGACAATTTGGATATTAGACCAATGACCACTGTATGTCGATATTGTAATGCGCTAAAGTTTAAAAGAGAAAGGCTGGATTGTGCTGCGCAAGTGAAAAGTCAAACTGGATCCATTACTTACACCACAACACCCACTGAAAGCATTGTTCGATGGAAGTGTTCCCGATTCCAACTATTTTCTTCAACACATCCTTGAATACAATAACTGTATTCGCATGACTTCATTTGTTTGGAGCTAATAAAGATAAAACGCATACAACCAATTATCATCTGTGTACACTTGTTGCTGGCTTGCATGTCTTGTGCGGCGGCCGATGTTCGCACGTCGTCCTCTAGGCATTTCAGACTATGGACAAACTGGTGAATTTAACCTCAAATGCACAATCCACATAGTTTACACAGATCAACTTACCACCTTCAAGACACGATATGACGCTGTCATTCCCAACCTGATTAATAAATTACCGCACATAAGGTGACGAAATAAAATATATTTGCAAAAATTGATGCGGTTCATTTAACGTTGGCACCATTGAACCATGCAAATGATATATTTGTCCTTGTATCTGTAATTGCAATGAATTATTTGTTGAAGAATACTGTGTGACTTCTGATCATGGTGTAGAGTGTGGTGTATGTGTAGTTGGTTTGTGTTGCAATTGATTGTCTTGGTGTTATTCATTGGCGTGAGTAATTGGTTGTATGATATTTTACTTTGCAAGTCGGCATGAATCCGCCTTCTCGAATGATATTAGCTCCAAATGAAGTCATGCGAAAGCAATTATTGTATTCAAGGATGTGTTGAAGAAAATGGTTGGAATCGGGATCAGTTCCATCGAACAATGCTTTCAGTGGGTGTTGTGGTGGTTAAGTAATGGATCCAGTTTAACTTTTCCACTTGCGTAACACAATCCAGCCGTTTCTCTTTTAAACTTTAGCGCATTGCAATATCGACATACAGTCGTCATTGGTCCAATATCTAAATTGTCATTATCACTGTAGTTCGCAGTGGGATCATATTGGAATGCCAAGCGATTGTATGATACCAATGATCTTCGCGTACTCAATCGAGCATTTTCTCTTTTTATATTTTGGCTTTGTTAATACACTTGTTGCTGGCTTGCATGTCTTGTGCGGCGGCCGATGGTTGATCGTCGTCCTCTAGTCATTTTAGACTATGAACAGACTGGAGAATTAAACCTCAAATGCACAATACACATAATTTACACAGATCAACTTACCACCTTAAAGACAAATAGTTGCTGTTGAAATTTAATAAAAGTTTGCACAATAAACGTGTTTCCAGTTGAACTGTTAACAAACGAATAACTTTATCGTCAAAACTGAACATATTACAATGAGAAGCTGTCAAACAATGTAACGACATGTAATCCAAAGGTAACATGATAAAGGATTTTCGTTAAGGGTGTAAAAAACTTTCCCGGGTTTCCTGCATTCCTGTTGAACATTTTCCTGAAATTTCTTTGCTAAAAACCTCACGGAGCCCTAGACCTTGCCAACGAATGCAAAAGCGTTCAAATCGGTTCTTGCGTTCTGGAGTTAGATCGTCAGAAAGAATTCAGACTTATCTATACTAATATTCATACAAACAAACAAACAAACAAAAAATCAAACCTTTCCTCTTTATAATATTAGTATAGATATAGACAAATAATTCATTGCAATTACAGATACAAGGACAAATATATCATTTGCATGGTTCAATGGTGCCAACGTTAAATGAACTGCATCAATTTTTGCAAATATATTTTATTTCGTCACCTTATGTGCGGTAATTTATTAATCAGGTTGGGAATGACAGCGTCATATCGTGTCTTGAAGGTGGTAAGTTGATCTGTGTAAACTATGTGGATTGTGCATTTGAGGTTAAATTCACCAGTTTGTCCATAGTCTAAAATGCCTAGAGGACGACGTGCGAACATCGGCCGCCGCACAAGACATGCAAGCCAGCAACAAGTGTACACAGATGATAATTGGTTGTATGCGTTTTATCTTTATTAGCTCCAAACAAATGAAGTCATGCGAATACAGTTATTGTATTCAAGGATGTGTTGAAGAAAATAGTTGGAATCGGGAACACTTCCATCGAACAATGCTTTCAGTGGGTGTTGTGGTGTAAGTAATGGATCCAGTTTGACTTTTCACTTGCGCAGCACTATCCAGCCTTTCTCTTTTAAACTTTAGCGCATTACAATATCGACATACAGTGGTCATTGGTCTAATATCCAAATTGTCATCATCATCTTCATTCTTCATCTTTTAATCCCCAAACGAAATGTTAAAAAAAACGAAGTGGCGTAACGGAGTTCGCCGGGTTTTCTAGTATATAAATAAGCACGCTACATAACATTAGTGTATGGGAGGTGGCCCAAGGAGTTGTCGAATTGGGTCCAAATTTTGCATCCATAATTTTTTTACACCCTTCCATGTCCTGACAAAGTTTCGTAACAAATAATTAATTTTAAAGCATAGCTCTAGTACAAAAGTTGCGAAAAAAGGACTTAAGTGTTTAGGAGGTACTCGATGGAGTGGTCCTAATTAAAAATCCTTTCTTATTGCTCACTTTCAACCTGAATGGAATATTTGGTGAAAATTTTAGACTTCTAGCTCTTATCATTTAGGCTGTGGGTCTCTCAACAATCAGTCAGGACAAACTCTTTTATATATATAGATTACATTTCTTAAGATCCTATTTGATAGTGTGTTTGTTTTTGCACTGTTGGTGAACATGTTTATTGCTTTCATTTAGCTTGCTACAGATACAACAATGTATGCGTGCATTAACCAATATATGCACTTGCATTTTTTGTCATGTACAAAAGAATGTTAAATGTACTTAGATGCATGTGTATGTAAGTACATATGTGCATTTGCAACACCAACTAAAGTTACAAATGTCAGCTCGAAAATTATATCAAAACAACAATGGCAATTGGAATTTGTGTATTAAGTTTTGTTTGATAATTAGCAAGTATGTAGATAAATCCACTCGCGTAACATATTCTGGTGTACAAAACCAAGTTATGTTTTAATTGATTTGTTTTAAATCAATGATACCAACAAAAAGAAGCATTGCGAGCCCAACAACAACACTTACTAACAACAACAACGAATGCTACTTGATTCAAAAAACAATTGTCAAATGCACAAATAAGAAAATAGAATAACGGAGACACATCTACAGACGGCAGAAGTGGAATGGGTGATTTGTTTTGTTTTTCTATATGCGGCCGCAATAGCTTGTGCGCAGACGGCAGTAGTGGAATGGGTCATGTGTTTTGTTTTTGTACACACGGCGGCGTTGAAACTCACAGCTTGTGCGACAATGAGGCGCCAGAATGGTGGAATGAGGTAAAGTGATTAATGCAATTCGATTTTGGCAGGTACTCGAAGGAGTGGTCCAAATTAAAAATCTTGTCTTAGTGCTCACTTTCACCGAGAATGGAATATTTTGTGAAAATTTCAGCCTTCTAGCTCTTATCGTTTAGGCTGTGGGCCTCTCAACAATCAGTCAGTCAGTCAGTCAGGACAAACTATTTTATATATATAGACTAGTAAGTGCCCTGCTTGCTTCGCTGCGCCGAAAGTTTTAACAAAATTTTAGCAATTTTAGCAATAGATATAAAATAAATAAGTTAGAAAATGTTTAACAACATATTATCAAAGTATTTAATATTTCCTTTTTCACGCCATCATTGAGGTTGAGAATCAGACGCGTCAATATACTTTGATACCAAAGGTATCATATTATATTGGGTTTATGCAATGCCCGTCAAGGTGTCTGTTCGTCCGTCCGCCCGTCCGTCCGTTTGAACGCAACTTTTTTCGACACCCTGAAATCTAGAGCCTTGCAACTTTGCAAATATCTTGGTACATACCTTCGTCAGACAAAGTGTTAAATTTGGCTCTACGACCTCAGGGCCCTGGGAAATCGATAACAAATCGATACTTCGATGTGCAAATCGATGAAACACATATATATATCACATTTTAACAGCTAGAGTCACCAAATTTGTGGGCAAGATAGCCGATGACATTCCTCAAAAACTGCATCGAAAGTTTGGATGCCACGCCCACCTCTTCCGCCCCAGCCCCCCATCAGATATAATCGAAAATGACTGTATTTCCCACATTTTTAAAGCTATACTCACGAAATTTGATGGGAAGGTAGATGCTGAAGTCTTACAAAGATATGCATTAAAATTTTGAATGCCACGCCCCACTGATACCGCCCACCTTCTAAAATCTGAAAACTCTCTATCTTTTTCAGTTTTCGGGCTAGAGTCACCAAATTCGGTAGAAACATTGTTAGTGACATCCGTAACCGATCTACAACAAAGTTTTATATGCCACGCCCACCTTTTCCACCCACCTCGTAAAATCTGAAATTTCTATATATTTCCCACTTTTTTACGCTAGAGTCACCAAATTTGGAAACATTGTTAGTGACATCCGTAACAAATGTGCAATATTTGATGCCACACCCACTTATACCGCCCACCTAAATATCTTTCTCAGTTTTTGCGCTAGTCTCCAAACTTGATAGGAAGATAGAAGGTGCCATCCGCCACAGATATGCATCACAAATCTGAATGTCACGTCTACCCCTTCTGCCTGCCTTTTTATACCCAAAAACCCCATACTTTACAAATACATACAAACTTACATATGTGCTTTGCTTGCTTGTTCAAAATTGTATATCAACAATGTTTGTGTGGTACGACGTTTTGTCTGAGTTAGATAAGCAGCAAGTAAGCAAATCTACCACTATACAAAGATGTTCAAGATTAATTGTTATCGCGCAAAGGGCTCGCTATAAAAAACAAATACAAATTGAATGTATGTACATATGTACATATCTATACAACTTTTTTGCATTAAATATACATACATATGAATGCAGATTACATTTTCTTAAGTTTCTATTTGTTGGTGCGTTTGTTTTTGCACTGTGTATACATATATTTGCACTTGCATTTTTTGTTGTATATATGTATGTACAAAAGAATGTTAAATGTACGTACATACATATGTGCATTTGCAACACCAAGCAAAGTTACAAATGTCAGCTCAAAAATTATATCAGAATAACAATGGCAATAGGTATTTGTGTGTTAAGTTTTGTTTGATAATAAGCAAGTATGTAGGTAAAACCAATCGCGTAACATATTCTGGTGTACAAAACCAAATTATGTTTTAATTGATTTGTTTTAAATCAATGATACCAACAAAAAGAAGCATTGCGAGCCCAACAACAACACTTACTAACAACAACAACAACAAAAAAGAAAAGAGAATAACGGCGACACATCTACAGACGGCAGAAGTGGAATGGGTGATTTGTTTTGTTTTTGTATATGCGGCCGCAATAGCTTGTGCGCAGACGGCAGTAGTGGAATGGGTCATGTATTTTTTTTTTGTACACACGGCGGCGTTGAAACTCACAGCTTGTGCGACAGTGAGGCGCCAGAATGGTGGAATGAGGTAAAGTGATTAATGCAATGAGATTTTTTTAGGTACTCGAAGGGGTGGTCCAAATTAAAATCCTTTTTAAGTGCTCACTTTTAACCTGAATGGAATATTTGGTGAAAATTTCAGCCTTCTAGCTCTTTTCGTTTAGGCTGTGGGCCTCTCAACAATCAGGACAAACTATTTTATATATATAGATTAGCTTGCTACAGATACAACAATGTATGCGTGCATTAACCAATATATGCACTTGCATTTTTGTTAATACATATGTATGTAGGTACTAAATAATGAAAATGCACGTACATACATGTGTATGTATGTACATATGTGCATTTGCAACACCAACTAAAGTTACAAATGTCAGTTTGAAAATAATATCAAAACAACAATGGCAATAGGTATTTGTGTGTTAAGTTTTGTTTGATAATTAGCAAGTATGTAGATAAGACCACTCGCGTAACATATTCTGGTGTACAAAAACAAATTATGTTTTAATTGATTTGTTTTAAATCAATGATACCAACAAAAAGAAGCAACAACAACACTTACAACAACAACAACAACAAATGCTACTTAATTCGAAAAACAATTGTCAAAGGCACAAAGAAGAAAAGAGAATAACGGAGAGAGACACATCTACAGACGGCAAAAAGTGGAATGGGTCATTTTTTTTATTTTTTTGTTTGAAACCTCGGCGGCGTTGAAACTCACAGCTTGTGCGACAATGAGGCGCCAGAGTGGTGGAATGAGGTAAAGTGATTAATGCAATTAATTGAGTTGTTCAAAATTTAATCCAAATTAAAAATCCTTTCTTAGTGCTCACTTTCAAGCTGCATTGAATATTATGTGAAAATTTCAGCCTTCTAGCTCTTATCGTTTAGGCTGTGGGCCTCTCAACAAGCAGGACAAACTATTTTATATATATAGATTAGCTTGCTACAGATACAACAATGTATGCGTGCATTAACCAATATATGCACTTGCATTTTTGTTAATACATATGTATGTAGGTACTAAATAATGAAAATGCACGTACATACATGTGTATGTATGTACATATGTGCATTTGCAACACCAACTAAAGTTACAAATGTCAGTTTGAAAATAATATCAAAACAACAATGGCAATAGGTATTTGTGTGTTAAGTTTTGTTTGATAATTAGCAAGTATGTAGATAAGACCACTCGCGTAACATATTCTGGTGTACAAAAACAAATTATGTTTTAATTGATTTGTTTTAAATCAATGATACCAACAAAAAGAAGCAACAACAACACTTACAACAACAACAAACGCTGCTGGGGTCGTAAATCAATTGTCATGGGCACAAAGAAGAAAAGAAAAAAACTCATTTGTTTTGATTTTATCAACTCGTATATATGTATATTAGCTTGCTACAGATACAACAATGTATGCGTGCATTAACCAATATATGCACTTGCATTTTTGTTAATACATATGTATGTAGGTACTAAATAATGAAAATGCACGTACATACATGTGTATGTATGTACATATGTGCATTTGCAACACCAACTAAAGTTACAAATGTCAGTTTGAAAATAATACCAAAACAACAATGGCAATAGGTATTTGTGTGTTAAGTTTTGTTTGATAATTAGCAAGTATGTAGATAAGACCACTCGCGTAACATATTCTGGTGTACAAAAACAAATTATGTTTTAATTGATTTGTTTTAAATCAATGATACCAACAAAAAGAAGCAACAACAACACTTACAACAACAACAAACGCTGCTGGGGTCGTAAATCAATTGTCATGGGCACAAAGAAGAAAAGAAAAAAACTCATTTGTTTTGATTTTATCAACTCGTATATATGTATATTAGCTTGCTACAGATACAACAATGTATGCGTGCATTAACCAATATATGCACTTGCATTTTTGTTAATACATATGTATGTAGGTACTAAATAATGAAAATGCACGTACATACATGTGTATGTATGTACATATGTGCATTTGCAACACCAACTAAAGTTATAAATGTCAGTTTGAAAATAATATCAAAACAACAATGGCAATAGGTATTTGTGTGTTAAGTTTTGTTTGATAATTAGCAAGTATGTAAGTAAAACCAATCGCGTAACATATTCTGGTGTACAAAAACAAATAATGTTTTAATTGATATGTTTTAAATCAATGATACCAACAAAAAGAAGCATTGCGAGCCCAACAACAACACTTACTAACAACAACAAACGCAACTTGATTCGAAAAACA
Organism: Scaptomyza pallida; assembly: GCA_018152965.1. Lineage (NCBI taxonomy): Eukaryota > Metazoa > Arthropoda > Insecta > Diptera > Drosophilidae > Scaptomyza > Scaptomyza pallida. Next base: position 74,017 of record JAECXP010000073.1, read on the forward strand.
ATTATCAAATGCACAAAGAAGAAAAGAAAAAAGCTCATGTATTTTGTTATTGTAAATTCGCTCGCGGTCAAACTCCCAGCATGTGTATTTATGTACTAATAGATTACATTTCTTAAGATTCAATTTCTTAGTGTTTGTTGAAAATTGATTACAGATTAAATTATATTTAAAAAAATACAGTTTTTAAAATAAAAATATAAATATGCTGATGAAATGGCTGCTGCTTTGACGGAGGCTGTTGCGGTTGGGGCTGTTAAAAAAAACCTTTGAAGCTGCGGTAGCAACAAAACATAAATCGCTGTATAAGAAAGCATTTAAACAAATAGCAGTGCAAAACAGAAACGCATTTGAAGCAATGAAGTTGGGGTTAAAAAGAATGCAAGGAGGAGTTGCAGAAGCTGCAACATGAGTTGAATTGTTCTCAACCTATTTTTAAAACATTCATCTCATTTTGCAACTTTTGCAACTCCTCCTTGCATTGTTTTTTTATCTCCAAATTCATTGCTTCAATTGCTTTTTTGTTTTGCACTACTATTTGCTTTTGCTTTTTAATTATTAAATTTAATTTTTTGTTTAAATTAAAAATTTTCTGATGCAGCGATTTAAGGTTCTGTTGCTGCCGCAGCTTCAAAGGTTTTTTAACTTGCCTTAACTGATGCTGTTGCCGCTGCTGCTGCTGTGGCTGCTGCTGCTGCTGTCGTTGGAGCTGATGTTGACGCTGCAGTGGCTGTACCAATGGCTGCTGCTGAAACAGCTGTTGCTGCTCCGGCTGAAAATGCAGCAGCTGTGGCTGAAATTGCTGCTGCTGCAGTGGCTGGAACAGCTGCTGCTGCAGTGGCTGGAACTGCTGCTGTGGCTGTGGCTGGAACTGCTGCTGCGGCTGGAACTGCTGCTGTAGCTGGAACTGCTGCTGCTGCTGTTGCGCCGGCAAATAATATTGCTGAGGTGCCACTGGTGCCCAATATCCGCTCATGTTCGGTTTTAAATTATAAATGAAATAAGCCAATACAAAAATGGCACACTGAAGTAAAAATTTAAGAATTCTCTGAGAGCTGAAAGGGTTACAGTTATTTCTGTAAATTGATCTCTCTTAAGCCAGTCGCATTGCTCTCAGTCATTTTTATACCCTTAACCCATAAAATGGGTAAATAAGGGTATAATGGTTTTGTCCAAATGTATGTATCAGACAGAAGGAAGCATCTCCGACCCCATAAAGTATATATATTCTTGATCAGCATTAACAGCTGAGTCGATCTTGCCATGTCTGTCTGACCGTCTGTCCGTCTGTCGGTCTGTCCGTCTGTCTGTCTGTATGAACGCGTAGATCTTAGAGACTATAAGAGTTTGAGACTTAAAAAAAAAATCTTTAATTTCAAAATTGTGAAAATGGGGCTTGAATCTACAAATAAAATAATAAACATTTAAAAAATTGATCTAAATCGGTTCAAAAACATCGGAGATATCTCAGTATGAAGTTTGGTTATATTGGTCACTGAGTTAATACACATAAATAACTGTAAGCGTTAAGTATCGGGTTAAGGGTATGTCCTAGTCGGGATTTCTCGGCTGGAACCTTCTTACTTGTTTGTTGTTGCAATTGCTTTCAATCATAGGAAACCAATTTCGTATGTGCATAAGCCGAAAGCGATAGACAAAAACAGCAAGAACAAATTTTTTGCATTTACTGATATTTTTATACCCTGATCCCATGAACTGGGTAAAAAAGGGTATATTTGTTTTGTGCAAAAGTATGTAACAGAGAGAAGGAAGCATCTCCGATCCAATAAAGTGCATATATACTAAAAAAGCATCAACAACCTCGTCGGTATAGCCATGTCCGTCTGCCTGTCCTTCCGTCTGTCTAACCTATGTATGCACGCGTCGATTTCAAAGACTATAAAAGCTAAAGACTTCATATTAAGAACATAGCTTCTTCTAAGCCATAGGCAAATCAAGTTTATTTCAAACTATCGATAACTATTCTGAGCGGATATACAGATGTAGTCGATAACGAAAGAAAAGGGAATTTTGAAAATATGAAAATTTAAACTATGACTGACTTAATAAATACTGTGAAAATTTGGTCGAAAAGGGCAAAAATTTTCTATATCTAAATCCAAAGATAATTAATATTAAAGTTTAGTCAAGAAAAACTGGACTTCTGCAAGTCAATAAAATTCAAGGTATCTTTTAGTCGGGATTACACAACTAAAGCCTTCTTACTTGCTTTCCGACTCCCTCATTCTCGTGTTATGGTGACAGTCGGCATAGGAACACCTGCATCATGAATAAATACATTCATAGAATAGAGCGAATCTACGCATGTCTGCGTCATACGTGTGAGTCGCGCTCTTGGTCCCAAAACCAAAGAGGCGGCTTAAAACTTGAACACGCGCGCGCATCGCTCTTCTTTCTCGATGCTGGATAACAAATTATTTTCAAATCTCGCTCTGATCATGCGCCTTTGTTGTTACAGATTTCGGCTAATTAGGGTTATTAAACTCATGCAAAGCGCGCGCATAAAAAAGAGAGTGAACGCAAAATATTTAATATCCAACGCCGGTTATAAAAGAGACGCGCGCGCTCTAATAAGTCTTAAACGCTCTTTGGGTTTGGAATCAAGAGCGTTATGCAAAGAGCATGATGCAAATGCATACAAACTTATATGTTTTGCTTTGCTTGTTCAAAATTGTATATCAATAATGTTTATGTGTTACGTTTTGTCTAATTTAGATAAGCAGCAAGTTAAAAAATCTACCACAATACAAAGATGTTCAAGACTAATTATTTACGCACTAAGTGCTCGATATAAAAAAAAAACAAATACAAATTACATGAATATACATATGTACATATCTATGCCAGGTTTATGCATTATTACGTATATATGTAAATGTAAAATACATTTCTTAATTTTCTACACTAACAGTGTGTTTGATTTGCACGGTATTTGCACTTGATTTTTTTTAAATATATGTATTAACAAAACAATGTAAAATGTAGGTACACACATGTGAATGTTTGTATGTATGTATGTACATATGTGCATTTGCAACACCAACTAAAGTTACAAATGTCAGTTTGAAAATAATATCAAAAGAACAATGGCAATAGGTATTTGTGTGTTAAGTTTTGTTTGATAATTAGCAAGTATGTAGATAAGACCACTCGCGTAACATATTCTGGTGTACAAAAACAAATTATGTTTTAATTGATTTGTTTTAAATCAATGATACCAACAAAAGAAGCAACAACAACACTTACAACAACAACAAACGCTGCTGGGGTCGTAAATCAATTGTCATGGGCACAAAGAAGAAAAGAAAAAAACTCATTTGTTTTGATTTTATCAACTCGTATATATGTATATTAGCTTGCTACAGATACAACAATGTATGCGTGCATTAACCAATATATGCACTTGCATTTTTGTTAATACATATGTATGTAGGTACTAAATAATGAAAATGCACGTACATACATGTGTATGTATGTACATATGTGCATTTGCAACACCAACTAAAGTTACAAATGTCAGTTTGAAAATAATATCAAAACAACAATGGCAATAGGTATTTGTGTGTTAAGTTTTGTTTGATAACTAGCAAGTATGTAGATAAGACCACTCGCGTAACATATTCTGGTGTACAAAAACAAATTATGTTTTAATTGATTTGTTTTAAATCAATGATACCAACAAAAAGAAGCAACAACAACACTTACAACAACAACAACAACAAATGCTACTTAATTCGAAAAACAATTGTCAAAGGCACAAAGAAGAAAAGAGAATAACGGAGAGAGACACATCTACAGACGGCAAGTGGAATGGGTCATTTTTTTTATTTTTTTTTGTTTGAAACCTCGGCGGCGTTGAATCTCACAGCTTGTGCGACAATGAGGCGCCAGAGTGGTGGAATGAGGTAAAGTGATTAATGCAATTAATTGAGTTGTTCAAAATTTAATCCAAATTAAAAATCCTTTCTTAGTGCTCACTTTCAAGCTGCATTGAATATTATGTGAAAATTTCAGCCTTCTAGCTCTTATCGTTTAGGCTGTGGGCCTCTCAACAATCAGGACAAACTATTTTATATATATAGATTAGCTTGCTACAGATACAACAATGTATGCGTGCATTAACCAATATATGCACTTGCATTTTTGTTAATACATATGTATGTAGGTACTAAATAATGAAAATGCACGTACATACATGTGTATGTATGTACATATGTGCATTTGCAACACCAACTAAAGTTACAAATGTCAGTTTGAAAATAATATCAAAACAACAATGGCAATAGGTATTTGTGTGTTAAGTTTTGTTTGATAATTAGCAAGTATGTAGATAAGACCACTCGCGTAACATATTCTGGTGTACAAAAACAAATTATGTTTTAATTGATTTGTTTTAAATCAATGATACCAACAAAAAGAAGCAACAACAACACTTACAACAACAACAAACGCTGCTGGGGTCGTAAATCAATTGTCATGGGCACAAAGAAGAAAAGAAAAAACTCATTTGTTTTGATTTTATCAACTCGTATATATGTATATTAGCTTGCTACAGATACAACAATGTATGCGTGCATTAACCAATATATGCACTTGCATTTTTGTTAATACATATGTATGTAGGTACTAAATAATGAAAATGCACGTACATACATGTGTATGTATGTACATATGTGCATTTGCAACACCAACTAAAGTTACAAATGTCAGTTTGAAAATAATACCAAAACAACAATGGCAATAGGTATTTGTGTGTTAAGTTTTGTTTGATAATTAGCAAGTATGTAGATAAGACCACTCGCGTAACATATTCTGGTGTACAAAAACAAATTATGTTTTAATTGATTTGTTTTAAATCAATGATACCAACAAAAAGAAGCAACAACAACACTTACAACAACAACAACAACAAATGCTACTTAATTCGTAAAACAATTGTCAAAGGCACAAAGAAGAAAAGAGAATAACGGAGAGAGACACATCTACAGACGGCAAGTGGAATGGGTCATTTTTTTTATTTTTTTTTGTTTGAAACCTCGGCGGCGTTGAATCTCACAGCTTGTGCGATAATGAGGCACCAGAGTGGTGGAATGAGGTAAAGTGATTAATGCAATTAATTGAGTTGTTCAAAATTTAATCCAAATTAAAAATCCTTTCTTAGTGCTCACTTTCAAGCTGCATTGAATATTATGTGAAAATTTCAGCCTTCTAGCTCTTATCGTTTAGGCTGTGGGCCTCTCAACAATCAGGACAAACTATTTTATATATATAGATTAGCTTGCTACAGATACAACAATGTATGCGTGCATTAACCAATATATGCACTTGCATTTTTGTTAATACATATGTATGTAAGTACTAAATAATGAAAATGCACGTACATACATGTGTATGTATGTACATATGTGCATTTGCAACACCAACTAAAGTTACAAATGTCAGTTTGAAAATAATATCAAAACAACAATGGCAATAGGTATTTGTGTGTTAAGTTTTGTTTGATAATTAGCAAGTATGTAGATAAGACCACTCGCGTAACATATTCTGGTGTACAAAAACAAATTATGTTTTAATTGATTTGTTTTAAATCAATGATACCAACAAAAAGAAGCAACAACAACACTTACAACAACAACAAACGCTGCTGGGGTCGTAAATCAATTGTCATGGGCACAAAGAAGAAAAGAAAAAACTCATTTGTTTTGATTTTATCAACTCGTATATATGTATATTAGCTTGCTACAGATACAACAATGTATGCGTGCATTAACCAATATATGCACTTGCATTTTTGTTAATACATATGTATGTAAGTACTAAATAATGAAAATGCACGTACATACATGTGTATGTATGTACATATGTGCATTTGCAACACCAACTAAAGTTACAAATGTCAGTTTGAAAATAATATCAAAACAACAATGGCAATAGGTATTTGTGTGTTAAGTTTTGTTTGATAATTAGCAAGTATGTAGATAAGACCACTCGCGTAACATATTCTGGTGTACAAAAACAAATGATGTTTTAATTGATTTGTTTTAAATCAATGATACCAACAAAAAGAAGCAACAACAACACTAACAACAACAACAACAACAAATGCTACTTAATTCGAAAAACAATTGTCAAAGGCACAAAGAAGAAAAGAGAATAACGGAGAGAGACACATCTACAGACGGCAAAAAGTGGAATGGGTCATTTTTTTTATTTTTTTGTTTGAAACCTCGGCGGCGTTGAAACTCACAGCTTGTGCGACAATGAGGCGCCAGAGTGGTGGAATGAGGTAAAGTGATTAATGCAATTAATTGAGTTGTTCAAAATTTAATCCAAATTAAAAATCCTTTCTTAGTGCTCACTTTCAAGCTGCATTGAATATTATGTGAAAATTTCAGCCTTCTAGCTCTTATCGTTTAGGCTGTGGGCCTCTCAACAATCAGGACAAACTATTTTATATATATAGATTAGCTTGCTACAGATACAACAATGTATGCGTGCATTAACCAATATATGCACTTGCATTTTTGTTAATACATATGTATGTAGGTACTAAATAATGAAAATGCACTAACATACATGTGTATGTATGTACATATGTGCATTTGCAACACCAACTAAAGTTACAAATGTCAGTTTGAAAATAATATCAAAACAACAATGGCAATAGGTATTTGTGTGTTAAGTTTTGTTTGATAATTAGCAAGTATGTAGATAAGACCACTCGCGTAACATATTCTGGTGTACAAAAACAAATTATGTTTTAATTGATTTGTTTTAAATCAATGATACCAACAAAAAGAAGCAACAACAACACTTACAACAACAACAACAACAAATGCTACTTAATTCGAATTTTTTGCATTTACTGATATTTTTATACCCTGATCCCATGAACTGGGTAAAAAAGGGTATATTTGTTTTGTGCAAAAGTATGTAACAGAGAGAAGGAAGCATCTCCGATCCAATAAAGTGCATATATACTAAAAAAGCATCAACAACCTCGTCGGTATAGCCATGTCCGTCTGCCTGTCCTTCCGTCTGTCTAACCTATGTATGCACGCGTCGATTTCAAAGACTATAAAAGCTAAAGACTTCATATTAAGAACATAGCTTCTTCTAAGCCATAGGCAAATCAAGTTTATTTCAAACTATCGATAACTATTCTGAGCGGATATACAGATGTAGTCGATAACGAAAGAAAAGGGAATTTTGAAAATATGAAAATTTAAACTATGACTGACTTAATAAATACTGTGAAAATTTGGTCGAAAAGGGCAAAATTTATCTATATCTAAATCCAAAGATAATTAATATTAAAGTTTAGTCAAGAAAAACTGGACTTCTGCAAGTCAATAAAATTCAAGGTATCTTCTTACTTGCTTTCCGACTCCCTCATTCTCGTGTTATGGTGACAGTCGGCATAGGAACACCTGCATCATGAATAAATACATTCATAGAATAAAGCGAATCTACGCATGTCTGCGTCATACGTGTGAGTCGCGCTCTTGGTCCCAAAACCAAAGAGGCGGCTTAAAACTTGAACACGCGCGCGCATCGCTCTTCATTCTCGATGCTGGATAACAAATTATTTTCAAATCTCGCTCTGATCATGCGCCTTTGTTGTTACAGATTTCGGTGCAAAGCGCGCGCATAAAAAAGAGAGTGAACACAAAATATTTAATATCCAACGCCGGTTATAAAAGAGACGCGCGCGCTCTAATAAGTCTTAAACGCTCTTTGGGTTTGGAATCAAGAGCGTTATGCAAAGAGCATGATGCAAATGCATACAAACTTATATGTTTTGCTTTGCTTGTTCAAAATTGTATATCAATAATGTTTATGTGTTACGTTTTGTCTAATTTAGATAAGCAGCAAGTTAAAAAATCTACCACAATACAAAGATGTTCAAGACTAATTATTTACGCACTAAGTGCTCGATATAAAAAAAAAAACAAATACAAATTACATGAATATACATATGTACATATCTATGCCAGGTTTATGCATTATTACGTATATATGTAAATGTAAAATACATTTCTTAATTTTCTACACTAACAGTGTGTTTGATTTGCACGGTATTTGCACTTGATTTTTTTAAATATATGTATTAACAAAACAATGTAAAATGTAGGTACACACATGTGAATGTTTGTATGTATGTATGTACATATGTCCATTTGCAACACCAACTAAAGTTACAAATGTCAGTTTGAAAATAATATCAAAACAACAATGGCAATAGGTATTTGTGTGTTAAGTTTTGTTTGATAATTAGCAAGTATGTAGATAAGACCACTCGCGTAACATATTCTGGTGTACAAAAACAAATAATGTTTTAATTGATTTGTTTTAAATCAATGATACCAACAAAAAGAAGCAACAACAACACTAACAACAACAACAACAACAAATGCTACTTAATTCGAAAAACAATTGTCAAAGGCACAAAGAAGAAAAGAGAATAACGGAGAGAGACACATCTACAGACGGCAAAAAGTGGAATGGGTCATTTTTTTTTATTTTTTTTTGTTTGAAACCTCGGCGGCGTTGAAACTCACAGCTTGTGCGACAATGAGGCGCCAGAGTGGTGGAATGAGGTTAAGTGATTAATGCAATTAATTGAGTTGTTCAAAATTTAATCCAAATTAAAAATCCTTTCTTAGTGCTCACTTTCAAGCTGCATTGAATATTATGTGAAAATTTCAGCCTTCTAGCTCTTATCGTTTAGGCTGTGGGCCTCTCAACAATCAGGACAAACTATTTTATATATATAGATTAGCTTGCTACAGACACAACAATGTATGCGTGCATTAACCAATATATGCACTTGCATTTTTGTTAATACATATGTATGTAGGTACTAAATAATGAAAATGCACTAACATACATGTGTATGTATGTGCATATGTGCATTTGCAACACCAACTAAAGTTACAAATGTCAGTTTGAAAATAATATCAAAACAACAATGGCAATAGGTATTTGTGTGTTAAGTTTTGTTTGATAATTAGCAAGTATGTAGATAAGACCACTCGCGTAACATATTCTGGTGTACAAAAACAAATAATGTTTTAATTGATTTGTTTTAAATCAATGATACCAACAAAAAGAAGCAACAACAACACTTACAACAACAACAAACGCTGCTGGGGTCGTAAATCAATTGTCATGGGCACAAAGAAGAAAAAAAAAAAAACTCATTTGTTTTGATTTTATCAACTCGTATATATGTATATTAGCTTGCTACAGATACAACAATGTATGCGTGCATTAACCAATATATGCACTTGCATTTTTGTTAATACATATGTATGTAGGTACTAAATAATGAAAATGCACGTACATACATGTGTATGTATGTACATATGTGCATTTGCAACACCAACTAAAGTTACAAATGTCAGTTTGAAAATAATATCAAAACAACAATGGCAATAGGTATTTGTGTGTTAAGTTTTGTTTGATAATTAGCAAGTATGTAGATAAGACCACTCGCGTAACATATTCTGGTGTACAAAAACAAATTATGTTTTAATTGATTTGTTTTAAATCAATGATACCAACAAAAAGAAGCAACAACAACACTTACAACAACAACAACAACAAATGCTACTTAATTCGAAAAACAATTGTCAAAGGCACAAAGAAGAAAAGAGAATAACGGAGAGAGACACATCTATAGACGGCAAAAAATGGAATGGGTCATTTTTTTTATTTTTTTTTGTTTGAAACCTCGGCGGCGTTGAAACTCACAGCTTGTGCGACAATGAGGCGCCAGAGTGGTGGAATGAGGTAAAGTGATTAATGCAATTAATTGAGTTGTTCAAAATTTAATCCAAATTAAAAATCCTTTCTTAGTGCTCACTTTCAAGCTGCATTGAATATTATGTGAAAATTTCAGCCTTCTAGCTCTTATCGTTTAGGCTGTGGGCCTCTCAACAATCAGGACAAACTATTTTAAATATATAGATTACATTTCTTAAGATCCTATTTGTTAGTGTGTTTGTTTTTGCACTGTTGGTGAACATGTTTATTGCTTTCATTTAGCTTGCTACAGATACAACAATGTATGCGTGCATTAACCAATATATGCACTTGCATTTTTGTCATGTACAAAAGAATGTTAAATGTACTTAGATGCATGTGTATGTATGTACATATGTGCATTTGCAACACCAACTAAAGTTACAAATGTCAGCTCGAAAATTATATCAAAACAACAAAGGCAATTGGAATTTGTGTATTAAGTTTTGTTTGATAATTAGCAAGTATGTAGATAAAACCACTCGCATAACATATTCTGGTGTACAAAACCAAGTTATGTTTTAATTGATTTGTTTTAAATCAATGATACCAACAAAAAGAAGCATTGCGAGCCCAACAACAACACTTACTAACAACAACAACAAAAACTACTTGATTCGAAAAACAATTGTCAAATGCACAAAGAAGAAAATAGAATAACGGAGACACATCTACAGACGGCAGAAGTGGAATGAGTGATTTGTTTTGTTTTTGTATATGCGGTCGCAATAGCTTGTGCGCAGACGGCAGTAGTGGAATGGGTCATGTATTTTGTTTTTGTACACACGGCGGCGTTGAAACTCACAGCTTGTGCGACAATGAGGCGCCAGAATGGTGGAATGCGGTAAAGTGATTAATGCAATCAGATTTTGGCAGGTACTCGAAGGAGTGGTCCAAATTAAAAATCCTTTCTTAGTGCTCACTTTCACCGAGAATGGAATATTTTGTGAAAATTTCAGCCTTCTAGCTCTTATCGTTTAGGCTGTGGGCCTCTCAACAATCAGTCAGTCAGTCAGGACAAACTATTTTATATATATAGATGTATATAATTGTAAAAGTAGTATTACGTGCTTTAAGTGCTTTGTGTATGGATGATTGCAGTTGTGTATGTAATTAAATGTTTATATATTTAAATAACTGTGCGTGGACGCTTGTGCACATAACAAATGCAATTCGATGGCAGCTTGTAAGTGCACGTAAGTATGTATGTACATACATACAAAGTTAACATAAATGTCTTAAATGGATTTTTATGCGTAGGAATCGCACGCACATAGTTCTGGAACACTTTTAATGAGTGGAACTCGGACGACAAGTGGATTTCGTTGTAAATATATATATGGAAAATTTTAAAAATAATGTACACGGAATTCTGTATATATTTTTCTTAAGTTGATCGGAATCTTGTCGGAAGGAAGTGGTTTTAGCTGCAAAGCTAACCATGGATTGCGAAAGAAGGAAAAATAAACTTTTCTTTTCGCTTGGAAAAATATGGCGGACGGAGAATTAAATGGCCGTAAATGTACCAGTATGTATTCTTGAACTTTGTACTTATCTTCTTCTCCTTCAAGTGCTGCCGAAAACTAAGCTGGATGTCGTTGGTGTCTATTTCCACAAATCCGGCTCGAAGGACCAATGTTTTGCCGGGGGCGCTGCACTTGTAGTTGTAATTGAAAGTCGTTGAATTAAATACACGTTTCGCGTTTAGGTTATATATTTAAAACTGTGACTTTATTAGACGGAATAAAACGATCATGCGTGGTACACTTGTAAATTTGAACTACTTTACTTGCGATTATGTTAATAGCCGCTAGGCTGTTAAGGGCTGCCATCGGCTAGCGAGCTTGGCTTGTGGTGAGTTTCTAGCGATGGCAGTGCTGTTCATTTGGAGTTATTTTATACCCGCTGTTTGGCATAAACAGAAATATAGAGTTAATGGTGAGGCAGCAATAACTAACTGCAACACCAAATTGATAATTGTTGGTTTAGTTTTATTAGTATACTAGAAAACCCGGCGAACTCCGTTACGCCACTTCGTTTTTTTAAACATTTCGTTTGGGGATTAAAAGATGAAGAATGAAGATGATGATGACAATTTGGATATTAGACCAATGACCACTGTATGTGGATATTGTAATGCGCTAAAGTTTAAAAGAGAAAGGCTGGATTGTGCTGCGCAAGTGAAAAGTCAAACTGGATCCATTACTTACACCACAACACCCACTGAAAGCATTGTTCGATGGAAGTGTTCCCGATTCCAACTATTTTCTTCAACACATCCTTAAATACAACAACTGTATTCGCATGACTTCATTTGTTTGGAGCTAATAAAGATAAAACGCATACAACAAATTATCATCTGTGTACACTTGTTGCTGGCTTGCATGTCTTGTGCGGCGGCCGATGTTCGCACGTCGTCCTCTAGGCATTTCAGACTATGGACAAACTGGTGAATTTAACCTCAAATGCACAATCCACATAGTTTACACAGATCAACTTACCACCTTCAAGACACGATATGACGCTGTCATTCCCAACCTGATTAATAAATTACCGCACATAAGGTGACGAAATAAAATATATTTGCAAAAATTGATGCAGTTCATTTAACGTTGGCACCATTGAACCATGCAAATGATATATTTGTCCTTGTATCTGTAATTGCAATGAATTATTTGTTGAAGAATACTGTGTGACTTCTGATCATGGTGTAGAGTGTGGTGTATGTGTAGTTGGTTTGTGTTGCAATTGATTGTCTTGGTGTTATTCATTGGCGTGAGTAATTGGTTGTATGATATTTTACTTTGCAAGTCGGCATGAATCCGCTTTCTCGAATGATTTTAGCTCCAAATGAAGTCATGCGAAAGCAATTATTGTATTCAAGGATGTGTTGAAGAAAATGGTTGGAATCGGGATCAGTTCCATCGAACAATGCTTTCAGTGGGTGTTGTGGTGGTTAAGTAATGGATCCAGTTTAACTTTTCCACTTGCGTAACACAATCCAGCCGTTTCTCTTTTAAACTTTAGCGCATTGCAATATCGACATACAGTCGTCATTGGTCCAATATCTAAATTGTCATTATCACTGTAGTTCGCAGTGGGATCATATTGGAATGCCAAGCGATTGTATGATACCAATGATCTTCGCGTACTCAATCGAGCATTTTCTCTTATTATATTTTGGCTTTGTTAATACACTTGTTGCTGGCTTGCATGTCTTGTGCGGCGGCCGATGGTTGATCGTCGTCCTCTAGGCATTTTAGACTATGAACAGACTGGAGAATTAAACCTCAAATGCACAATACACATAATTTACACAGATCAACTTACCACCTTAAAGACAAATAGTTGCTGTTGAAATTTAATAAAAGTTTGCACAATAAACGTGTTTCCAGTTGAACTGTTAACAAACGAATAACTTTATCGTCAAAACTGAACATATTACAATGAGAAGCTGTCAAACAATGTAACGACATGTAATCCAAAGGTAACATGATAAAGGATTTTCGTTAAGGGTGTAAAAAACTTTCCCGGGTTTCCTGCATTCCTGTTGAACATTTTCCTGAAATTTCTTTGCTAAAAACCTCACGGAGCCCTAGACCTTGCCAACGAATGCAAAAGCGTTCAAATCGGTTCTTGCGTTCTGGAGTTAGATCCTCAGAAAGAATTCAGACTTATCTATACTAATATTCATACAAACAAACAAACAAACAAAAAATCAAACCTTTCCTCTTTATAATATTAGTATAGAAGTATAGATATATATATGTATATGCTTTATTTACCTATACTACGAACATGTTTTGTGAATACTGAGATGGATGTTTCGTTTAAATCTTCATGAAGTATGGAATAAGTTTTATTGAAGAGTATAAGCGTAACTAGGCAACGCAGCTACAAATGCTTCTTCTATGGTATTTTTCTCTGATTGTTGTTGTGCATTTGGCTAGCGCCAGAGCAAGCGTACCTAAATAAATCAATTTCCATTGAAGATAATATTTTTATTTGCATTTGAACTCGACAAGCAAATTGTGTATGCATTTGATTTCAATTCCTTTGTGTTGTGTGCATAATGAGAATTTTGCATTTAATAAGCGTTTTGCTTGTGCCACTCTTAAATCGATTTAAAGTCTCTGAGCTCTCTGACGCAATATTATGATAATAATCGAGCCACAAAGTAACATTAGCTTCGTCTCTCTCAAAGCATAATTGAATTTTCGGCTTGAACTGTTTGGAACTGGAATAAGCAAAAGAATAACCAGCTAACCTATAAATGCGTATAAAAAGCCTTAGCTTGGCAAATCGAAAATCTAATCAGCACACGCTTGTCACCTCACCTCACCTTTGCTCAGTTCACCTGAGCCGCAACCTCAACCACAACATAGACAAATTTTATATATATGCAAGCCACATCGTATATATATATGAAAACAATTTTTTCTTGTGTGCCTGCCACATGCTAGCAGAGGCGCAAACTTTTCCTTGCCACACGAAAAAGATTTTTCTGCAAATATGCATACGCAATATGCAAATATGTATACGCAACGGGCACCAAAAAAAGAAGATGTTGCACGATGTGAGGTTAAGCTTGCGGGGCATGAGCACAGGTAGTCAAGGTTGCCATAACAATATCTGGGAGAGAACGTTAAACACACACATTCGTAGCTGTTCGTGTCCGTTGCTCATACGCTCCATGTTGTGCGCAGACCACTGTCGTGTTTTTGTATATTTTTCCGTTTGGCCCCGACTATATAAGCGGTTGTCAGGCACAGCTCGTCGCTCAGATGCGTTGCCAGGTGGCAGCCACAAGGCCAGCAACAGCATCAGCAGCAGAGTTGCAGCTGCAGCTTTACTGAGAACTCCCTTGAGAGCCTTGACAGCGAGTCTCAAGTGGTTGGCTTGTGCTTGCATTTTGTTTTGCCATGTCTCTGTATATATGTATATGTGATGTGGGTTTTGGGGGTTTGGGGAAGCGGTGGCAAGTGCATCACTAATGCGGTTAGCTGTAATGACGGCATTTAGAATGCATAAAGGAACTGCAGCACTTAGCATTTAACCAACAGCATTAAATACTACACTTTCAAACTCAATCAAATCAATGTCTTTTTATTTGTCTATACTAATATTATAAAGAGGAAAGGTTTGATTTTTTGTTTGTTTGTTTGTTTGTATGAATATTAGTATAGATAAGTCTGAATTCTTTCTGACGATCTAACTCCAGAACGCAAGAACCGATTTGAACGCTTTTGCATTCGTTGGCAAGGTCTAGGGCTCCGTCAGGTTTTTAGCAAAGAAATTTCAGGAAAATGTTCAACAGGAATGCAGGAAACCCGGGAAAGTTTTTTACACCCTTAACGAAAATCCTTTATCATGTTACCTTTGGATTACATGTCGTTACATTGTTTGACAGCTTCTCATTGTAATATGTTCAGTTTTGACGATAAAGTTATTCGTTTGTTAACAGTTCAACTGGAAACACGTTTATTGTGCAAACTTTTATTAAATTTCAACAGCAACTATTTGTCTTTAAGGTGGTAAGTTGATCTGTGTAAATTATGTGTATTGTGCATTTGAGGTTTAATTCTCCAGTCTGTTCATAGTCTAAAATGCCTAGAGGACGACGATCAACCATCGGCCGCCGCACAAGACATGCAAGCCAGCAACAAGTGTATTAACAAAGCCAAAATATAACAAGTAAAAACGTTGCAGTCGGACGCAACCGACTGCGATATACTTTGATACCAGTTTACATAGCTGTTTTATGGATTCCTAGTGCAAATAGTAATATATATGGGCTTTGGGTATAAAAATCTGGCAGAAGGGGTAGGCATGACATATATCTGTGGCGGATGGCACTTTCTATACTCCTACCAAGTTTGGAGACTCTAGCGCAAAAACCGACAAAGATATAGAGGTGGGCGGTATAAGTGGGCGTGGCATAAACAATTTTATGCACACCTGTTTCGGATGTTACAACCAATGTTCATTCCAAATTTGGTGACTCTAGCCCAAAAACTAAGAAAGATATAGAGGTGGGCGGTATAAGTGGGCGTGGCATCCAAAACATTGATGCAGATCTGTTACGGATGTCACTAACAATGATCATACCAAATTTGAAGAGCCTAGCTCGAAAACTGAGAGAGATATAGCGGTGGGCGGTATAAGTGGGCGTGGCATCCAAAATTTGTATGCACACCTGTTACGGATGTCACTACCAATGTTCATACCAAATTTGGTGACTCTAGCCTAAAAACTGACAAAGATACATGCCTTCCGGTTTTTTTTAGGGCGGTGGGGCATGTCCCGTTGTTTGGGGGCGTGGCATCCAATGTTTTGATGCATAACTTTGTCAGATGTCAGTATCTACCTTCATGTAAATTTTGGTGGCAATAGCTTGAAAACTGTAAAAGATACAGGCATTTTTGTTTATATTTGGAGGGGGCTGGAGGCGGAAAAGGTGGGCGTGGCATCCAAACTTTTGATGCAATTTTTGGGGAATGTCACCAGCTATCTTGCCATCAAATTTGGTGACTCTAGCTACAAAAATGTGGGATATATAAGTGTTTTATCGATTTGCACTTCGAGGTGTATCGACTTGTTATCGATTTCCCAGGCCCCCTGAGGTCGTAGAGCCCCAAATTTAACACTTTGTCTGACGAAGACATGTACCAAGATATTTGCAAAGTTGCAAGGCTCTAGCTTTAAGGGTGTCGAAAAAAGTTGCGTTCATACAGACGGACGGACAGACGGACAGACACCATGACGGACATTGCACAAACCCAATATACTATGATACCTATGGTATCAAAGTATAAAAAGAGAAAATGCTCGATTGAGTACGCGAAGATCATTGGTATCATACAATCGCTTGGCATTCCAATATGATCCCACTGCGAACTACAGTGATAATGACAATTTAGATATTGGACCAATGACGACTGTATGTCGATATTGCAATGCGCTAAAGTTTAAAAGAGAAACGGCTGGATTGTGTTACGCAAGTGGAAAAGTTAAACTGGATCCATTACTTAACCACCACAACACCCACTGAAAGCATTGTTCGATGGAACTGATCCCGATTCCAACCATTTTCTTCAACACATCCTTGAATACAATAATTGCTTTCGCATGACTTCATTTGGAGCTAATATCATTCGAGAAGGCGGATTCATGCCGACTTGCAAAGTAAAATATCATACAACCAATTACTCACGCCAATGAATAACACCAAGACAATCAATTGCAACACAAACCAACTACACATACACCACACTCTACACCATGATACGATCAGAAGTCACACAGTATTCTTCAACAAATAATTCATTGCAATTACAGATACA
Source organism: Scaptomyza pallida (assembly GCA_018152965.1). Classification (NCBI taxonomy): domain Eukaryota; kingdom Metazoa; phylum Arthropoda; class Insecta; order Diptera; family Drosophilidae; genus Scaptomyza; species Scaptomyza pallida. The sequence goes on from JAECXP010000073.1 coordinate 91,185, forward strand.
AGGACAAATATATCATTTGCATGGTTCAATGGTGCCAACGTTAAATGAACCGCATCAATTTTTGCAAATATATTTTATTTCGTCACCTTATGTGCGGTAATTTATTAATCAGGTTGGGAATGACAGCGTCATATCGTGTCTTGAAGGTGGTAAGTTGATCTGTGTAAACTATGTGGATTGTGCATTTGAGGTTAAATTCACCAGTTTGTCCATAGTCTGAAATGCCTAGAGGACGACGTGCGAACATCGGCCGCCGCACAAGACATGCAAGCCAGCAACAAGTGTACACAGATGATAATTGGTTGTATGCGTTTTATCTTTATTAGCTCCAAATGAAGTCATGCGAATACAGTTATTGTATTCAAGGATGTGTTGAAGAAAATAGTTGGAATCGGGAACACTTCCATCGAACAATGCTTTCACTGGGTGTTGTGTTGTAAGTAATGGATCCAGTTTGACTTTTCACTTGCGCAGCACAATCCAGCCTTTCTCTTTCAAACTTTAGCGCATTACAATATCGACATACAGTGGTCATTGGTCTAATATCCAAATTGTCATCATCATCTTCATTCTTCATCTTTTAATCCCCAAACGAAATGTTTAAAAAAACGAAGTGGCGTAACGGAGTTCGCCGGGTTTTCTAGTATTCTTATAATTTGTTTAAAAATATATAAAAGCCTGTTGAAAGAATCCATGTATAGCTTGTTTAAAATATCGCCTAGATTAAAATCTTACTTAACTCTCAAATTTTTATAAATTTGTGTTTGCACTATATGCATATGCTCAGTGTATGCAATGGCGCATGCGCGCTACAGCTGTAAACGGGTATGAAAAAAAACATGGCTGCGCTCATGGCCGGGACCCACGCACAAGCTCGCACACACACACATAATGAGACAGACAAAGGCCATTTCCCCTTAACAAATGAGCAAGCATTGAGGCTACACACACACACGCACACACTCATCTGTACATGTTGCTCACAGTTGTGCAAACGATTTTCAACACACTTACAATTATTGTAAATGTGTGCAAAATTTCAAACATTATGCATGTATGTGTGTGTGTGTGGCGTGGGAGTCAAGAGAGTATGTGCGTCCCCACTGGACCCGTGTGTGTGTGTGTGTATGAAGTGAACATTCGATTTTACCGGTTGCTGGTTTTTTGCCGGTCTTTTACTACCAAAACACTGAGTGCTGCTTTTTTTTTGGACTCTTTACGAAGCAGAGAAGTCGAGTCAGAGGAGCCCTGTGTAAGCTCTCCCTGGAGTGTGACTATATACTCTTGTGAGTGTGACTCTGTTGAGTGCCGTCGCCATATTTGATGTTTGCCAGTTGGCCTGTTGTTGTTATTTTCGATTTTTCGTTAAGCAGCAACAACACAAAAACAACAATGGCAACGAATAAAACTTGGCCAACTGCTGACTTGCCATGATGCCTACAGTTCACTGCACGTTTTCCCAAGCGTACAACTTCCATCCATCTATCTATCTACGTATATTAACCTTTTTGACCAGGTCTAGGCCAACCCCCTTGCAGCATGTTTACGTTTTGTGGCGTACTTACTACGTGTTCCTGCTCTATTATTGATGAGGTCCTAGCAGCTTTTGTCATTCTGTTAATCTGCAAAAGTCCGAAAAGAGGTAATGGTAAGGTAATGGTCTTGGATTTAATATCTCGATAATAATATTTTTGACCAGTTTTGTAGCAGGCAGCTTTTAGTACGCCTGCTAAGAGGCTGCATGCATTAAATGGTGTTGAGCGCTTTCGGAATCGTATGGAAATAAATTTTTTCAAGTTTGACCTTACAATTCCCAACTGGTTCTTGGCTTGGCAGAGTGGTATGTGCCTTGCTAAACTTGCTTCAGTTACTTCAATATTGCCGTGAGGCAATTATAAGTCAAGTTTTTTTAAAAACTAATTTTATTTTTTGTTTTGCTTTTGTGTATGCCGGAAGGTATTTACAGCCAAGTTTTTTTTCATAAACATTTTTTCCTATAATATTTTTTTTGTATAAAGTTGCTCACGGATTTATATAAATTTGCTAGATCATTGACACTGAAATCCATTCAAAGTCGTTTTGCTGCAATGTCTGCCATCCCGCGAAATAATTTTTTTTCGATGCCTGGGCAAAAGGCAAAACATATTACATGGTGCAGGGGCCATAAGCTGCATGCACCCTTGGGGCCTGGTAATACATTTTTTCAAGTTTGATCTTAAAATTCACAACTGGTTCTAGCCTTGGCAGAGTGGTATGAACCTTGCTAAACATGCTGCAGTTACTTCAACATTGCTGTGAGGCGATTATAAGTCAAGTTTTTTTAAAAACTAATTTTTTTTTTGGTGTATTTTTTTTTTTTTTCATTGACTATGCCGGAAGGTATTTAAAGCCACGTTCTTTTGTTTTATCAACATTTTTTTATACCCTTAACCCATAAAATGGGTAAATAAGGGTATAATGGTTTTGTGCAAATGTATGTAACAGACAGAAGGAAAGCATCTCCGACCCTATAAAGTATATATATTCTTGATCAGCATCAACAGTCGAGTCGATCTAGCCATGTCTGTCTGTCTGTCTGTCTGTCTGTCCGTCTGTATGAACGCGTAGATCTCAGAGACTATAAGAGCTAGAGACTTCAAACTTGAAACTTAAACTCTCCTATACCATAAGCAGATCAAGTTTGTTTCGGATTATCGAGAACAGTTCTGGTTTCCGATATACACATGTGATCGATAACAAAAAATCTTGAATTTCAAAATTGTGAAAATGAGGTTTGAGACTACGGATAAAATAATAAATGAACAATTAAAAAAAATTGATCAAAATCGGTTAAAAAACACCGGAGATATCGTAGTTTGAAGTTTGGTGATATTGTGCACTAGGTAAATACACACAAATGACTGTACGGATTACATATGGGGTTAAGGGTATGTCCTAGTCGGGATTTCTCGTCTAGAGCCTTCTTACTTGTTTTTTTATATTTTTTCACGGATTTCGAAGTTTTCGAAGTCGCTAAACGGTGCAAGCCATCGCCAACTTTCAAATATACTTGTTATATTTTATACTAGAAAACCCGGCGAACTCCGTTACGCCACCACGTTTTTTTAAACATTTCGTTTGGGGATTAAAAGATGAAGAATGAAAATGATGATGACAATTTGGATATTAGACCAATGACCACTGTATGTCGATATTGCAATGCGCTAAAGTTTAAAATGCTGTTTTAAACATATTGACCACAGCGTTATTAGCATGAAAAAATGCTTGCAACTGTTCAATTAATCCTCTCTTTAATGTTGTGCTCCCTGTATATTGCACCGCACATTCAGCTGATCCACCATTGACGAAATAAAATATATTTGCAAAAATTGATGCAGTTCATTTAACGTTGGCACCATTGAACCATGCAAATGATATATTTGTCCTTGTATCTGTAATTGCAATGAATTATTTGTTGAAGAATACTGTGTGACTTCTGATCATGGTGTAGAGTGTGGTGTATGTGTAGTTGGTTTGTGTTGCAATTGATTGTCTTGGTGTTATTCATTGGCGTGAGTAATTGGTTGTATGATATTTTACTTTGCAAGTCGGCATGAATCCGCCTTCTCGAATGATATTAGCTCCAAATGAAGTCATGCGAAAGCAATTATTGTATTCAAGGATGTGTTGAAGAAAATGGTTGGAATCGGGATCAGTTCCATCGAACAATGCTTTCAGTGGGTGTTGTGGTGGTTAAGTAATGGATCCAGTTTAACTTTTCCACTTGCGTAACACAATCCAGCCGTTTCTCTTTTAAACTTTAGCGCATTGCAATATCGACATACAGTCGTCATTGGTCCAATATCTAAATTGTCATTATCACTGTAGTTCGCAGTGGGATCATATTGGAATGCCAAGCGATTGTATGATACCAATGATCTTCGCGTACTCAATCGAGCATTTTCTCTTTTTATATTTTGGCTTTGTTAATACACTTGTTGCTGGCTTGCATGTCTTGTGCGGCGGCCGATGGTTGATCGTCGTCCTCTAGGCATTTTAGACTATGAACAGACTGGAGAATTAAACCTCAAATGCACAATACACATAATTTACACAGATCAACTTACCACCTTAAAGACAAATAGTTGCTGTTGAAATTTAATAAAAGTTTGCACAATAAACGTGTTTCCAGTTGAACTGTTAACAAACGAATAACTTTATCGTCAAAACTGAACATATTACAATGAGAAGCTGTCAAACAATGTAACGACATGTAATCCAAAGGTAACATGATAAAGGATTTTCGTTAAGGGTGTAAAAAACTTTCCCGGGTTTCCTGCATTCCTGTTGAACATTTTCCTGAAATTTCTTTGCTAAAAACCTCACGGAGCCCTAGACCTTGCCAACGAATGCAAAAGCGTTCAAATCGGTTCTTGCGTTCTGGAGTTAGATCGTCAGAAAGAATTCAGACTTATCTATACTAATATTCATACAAACAAACAAACAAACAAAAAATCAAACCTTTCCTCTTTATAATATTAGTATAGACTAGAAAACCCGGCGAACTCCGTTACGCCACGTTTTTTTAAACATTTCGTTTGGGGATTAAAAGATGAAGAATGAAATTTTTGAATAGCAATATTTTTTGTTTTCATTTAGTAACAGCAAGAAGTGTAAAGACAGAACTTAAGCGAGGAAAGCCAAAATTGCAATCGTTTGAAGGCAAACGGAAGATCGGTCGGAATCATTGGTATTCGAGGAATACTGTAATGGCCCCGTACAAAATTTTTGGTAGTTAAATTTTTTCAAATCAAATAGTTAGGCGCCTTAGTGCAGCAGCGATAAGAAGTTTCGATAAGAATCTGAACACGCCTTTAAAGCGACAAGTGAAAATTCACCACTTGGTGAGTTTCGGATCGGAATGCGAAATTAGGGTCGTCGGGTCGCGAGCATCGAAGCTCGATCTCTTCTTCTGATGTTCATCGCGCGGACCAGTTAGCAGTCACCGCCCAAGAAAAATAAGTTTAACCTATCTTAAAAAATTTTCTAAAGTGCGGAGGCGCATGTGCGTGCATTTTAATCTGAAAATTCCGTGGGCATCCTCTGAAAATATTATTTGCTAAAAGCCAATTATCATTGGTGACAATCGTGCCGAGACGGCAAGGTAATTATTGTAGAAAAAATCGAAAAAAAGAAACCAAACAATTAAAGCTAATGTGGACATTTTAAAAAATTATTAGGCATCGCCCTTATTAGGGAATACATCAATTCTGTGGGAACTTTTACACGCCGTAATACCAGGCATTGGTCAGCAGCAGGCAATTTTACAGGAGAGAGAGAGACCAGGCATACCCCACAAAATGAAATAAAGCAGCATCCAGAGCCTGCAACTCCCCGAAAAAAATTTAATCAAAGTTAAAAAGAAAAAAAACGTCAGACAATTCAAAATATAAAACCAACAAAAACTTAACGAAAACAGCTAAAAGAAGTGTACAAAATAAAAGTGGACATACCGGTTGAAAAACCCGGTTAAAACCAAAAAATTATAAAAAAAAAAAAACCTGGCAGATAGAGTTACATAAATGCTAAAATTAAGGTAGTTTAAAGTCTAAAAACGACAAGTGAAACCAAGCAAATAAACAAGAACAAAGCAAAGCAAATACATAAGTAAGACAACAATTAAATCAGACGCAGACGAAAAACGAGAAAAAAAAAAAACGCAGCATTGTAATGTGGTATGTGTGTGTGCATGTGAAAACAAACATAAAACAGAATTAACCTAAAAAAAAAAAAAACAACAACAACAAATTAAACTCGCCTATTGGTAGAAAGCTTATTATTGCGCTTCTAGAAATATTAAAAATAATAAAAAAAAAAAAAAAAAAAAAGAAATAAATAAATTACCAAGATGTTACACTTATTAACAAACAACAACAAAAAAATAATTGTAAGCACAATATAAAAGTTGGGATTAATGCGAACCCAATCCAAGTAAAGTGAATGTGCAATATATATATAGTTATATTAAAATTGAAGCAAAACTATAACACCGCATCAACAAGAAGGCCTTCTTCGAGGATCGCAAAGGGTGAGTCGTATCCAAACCAAAAGGCCCGCCGAGCGGTAAGCAACCAAACTTTTGTTGGTCAGTGTAAAAATTGGTTACACCAATTCCACGCTTATCAGCAACTCGTGCAGACCTTTTGCTTATCTATTGCTTTTCGCTTTACATGAGATTCTTCTTGGAGTGCGAATTTCGTATGCCAATGAAAAAATAAACGCTAACAATACACTGAAAAAAACTTAAAGTTGAATTTTTGTACATACATAAAACATATTTAAATTTTTTTCAGCAATAATAAAAGTTATTTTTATCAGTATGCGAGTTACATTAAAAATCATTTAAAAATAGCAACTTAAAAAAATAAATATGAAAAAAAAAAACGAATCTAGAAATATAAAACAAATTAAAGCCATCATGCATACACGCACTACCACGTCCCCAGAATAAAAATAATATTTGTTAATAGGATTAAAAGACCAAAATCGTCCATTTGTAGTGTTACTTAATGATATCAACAATGCGTACACTGAACGAAAAATCGTTAAAAATTTGTTTTCTCAAAAAGGAAAACAAAAAAAAATCATTAAATATGAAACGGATATAAATAAATGAATTCAACAATTAGATACAAAAAAAAAAAAAAAAACTAAAATTTGTAGTACTATATAAGGAACACCTGTAAGCCATGGAATGGAAAGAACAATATTTTGTTTATATTAAAGAATACGAACATAACTATGGAACTTTAAGTTTTCTTCTTTCTTCTGGTGACATGGGAGCATAATTAAATGATATATATGTAATTACATTTGGGGTCTTTTAGGAAACGTTATTAAAAGACTATGGTTGGGAGGGTAATGATAGAGGGAATAGCCAACAACACCGAAGCGCCCTCTAGCTTCTCTACAATTATTTTGGTTTTTTTTTTCATCCTTTAGATTGTGATAGTTTTTTTAAGAGTGTTAGAATTTTTGCCATGTGGCTTTCAGATGAATATCGTTTCATCTCAGTATAGTTTCAGGAGGGACTCTTTAATAAACCCTTGGTGTAGCAATCTTTATTCAGCAGCAAAAACCCCCCCCACATCTCCCGCTAGAGCTAGGAATCAATGGGTCCCGCTCCGCTGTCTGTTTACTGATCGACCAACCTGAAGTTGCTTGACCAAAAAAAAAAAAAAAAAAAAAAAAAAAAAAAAAACAAGTACCCTGTAGTGTCGATCCGAGTGAAAAGCTTTCTCTACGCTACAAGTTTTTGTCGCGGAAACGTGAGACATACACTACAAGTTTTTGGCGAGCCGCGTAAGGGTTCACCCACCATAAGTTTTTGGCGCCCAGAACGTGAGGCATGTGCTATCTAAGTATTTAGTTACTTTGATTAGTGCTTACCCCGGATTAATGAACATTGTTAGTACAGCTAAATAAAAATTAAAGAGGACTGCTGGACATCGATTCGTAATTAGCGTATGCTGATAGGACTCGACCGTAGTAAATTCAATTTTAAATTCCTTGCAAAAGGAATAGCTTAAAGCCAAATAACAACAACGTATTACCTATTCATTTGAGGTTCTGAAATTAAAGAATTTCTTTGTTTAAGTTACTAATGGGTCCAGGAAAATACTGGCTTACAACAACATACATTAATTAATTAGCTCTTTGTCTTCGATTGATATTTTTTTAATTATTAAAGCAGTTAATTAAAGTTGCGGGATATTTTGTACACATCTTTGGAATTCGAGTTTTTGAACTTTTTGAAAGCTTCGACCAGGATTACAGGTAGATTATATTTATTCAGCATGTTAACGAATTGAGTAATATATGAAAATTTCATGATAAATGTTTTCTTTAGTGATCATTATTGGAAATCAAGCTGCATAAGTATTGTATTGGAATACAACATAAATACAGTCGTGTTTGGTTGTCCATACAATTCTAAGCAGCTATAGAAGGAAAGTTATGTTCGCTTATTAAGAAAGCAATTTTAGTTACAATAGCCCATCTATATAATTTTCAAAAGCAAGGATAATTGTAGAAAAGCGAAAATATATATCGTTTATTATGTCTCCCTAAAAAAATCACCAGAAAAAATAATTAATAATTATGCCACTAGAACGTAGCTTCGAGTCAAACCAGCCTCCGCAGGTAGATTCTGCAGGAAATGTCTGCATTATTTGCAGTGAAATTCTGCTCAACACCCAACCCTGTGCTATTACTCCATGTAACCACGTTTTTCATAAGAGTTGTTTGGAAACGCGTACAAGTACACAAAGAGTGTCCCAGCTGCTTAGTAGCATTACAGTTTAAAGAGTGGAAGGTAGTCGTAGGCAACCATTCGCCAAATTCTAAGAATGAGGTACCAGCTAATACGAAAAGAGTTGTTGCAACAGGATCTCGCCCATGTACAAGATCGTTGGCACTTCAATTAGAAGGCCTTAATCAGCAAGCACCAGAAGCGCTAATCACGTTACATGATCAATCGCGCACAACCAACCCAGAAAACCAACCTCCGCCTCGTAGTACTCCTACGTATCAAGGAGCAAGGTCGCGCACCAACCAAGTCCCAAACGCACCAGCTAGAAGAGGTCGTCCACCCAGACAACGTAGGCAAAATAATCCTCCTCCAGTAAATACTGTACCGATAGGTGATATAGAGTCAATCGTCCGTGATACCGTCACTAGAGTTTTATCATCCATGTCAAGATCGGGCAGTCTTGTAACTCAACCCGGTCGAGTAGCGGATAATGAAACTCCATTTACTGCACGGAGGTATAGGTCAGCAAATAATATGGATCCCCTTGGGCCACATAAAATAGCCGATGTTCTGCAGAAATGGGGTGTAAGATTTGATGGAACAGTCGAAGGGTTATCAGTGGAAGAATTCCTTTACAGAGTGAAAATCTTAACAATTGAACATTTTGACGGAGACTTAGAAATTATAAGTAGAAACATTCATCAGCTTCTCATTGGTAAAGCCAGCAGTTGGTTTTGGAGATTTCATAGAAGAGTCCAAACATTCAACTGGCGAGAATTTTGTGCAGCTTTTCGAGAGCAATATGGTGAGAGTAGATCGGCTACTGAAGTACGTGAACAAATTCGCTCTCGTAAACAAAAACAAGGAGAATCGTTCGATACGTTTTACGAAAGCGTGTGCAAGCTAATGGAAAGGCTATCAGTTAGTTTTGCTGAAGACGAATTAGTAGAAATGATACAAGGAAATCTACTTCTTGATATGAAAGAGAGACTATTGTTTGAAAACATCTCATCCATTTCCGAGTTGAGACGCCTAGTGCATAAGCGAGAACATTTTCTTCGAGAAGTAGGTCGAGCACGTCCCACACCAGTCAAGTCCTTTCCACCTAGAGTATATGCCCTGGATGATGAACAGCCCAAAGAGCATCTTGAAAGTGAGGAAGAAAAGGAAATTGCAGCTATTAATCGCGTAACACCGATGTTGTGCTGGAATTGCGAGGCTCCCGGCCACATATGGGAAAATTGTTTGGCCGAAAGAAGAATTTTTTGTTACGGTTGTGGAGCTCCGCAGGTATATAAACCCAATTGCCAGAACTGCAAACGAAAGGCGGAAAACCGGCACGGGGGCATCCAATGCAGGAAGGGTGTCCCAGAAGTAGAAAATAATTTTATTATAGATTTGAAAAAGGTTAAGAAGTTAGAAAGTAAAGTAGATCAAGAGCTGGAAACTGAAGTAAAATTACCTTTTAAGCCTTATCATGAAAGATTAAGAAACTATTATTTAGTGCGTGAACGAATTTTTGCTGGACTTGAGAAGAGAAGTCGCCGAAACACAATTCGAATGCGAAAATACTATCATGCGTTGAAGAAGAAGAAAACGCGTATAGTGTCAACAGTTTTTCAAAACAATGTCGACCATCGTAGTTATGCTAGCGTATCATTCTTGGATTTCTCAGAGCTTGGTTTGCTAGACACTGGAGCAAATATAAGTTGTGTCGGATCTCAATTAGCGCGTATGGATTTTTCTCATTATCCAAACTATAAGCAAATCTTGTCACAAGTCCGAACAGCTGATGCTAAGTCCCACCAGATTCGTGGAATACTAAGAGTAAAAATAAAGTACCAGAATATAGAGAAAGATATAGATCTATATATAATCCCTTCTATTGCCCAGAGGTTAATACTAGGTATAGACTTTTGGCGTGCTTTTGAATTAGCACCAGGTATCATAAGTTCTATATTGACTGAGGAATTAGAAGTAAACCAAAGTGAAACCCAATACCCTTTAACAGTTAAGGAAAGACAGCAACTTGATGCGGTAAAAGACCTGTTTCCAAACTTTGAAACGCAAGGTTTAGGTCGCACGGCTTTAATCAAGCACAGTATTGACATTGGTGACAGTAAGCCGGTGAAACAGAGATACTATCCAGTAAGTCCGGCTGTAGAAAAGCTAATGTTTTCGGAAATTGATCGAATGCTTAATCTAGGGGTTATCGAGCCGTCGCAAAGTGCTTGGAGCTCTCCCATGCGTTTAGTGGTCAAACCAAATAAAGTACGTTTATGCCTTGATGCTCGGAAACTTAATGAAGTTACCAAAAAGACGCATATCCTTTGCAAAGCATCGAGGGCATATTTGCTCGTCTCCCAAAGGCAAATTTGATTTCTAAATTGGATCTTAAAGATGCCTATTGGCAGATTGAGCTTACTGAGGAAGCAAAAGCGTTGACTGCGTTCACAGTCCCGGGGCGAGCATTATATCAGTTTACGGTCATGCCCTTTGGACTCTGTAACGCTCCCTCGACAATGTCCCGCCTGATGGATGATTTAATCCCGCCGGATTTGCGTCATTGCGTTTTTGGCTATCTCGACGATTTATGCATCGTGTCTGAGGATTTCGCTACGCATTTAGCAGTTTTAGTTCGCATAGCAGACCAGTTTAGAAAGGCTAACCTTACATTAAACGTTTCAAAAAGTCACTTTTGTGTTACGAAGGTAAATTATTTAGGTTATGTAATAGGAAGTGGGGGGTAGCCACAGATCCCGATAAAATATCCTCTGTGCTCAACTGGCCTACACCCAAGAACTTAAAACAAGTTAGAGGCTTCCTAGGAGTTTGTGGCTGGTACAGGCGTTTTATAAAAAACTTTGCCGAAGTTACATGTCCCATTACAGACGTCTTAAAAACGAAAAAATGTTTTCAGTGGTCTCTAGAAGCTCAAGAAGCCATGGAAAAACTGAAAACCTTGTTAACTTCAGCTCCCGTTTTACAAAACGCGGATTTTTCGCGTAAGTTTTTTTACACTGTGATGCCAGCGACCATGGTATTGGCGCTGTGCTAGTGCAGTTAGACGAGTCAGAAGAGGAAAGACCATTGGCATTCATGTCAAAAAATTATCAAAATCACAACGGAACTATAGCGTTACAGAACGCGAATGCCTTGCAGTGATTTTAGCGATCGAAAAGTTTAGGTGCTATCTGGAATTACAGCCCTTTGAAGTAGTGACAGATCATTCAAGTCTTCTTTGGCTAATGCGACAACAGAATGTATCTGGAAGATTGGCGCGTTGGATACTCCGATTGCAAGCGTTCAAGTTTACCATCTCGCACCGAAAAGGTAAAGATCATATAGTTCCGGATGCTTTATCAAGACTTTTTGAGCCTGAGATTGATAGTGTCCAATGGGTAGGGCCAGAAATTGATTTAGAATCTTCAGCATTCCTTGACCCTGACTATATTCAGCTTAAAGAACAAATTGAAGCAAATACAGACAAATTACCTGATCTGCAGACGGCTGAAAGATATGTGTACATTCGCACCGAGCATCCCTCTGGAAATGCAGTCCAAGAATCAGATTGTTGGAAGCTGTGGGTGCCTGAAGCATTACGAGTACCTGCGATTCGTCAAGCACATAATAGTGTGGTATCTGCGCACGGTGGAATGCAAAAACTATAGAGCGCTTGCGCAGACACTTGTATTGGCCTGGTTTGTCTAAGCAAGTTCGAGAATATGTTCGGCAGTGCGATATTTGTAAAGAGACAAAAGCTCCGAATGTAACATTACGGCCACCCATGGGGCAACAAAGTATGTCTTGTAGGCCATTTCAGAAAATGTATATTGATATCTTAGGTCCGTACCCAAGAAGCAAGAAAGGTCATATAGGATTGCTTATTGTCCTTGATCATTTCAGTCGATACCATTGGCTATGGCCGTTAAAGAAATTCTCAACCACAGCTGTAACAGAATTTTTAGGACAGCGAATATTCGCCGAATTTGGCGTACCTGAGACTATCGTAAGCGACAATGGGTCTCAGTTCAAGTCAAATGAGTTTGAAGCGTTTTTGACTAAGTTTGGAATTAAGCATAGCTTTACAGCACTCTATTCTCCTCAGAGCAACGCAGCTGAGAGGGTTAATCGATCCTTGCTTGCCGCGATTCGATCATATTTGCGAGCTGATCAAACAGAATGGGACACGAATATAACGAGTATTTCATCCGCGTTAAGGTCCTCATTGCATCAAGCCATTGGGTGTTCTCCTTACAAAGCCTTGTTCGGCTTTAATATGGTTAATCATGCAAGCGATTATAATTTGCTAAAAAATTAGGTGTTTTAGAAGAATCTCCGCGGTTGGATCGTCTAGATCATATAAATTACTTGCGGGAGAATATAAAGCAAAATAGTCGGATTGCTTATGAGCGAAACGCTACGCAATACAATTTACGCTCTAAGCCGGTCACTTATAAAGAAGGTCAAGAGGTGTTCAAGCGCAACTTCTATCTGAGTAATTTTTCCAACAATTTTAATAAGAAACTTGGCCCTCAGTTTTCAAAGTGTAGAGTTAAAAAAGAAAGTGGGTACGGCTTATTATCTGTTAGAAACATTACAAGGCAAAGAAATAGGTACGTATCATGCCAAAGATCTGAGAAGCTAATTCCAGCTAATCGTGCCTCGTAGCCTCGTTAGATTATCTGGTGGTGTAATGGCCCCGTACAAAATTTTTGGTAGTTAAATTTTTTCAAATCAAATAGTTAGGCGCCTTAGTGCAGCAGCGATAAGAAGTTTCGATAAGAATCTGAACACGCCTTTAAAGCGACAAGTGAAAATTCACCACTTGGTGAGTTTCGGATCGGAATGCGAAATTAGGTCGTCGGGTCGCGAGCATCGAAGCTCGATCTCTTCTTCTGATGTTCATCGCGCGGACCAGTTAGCAGTCACCGCCCAAGAAAAATAAGTTTAACCTATCTTAAAAAATTTTCTAAAGTGCGGAGGCGCATGTGCGTGCATTTTAATCTGAAAATTCCGTGGGCATCCTCTGAAAATATTATTTGCTAAAGCCAATTATCATTGGTGACAATCGTGCCGAGACGGCAAGGTAATTATTGTAGAAAAAATCGAAAAAAAAGAAACCAAACAATTAAAGCTAATGTGGACATTTTAAAAAATTATTAGGCATCGCCCTTATTAGGGAATACATCAATTCTGTGGGAACTTTTACACGCCGTAATACCAGGCATTGGTCAGCAGCAGGCAATTTTACAGGAGAGAGAGAGACCAGGCATACCCCACAAAATGAAATAAAGCAGCATCCAGAGCCGTGCAACTCCCCGAAAAAATTTAATCAAAGTTAAAAGAAAAAAAACGTCAGACAATTCAAAATATAAAACCAACAAAACTTAACGAAAACAGCTAAAAGAAGTGTACAAAATAAAAGTGGACATACCGGTTGAAAAACCCGGTTAAAACCAAAAAATTATAAAAAAAAAAAAAACCTGGCAGATAGAGTTACATAAATTAAGGTAGTTTAAAGTCTAAAAACGACAAGTGAAACCAAGCAAATAAACAAGAACAAAGCAAAGCAAATACATAAGTAAGACAACAATTAAATCAGACGCAGACGAAAAACGAGAAAAAAAAAACGCAGCATTGTAATGTGGTATGTGTGTGCATGTGAAAACAAACATAAAACAGAATTAACCTAAAAAAAAAAAAAAACAACAACAACAAATTAAACTCGCCTATTGGTAGAAAGCTTATTATTGCGCTTCTAGAAATATTAAAAATAATAAAAATAAAAAAAAAAAAGAAATAAATAAATTACCAAGATGTTACACTTATTAACAAACAACAACAAAAAAATAATTGTAAGCACAATATAAAAGTTGGGATTAATGCGAACCCAATCCAAGTAAAGTGAATGTGCAATATATATATAGTTATATTAAAATTGAAGCAAAACTATAACACCGCATCAACAAGAAGGCCTTCTTCGAGGATCGCAAAGGGTGAGTCGTATCCAAACCAAAAGGCCCGCCGAGCGGTAAGCAACCAAACTTTTGTTGGTCAGTGTAAAAATTGGTTACACCAATTCCACGCTTATCAGCAACTCGTGCAGACCTTTTGCTTATCTATTGCTTTTCGCTTTACATGAGATTCTTCTTGGAGTGCGAATTTCGTATGCCAATGAAAAAATAAACGCTAACAATACACTGAAAAAAACTTAAAGTTGAATTTTTGTACATACATAAAACATATTTAAAATTTTTTTCAGCAATAATAAAAGTTATTTTTATCAGTATGCGAGTTACATTAAAAATCATTTAAAAATAGCAACTTAAAAAAATAAATTGAAAAAAAAAAAACGAATCTAGAAATATAAAACAAATTAAAGCCATCATGCATACACGCACTACCACGTCCCCAGAATAAAAATAATATTTGTTAATAGGATTAAAAGACCAAAATCGTCAATTTGTAGTGTTACTTAATGATATCAACAATGCGTACACTGAACGAAAAATCGTTTAAAATTTGTTTTCTCAAAAAGGAAAAAAAAAAAAAATCATTAAATATGAAACGGATATAAATAAATGAATTCAACAATTAGATACAAAAAAAAAAAAAAAAAAACTAAAATTTGTAGTACTATATAAGGAACACCTGTAAGCCATGGAATGGAAAAGAACAATATTTTGTTTATATTAAAGAATACGAACATAACTATGGAACTTTAAGTTTTCTTTTCTTCTGGTGACATGGGAGCATAATTAAATGATATATATGTAATTACATTTGGGGTCTTTTAGGAAACGTTATTAAAAGACTATGGTTGGGAGGGTAATGATAGAGGGAATAGCCAACAACACCGAAGCGCCCCTCTAGCTTCTCTACAATTATTTTGGTTTTTTTTTCATCCTTTAGATTGTGATAGTTTTTTTAAGAGTGTTAGAATTTTTGCCATGTGGCTTTCAGATGAATATCGTTTCATCTCAGTATAGTTTCAGGAGGGACTCTTTAATAAACCCTTGGTGTAGCAATCTTTATTCAGCAGCAAAAACCCCCCACATCTCCCGCTAGAGCTAGGAATCAATGGGTCCCGCTCCCTGTCTGTTTACTGATCGACCAACCTGAAGTTGCTTGACCAAAAAAAAAAAAAAAAAAAAAAAAAAAAAACAAGTACCCTGTAGTGTCGATCCGAGTGAAAAGCTTTCTCTACGCTACAAGTTTTTGTCGCGGAAACGTGAGACATACACTACAAGTTTTTTGGCGAGCCGCGTAAGGGTTCACCCACCATAATACATACATTTTCACCTGCGAATTTTCCGTTTATAATGGTTGCCTCAATCAAATTTTTCATAAGTCTTTTAACCGCAAGTCGAGTACCGCTGCAAAGTCGCGGTGGATTTAAATTGCGCAATATCATAATAAGTGAACCAACTTTGAGAGTTCAAAAACTCCGTTGGATAATTGACTGCATCATCGGGGTTTGTTATGGAATCAACGGATTTGTATGTCACCAAGTCGCCAGCGATTTTTGATTGAATGGTGAAAATTAGTGCGTGTACATCATTATTATTTGCGGCGAGAATTGCTCGTTCACTTAACCAAGCATAATTCTGAAACCTCTCACTAATGTTTGGGAAAACATGACTGCGAGTCTACAAATTGGCAAAAGTCGTTTGTAAGAATAATTAATCCAGTTGTCGCATCAACTTGGACATTTCCATTTACAACAGCTAACAATTGTTTTGAAAATTGTACAGCACTTTGATCATTTTGAAGTTGAACTCTCATAATAGTTGTAATCGATAATGTTTTTACGTTATTCCACAAAGGTGATGCCTTTAGGCAAGCATTCAATTCATCTGCAGGCGTTCCACGGGAAATTACTGGCAACGTCTGCCTGAAATCGGCTGCCAACAATATCATCAAGCTGCCAAAGATGTTATTTCGCCATTCTTATGTGCCATTGTGCACTCATCCCAAACAATGAGCTTGCATAGCGTCAACAATTTCCCCATTGCACTGGATCATGAAATATTGCATGTTGGAGTATCAATTGTGTTTAAATTGAGTGTCATCTTAAGCGCAGAATGGGCAGTACGACCGCACTCTAGAAGAGTCGCCACAATTCCAGATGACGCTAACGCCAAAGCTATTATATATCACATCTTGATCGAATTGTGGCCAAAATCAATGAAATTACAAATGTTTTCCCTGTTCCTCCAGGTGCGTTCAGAAAAAATAGACCACCGGTATTATTGTCCACCGCTTGCATTAATGTTTCGTATACTTGTTTTTGCTGTTCATTCAGCAACGGCACATTATTTTGAACGAATTCCTGCAATGTATCAACATTGTATTGCAGCTCTCGATTTAATTCTTGTTTGAATGCATCGTGCATCGATCGATATGGCGCAATCATTCCTACTTCAATCAGTAGTTTGTTTACAATAATCAAGCATTGATCCTCAATTAGAATCAATACTTCATTGTAGATTTCATCAGTTATTTGCATGTCGGGATTATTCGTTTCAATGCGCAAGCAATGAAAGATATCTTCACATATGTCGTCTTTGTATTTGTTCCATACGTGAATTGGTTGTGAAGGGAAACATGTGGTGTTGATAATTGCGAACAGCGTTCGTATTTGGTACGCATTTGCATGTCTTGTACGGCGGCCGATGTTCGCACATCGTCCTCTAGGCATTTTAGACTATGGACAGACTGGTGAATTTACATCAAATGCACAATCCACATAGTTTACACTGATCAACTTACCACCTTCAAGACAAATGGATGCTCTTGAAATTTAATAAAAGTTTGCACAATAAACGTGTTTCCAATTGAACTGATAACAAACGAATAACTTTAACCTCAAAACTGAACAGATTACAATTAGAAACTCTTAAACAATGTAGCGACATTTAATCGAATGGTTACATGGTAAGGGATTTTTGTTAAGGGTGTAACAAACTTTCCCGGTTTTCCTGCATTCCTGTTAATCATTTTCCTGAATTTTATTTGTCATAAACTTCAGAACCCTGGAAATCGGATCTTGCGTTCTGGAGCTATAAAAATTCAGACTTATTTTTATATATATAGATTTTTCATATTTTTTTTTTCGTTTTCAATTTATGCCATTATTACATGCCCTATATTGCTGGGTAAAAAAGAGATTCGTTTGTAATGCGCTTTCGGGCTCATTAAGCTTGCGCCGAAAATTTAATTGAGCCAATTCGTTTGCCTTTTTCTTTGTTGCTCGCCTTTGTTAAGCGGCGTATTTTAACTTTAATTGAAAATACTGCAAACATTTAAAGCAGTCTGAAGTTTTTTTGTTATTTTTTTTTAATAAATATAATCGAATGGTTACATGATAAGGGATTTTTGTTAAGGGTGTAACAAACTTTCCCGGTTTTCCTGCATTCCTGTTGAACATTTTCCTGAATTTTATTTGTCATAAACTTCACGGACCCCGAGAAATTTTTAACGAATGCAGAACCGTGGAAATCGGATCTTGCGTTCTGGAGCTATAAAAATTCAGACTTATTTTTATATATATAGATTTTTCATATTTTTTTTTTCGTTTTCAATTTATGCCATTATTACATGCCCTATATTGCTGGGTAAAAGAGAGATTCGTTTGTAATGCGCTTTCGGGCTCATTAAGCTTGCGCCGAAAATTTAATTGAGCCAATTCGTTTGCCTTTTTCTTTGTTGCTCGCCTTTGTTAAGCGGCGTATTTTAACGTTAATTGAAAATACTGCCAACATTTAAAGCAGTCTGAAGTTTTTTTGTTATTTTTTTTTTAATTTATATAATCGAATGGTTACATGATAAGGGATTTTTGTTAAGGGTGTAACAAACTTTCCCGGTTTTTCTGCATTCCTGTTGAACATTTTCCTGAATTTTATTTGTCATAAACTTCACGGACCCCGAGAAATTTTCAACGAATGCAGAACCGTTGAAATCGGATCTTGCGTTCTGGAGCTATAAAAATTCAGACTTATTTTTATATATATAGATTTTTCATATTTTTTTTATACTTTGATACCATAGGTATCATAGTATATTGGGTTTGTGCAATGTCCGTCATGGTGTCTGTCCGTCTGTCCGTCTGTCCGTCCGTCTGTATGAACGCAACTTTTTTCGACACCCTTAAAGCTAGAGCCTTGCAACTTTGCAAATATCTTGGTACATGTCTTCGTCAGACAAAGTGTTAAATTTGGGGCTCTACGACCTCAGGGGGCCTGGGAAAT
Source organism: Scaptomyza pallida (assembly GCA_018152965.1). Classification (NCBI taxonomy): domain Eukaryota; kingdom Metazoa; phylum Arthropoda; class Insecta; order Diptera; family Drosophilidae; genus Scaptomyza; species Scaptomyza pallida. The sequence goes on from JAECXP010000073.1 coordinate 109,728, forward strand.
CGATAACAAGTCGATACACCTCGAAGTGCAAATCGATAAAACACTTATATATCCCACATTTTTGTAGCTAGAGTCACCAAATTTGATGGCAAGATAGCTGGTGACATTCCCCAAAAAATTGCATCAAAAGTTTGGATGCCACGCCCACCTTTTCCGCCTCCAGCCCCCCTCCAAATATAAACAAAAATGCCTGTATCTTTTACAGTTTTCAAGCTATTGCCACCAAAATTTACATGAAGGTAGATACTGACATCTGACAAAGTTATGCATCAAAACATTGGATGCCACGCCCCCAAACAACGGGACATGCCCCACCGCCCTAAAAAAAACCGGAAGGCATGTATCTTTGTCAGTTTTTAGGCTAGAGTCACCAAATTTGGTATGAACATTGGTAGTGACATCCGTAACAGGTGTGCATACAAATTTTGGATGCCACGCCCACTTATACCGCCCACCGCTATATCTCTCTCAGTTTTCGAGCTAGGCTCTTCAAATTTGGTATGATCATTGTTAGTAACATCCGTAACAGATCTGCATCAATGTTTTGGATGCCACGCCCACTTATACCGCCCACCTCTATATCTTTTTTAGTTTTTGGGCTAGAGTCACCAAATTTGGAATGAACATTGGTTGTAACATCCGAAACAGGTGTGCATAAAATTGTTTATGCCACGCCCACTTATACCGCCCACCTCTATATCTTTGTCGGTTTTTGCGCTAGAGTCTCCAAACTTGGTAGGAGTATAGAAAGTGCCATCCGCCACAGATATATGTCATGCCTACCCCTTCTGCCAGATTTTTATACCCAAAGCCCATATATATTACTATTTGCACTAGGAATCCATAAAACAGCTATGTAAACTGGTATCAAAGTATATCGCAGTCGGTTGCGTCCGACTGCAACGTTTTTACTTGTTTCGTTTTCAATTTATGCCATTATTACATGCCCTATATTGCTGGGTAAAAGAGAGATTCGTTTGTAATGCGCTTTCGGGCTCATTAAGCTTGCGCCGAAAATTTAATTGAGCCAATTCGTTTGCCTTTTCTTTGTTGCTCGCCTTTGTTAAGCGGCGTATTTTAACTTTAATTGAAAATACTGCAAACATTTAAAGCAGTCTGAAGTTTATTTGTTATTTTTTTTTAATAAATATAATCGAATGGTTACATGATAAGGGATTTTTGTTAAGGGTGTAACAAACTTTCCCGGTTTTCCTGCATTCCTGTTGAACATTTTCCTGAATTTTATTTGTCATAAACTTCACGGACCCCGAGAAATTTTCAACGAATGCAGAACCGTGGAAATCGGATCTTGCGTTCTGGAGCTATAAAAATTCAGACTTATTTTTATATATATAGATTTTTCATATTTTTATACTTTGATACCATAGGTATCATAGTATATTGGGTTTGTGCAATGTCCGTCATGGTGTCTGTCCGTCTGTCCGTCTGTCCGTCCGTCTGTATGAACGCAACTTTTTTCGACACCCTTAAAGCTAGAGCCTTGCAACTTTGCAAATATCTTGGTACATGTCTTCGTCAGACAAAGTGTTAAATTTGGGGCTCTACGACCTCAGGGGGCCTGGGAAATCGATAACAAGTCGATACACCTCGAAGTGCAAATCGATAAAACACTTATATATCCCACATTTTTGTAGCTAGAGTCACCAAATTTGATGGCAAGATAGCTGGTGACATTCCCCAAAAAATTGCATCAAAAGTTTGGATGCCACGCCCACCTTTTCCGCCTCCAGCCCCCCTCCAAATATAAACAAAAATGCCTGTATCTTTTACAGTTTTCAAGCTATTGCCACCAAAATTTACATGAAGGTAGATACTGACATCTGACAAAGTTATGCATCAAAACATTGGATGCCACGCCCCCAAACAACGGGACATGCCCCACCGCCCTAAAAAAACCGGAAGGCATGTATCTTTGTCAGTTTTTAGGCTAGAGTCACCAAATTTGGTATGAACATTGGTAGTGACATCCGTAACAGGTGTGCATACAAATTTTGGATGCCACGCCCACTTATACCGCCCACCGCTATATCTCTCTCAGTTTTCGAGCTAGGCTCTTCAAATTTGGTATGATCATTGTTAGTAACATCCGTAACAGATCTGCATCAATGTTTTGGATGCCACGCCCACTTATACCGCCCACCTCTATATCTTTCTTAGTTTTTGGGCTAGAGTCACCAAATTTGGAATGAACATTGGTTGTAACATCCGAAACAGGTGTGCATAAAATTGTTTATGCCACGCCCACTTATACCGCCCACCTCTATATCTTTGTCGGTTTTTGCGCTAGAGTCTCCAAACTTGGTAGGAGTATAGAAAGTGCCATCCGCCACAGATATATGTCATGCCTACCCCTTCTGCCAGATTTTTATACCCAAAGCCCATATATATTACTATTTGCACTAGGAATCCATAAAACAGCTATGTAAGCTGGTATCAAAGTATATCGCAGTCGGTTGCGTCCGACTGCAACGTTTTTACTTGTTTTTTTTTCCTTTTCAATTTATGCCATTATTACATGCCCTATATTGCTGGGTAAAAGAGAGATTCGTTTGTAATGCGCTTTCGGGCTCATTAAGCTTGCGCCGAAAATTTAATTGAGCCAATTCGTTTGCCTTTTTCTTTGTTGCTCGCCTTTGTTAAGCGGCGTATTTTAACGTTAATTGAAAATACTGCAAACATTTAAAGCAGTCTGAAGTTTTTTTGTTATTTTTTTTTTAATAAATACAATCGAATGGTTACATGATAAGGGATTTTTGTTAAGGGTGTAACAAACTTTCCCGGTTTTCCTGCATTCCTGTTGAACATTTTCCTGAATTTTATTTGTCATAAACTTCACGGACCCCGAGAAATTTTCAACGAATGCAGAACCGTGGAAATCGGATCTTGCGTTCTGGAGCTATAAAAATTCAGACTTATTTTTATATATATAGATTTTTCATATTTTTTTTTTTCGTTTTCAATTTATGCCATTATTACATGCCCTATATTGCTGGGTAAAAAAGAGATTCGTTTGTAATGCGCTTTCGGGCTCATTAAGCTTGCGCCGAAAATTTAATTGAGCCAATTCGTTTGCCTTTTTCTTTGTTGCTCGCCTTTGTTAAGCGGCGTATTTTAACTTTAATTGAAAATACTGCAAACATTTAAAGCAGTCTGAAGTTTTTTTGTTATTTTTTTTAATAAATACAATCGAATGGTTACATGATAAGGGATTTTTGTTAAGGGTGTAACAAACTTTCCCGGTTTTCCTGCATTCCTGTTGAACATTTTCCTGAATTTTATTTGTCATAAACTTCACGGACCCCGAGAAATTTTCAACGAATGCAGAACCGTTGAAATCGGATCTTGCGTTCTGGAGCTATAAAAATTCAGACTTATTTTTATATATATAGATTTTTCATATTTTTTTTTTTTTTCGTTTTCAATTTATGCCATTATTACATGCCCTATATTGCTGGGTAAAAGAGAGATTCGTTTGTAATGCGCTTTCGGGCTCATTAAGCTTGCGCCGAAAATTTAATTGAGCCAATTCGTTTGCCTTTTTCTTTGTTGCTCGCCTTTGTTAAGCGGCGTATTTTAACGTTAATTGAAAATACTGCAAACATTTAAAGCAGTCTGAAGTTTTTTTGTTATTTTTTTTTAATAAATACAATCGAATGGTTACATGATAAGGGATTTTTGTTAAGGGTGTAACAAACTTTCCCGGTTTTCCTGCATTCCTGTTGAACATTTTCCTGAATTTTATTTGTCATAAACTTCACGGACCCCGAGAAATTTTCAACGAATGCAGAACCGTGGAAATCGGATCTTGCGTTCTGGAGCTATAAAAATTCAGACTTATTTTTATATATATAGATTTTTCATATTTTTTTTTTTTTTTTCGTTTTCAATTTATGCCATTATTACATGCCCTATATTGCTGGGTAAAAGAGAGATTCGTTTGTAATGCGCTTTCGGGCTCATTAAGCTTGCGCCGAAAATTTAATTGAGCCAATTCGTTTGCCTTTTTCTTTGTTGCTCGCCTTTGTTAAGCGGCGTATTTTAACGTTAATTGAAAATACTGCAAACATTTAAAGCAGTCTGAAGTTTTTTTGTTATTTTTTTTTTAATAAATACAATCGAATGGTTACATGATAAGGGATTTTTGTTAAGGGTGTAACAAACTTTCCCGGTTTTCCTGCATTCCTGTTGAACATTTTCCTGAATTTTATTTGTCATAAACTTCACGGACCCCGAGAAATTTTCAACGAATGCAGAACCGTTGAAATCGGATCTTGCGTTCTGGAGCTATAAAAATTCAGACTTTTTTTATATATATAGATTTTTCATATTTTTTTTTTTCTTTTTCGATTTATGCCATTATTACATGCCCTATATTGCTGGGTAAAAGAGAGATTCGTTTGTAATGCGCTTTCGGGCTCATTAAGCTTGCGCCGAAAATTTAATTGAGCCAATTCGTTTGCCTTTTTCTTTGTTGCTCGCCTTTGTTAAGCGGCGTATTTTAACTTTAATTGAAAATACTGCAAACATTTAAAGCAGTCTGAAGTTTTTTTGTTATTTTTTTTTTAATAAATACAATCGAATGGTTACATGATAAGGGATTTTTGTTAAGGGTGTAACAAACTTTCCCGGTTTTCCTGCATTCCTGTTGAACATTTTCCTGAATTTTATTTGTCATAAACTTCACGGACCCCGAGAAATTTTCAACGAATGCAGAACCGTGGAAATCGGATCTTGCGTTCTGGAGCTATAAAAATTCAGACTTTTTTTATATATATAGATTTTTCATATTTTTTTTTTTTTCTTTTTCGATTTATGCCATTATTACATGCCCTATATTGCTGGGTAAAAGAGAGATTCGTTTGTAATGCGCTTTCGGGCTCATTAAGCTTGCGCCGAAAATTTAATTGAGCCAATTCGTTTGCCTTTTTCTTTGTTGCTCGCCTTTGTTAAGCGGCGTATTTTAACGTTAATTGAAAATACTGCAAACATTTAAAGCAGTCTGAAGTTTTTTTGTTATTTTTTTTTAATAAATACAATCGAATGGTTACATGATAAGGGATTTTTGTTAAGGGTGTAACAAACTTTCCCGGTTTTCCTGCATTCCTGTTGAACATTTTCCTGAATTTTATTTGTCATAAACTTCACGGACCCCGAGAAATTTTCAACGAATGCAGAACCGTGGAAATCGGATCTTGCGTTCTGGAGCTATAAAAATTCAGACTTATTTTTATATATATAGATTTTTCATATTTTTTTTTTTTTTTCGTTTTCAATTTATGCCATTATTACATGCCCTATATTGCTGGGTAAAAGGAGAGATTCGTTTGTAATGCGCTTTCGGGCTCATTAAGCTTGCGCCGAAAATTTAATTGAGCCAATTCGTTTGCCTTTTTCTTTGTTGCTTGCCTTTGTTAAGCGGCGTATTTTAACTTTAATTGAAAATACTGCAAACATTTAAAGCAGTCTAAAGTTTATTTGTTATTTTTTTTTAATAAATATAATCGAATGGTTACATGATAAGGGATTATTGTTAAGGGTGTAACAAACTTTCCCGGTTTTCCTGCATTCCTGTTGAACATTTTCCTGAATTTTATTTGTCATAAACTTCACGGACCCCGAGAAATTTTCAACGAATGCAGAACCGTTGAAATCGGATCTTGCGTTCTGGAGCTATAAAAATTCAGACTTATTTTTATATATATAGATTTTTCATATTTTTTTTTTTCGTTTTCAATTTATGCCATTATTACATGCCCTATATTGCTGGGTAAAAGAGAGATTCGTTTGTAATGCGCTTTCGGGCTCATTAAGCTTGCGCCGAAAATTTAATTGAGCCAATTCGTTTGCCTTTTTCTTTGTTGCTCGCCTTTGTTAAGCGGCGTATTTTAACTTTAATTGAAAATACTGCAAACATTTAAAGCAGTCTGAAGTTTATTTGTTATTTTTTTTTAATAAATATAATCGAATGGTTACATGATAAGGGATTTTTGTTAAGGGTGTAACAAACTTTCCCGGTTTTCCTGCATTCCTGTTGAACATTTTCCTGAATTTTATTTGTCATAAACTTCACGGACCCCGAGAAATTTTCAACGAATGCAGAACCGTTGAAATCGGATCTTGCGTTCTGGAGCTATAAAAATTCAGACTTATTTTTATATATATAGATTTTTCATATTTTTTTTTTTTTTTCGTTTTCAATTTATGCCATTATTACATGCCCTATATTGCTGGGTAAAAGAGAGATTCGTTTGTAATGCGCTTTCGGGCTCATTAAGCTTGCGCCGAAAATTTAATTGAGCCAATTCGTTTGCCTTTTTCTTTGTTGCTCGCCTTTGTTAAGCGGCGTATTTTAACTTTAATTGAAAATACTGCAAACATTTAAAGCAGTCTGAAGTTTATTTGTTATTTTTTTTTAATAAATATAATCGAATGGTTACATGATAAGGGATTTTTGTTAAGGGTGTAACAAACTTTCCCGGTTTTCCTGCATTCCTGTTGAACATTTTCCTGAATTTTATTTGTCATAAACTTCACGGACCCCGAGAAATTTTCAACGAATGCAGAACCGTGGAAATCGGATCTTGCGTTCTGGAGCTATAAAAATTCAGACTTTTTTTATATATATAGATTTTTCATATTTTTTTTTTTCGTTTTCAATTTATGCCATTATTACATGCCCTATATTGCTGGGTAAAAGAGAGATTCGTTTGTAATGCGCTTTCGGGCTCATTAAGCTTGCGCCGAAAATTTAATTGAGCCAATTCGTTTGCCTTTTTCTTTGTTGCTCGCCTTTGTTAAGCGGCGTATTTTAACGTTAATTGAAAATACTGCAAACATTTAAAGCAGTCTGAAGTTTTTTTGTTATTTTTTTTTAATAAATACAATCGAATGGTTACATGATAAGGGATTTTTGTTAAGGGTGTAACAAACTTTCCCGGTTTTCCTGCATTCCTGTTGAACATTTTCCTGAATTTTATTTGTCATAAACTTCACGGACCCCGAGAAATTTTCAACGAATGCAGAACCGTTGAAATCGGATCTTGCGTTCTGGAGCTATAAAAATTCAGACTTTTTTTATATATATAGATTTTTCATATTTTTTTTTTTCGTTTTCAATTTATGCCATTATTACATGCCCTATATTGCTGGGTAAAAGAGAGATTCGTTTGTAATGCGCTTTCGGGCTCATTAAGCTTGCGCCGAAAATTTAATTGAGCCAATTCGTTTGCCTTTTTCTTTGTTGCTCGCCTTTGTTAAGCGGCGTATTTTAACTTTAATTGAAAATACTGCAAACATTTAAAGCAGTCTGAAGTTTATTTGTTATTTTTTTTTAATAAATATAATCGAATGGTTACATGATAAGGGATTTTTGTTAAGGGTGTAACAAACTTTCCCGGTTTTCCTGCATTCCTGTTGAACATTTTCCTGAATTTTATTTGTCATAAACTTCACGGACCCCGAGAAATTTTCAACGAATGCAGAACCGTGGAAATCGGATCTTGCGTTCTGGAGCTATAAAAATTCAGACTTATTTTTATATATATATAGGGTATTCACGCTAGTTTTTTTTACTTTTATTTTGCTTATCTGGTATCTTTAAGCAAAATCTGACGTGAACGACCGTTTTGCAATGTTATCTGCTTATCTCGTAAATCGTGTATCGCACCATCACTAACTATTATTTACACATCATTAACTATTTATTTACCACAAAAATACATAAAACCTGAATTTTTCATCCTAAAAATGCCAAAAACAAGCGTTAAAAATAAGATCATCGACTTTAAAATTATGTCCGCTCTGCATCATATCGAAGCTTTGGAAGGTTAGTAAAGAAATGATATCAAATAGTTGTGAGCTTGATAGTAAACTTATGTACATATGTAAAAATACAGATGAACCCAACTGCGCGATGAAGAAGCTCAAACGATTATGGATGAGCTTATTGAGGATGTATCTGTAATAGCTTGTTTTCGTCGCGCCGTTGAAGAAGATATTCCAAAATCAATAAATTGGCGATACAATGTTCTCCCTGATTTTGACGATGGGCGTTTTCAGGCCATGATGCGAGTCAGCAAATTTCAGTTTAATCGCATTTTAAAGCTAATTGAGAATGACGAGGTTTTTAATACCACAAATTCTGCGCATCAATTTCCAGTTGACTTGCAACTGGCCATAGTGCTCTTCCGGTTAGGTTCCTCTGGAGAAAGCTGTTCCACACAGAAGATAGCAACCACATTTGGAGTTGGAGATGGCGGAACTCTTTTTAAAATCACAAATAGAGTATTTGCAGCGATCTTAAGAAAGATGCCGCAAATAATTTATTGGGCCGATGGTGCTGAACGGGAAGAGTTGGTTGAGCGGACATTTGGTGAATTGCCGCACTGCGTTGGCTACATTGACGGTAGCGAAATTAAACTTGCCGAAAGGTAGCGTTAACCACGAGGATTTCTACTCACGAAAAAAATGTATTCCGTTAAGCTGCAAGTAATTTGTGATCGAGATCTACGTATAAGGAATGCTATGGTTGGCAACCCAGGAAGTTACCACGACTCAAGAGTTTATAAGAGCTCGAAGTTTGCCAAAAATATTGAGCAATTTTTAAGTGGAGAGCAATGGATTGCTGGAGACTCTGCTTACCCTTTATCAAAATATTTAATAACGCCGTACCGAAGCAATGCAACAAATATGACGGCAGAAAAGCGAGCACGTTTTAACAGACAGCATAGCAAGTTTCGGGTTATAATAGAGAATTGTTTTGGTCTCTTAAAGGAAAAATTTTGCAGTTTAAAGGAAATGCGTGTACGCATTAAGGATAAAAAAGCGAAGAATTTTTATGCAGATGGGTTCTTGTGTGTTGCACTCTGCACAATCTGTTTGCTTGAGCACAAAGTCACTCCACTTGATGAGCTAGTATATGAAAGTAACGAACCAGCAGATGGCATAGAGCCATTAAATTGTGAAATTGGCGAATCAAAAAGACAGGCAATATATGATTTGCTTTTTGAATAAAAAAAAAGTATGGAAATTTTTTATTTACTTACTAGCTAACTCAGCCACGCGTTGCAGCGGCGGACACCGACAGACTTCATCCCGTCAAAAAGATTTGTAATGTTGAATTGTTTTGATTCTACGTATTTTGTTAGCCGGTGTCAAAAATTTTCACTACTTTAACCCTTTAGTGCAATGAAATTATTTTACGAACAAAGACGAAAATGTTGAGTTTTGAATGTAGTTTCAAAATTACGTCCATCTGGAGCTACAAAAATTCAGTACTTTTTTATATCCCATATAGATTTTTTTTTTTCGTTTTCAATTTATGCCATTATTACATGCCCTATATTACTGCAAAAATAATTTGGAATCGTTTGAATTGCGCTTTAAGAAGGGATAATTAAAGGCTTGCGCCGGAAAAGTTAATTGAGCACAATTCGTTTGCCTTTTTCTTGTTGCTCGCCTTTGTTAAGCGGCGTATTTTAACTTTCAATGCCTGAAAATACTGCAAACATTTTATCCATTCCACCGAGTTTTTTTAGTTTTTTTTAATAAATATAAGCTGAGTGGTTAATATGCTAAGGTGATTATTCAAAGTCAAGGGTGTAACAAACTGATGCCCGTGTTAATGACCGGCTGATTCCTGTTGACCTTTTCTCGATTTAGTATTTGTCATATGTTTCGTTCACGTGCCCTCTTTTCGAGTAATTTTCATGTTGCAGACGTCGTCACGCTGTTCTTGAGATTCTTTGCGACTTTCTGCAGTCCTATAAAATTCAGACTTATTTTTGTATATATCGATTTTTCGTATTTTTTTTTTTTTTTTCGTTTTCAACTTTATGCCATTATTACATGCCGCGTTGTTGAGGTATAGATTTTATGGTCGCTCCTATGCGTATTGCTGGCATTTTAAAATTACGGAATTTTTAATTGAACCAATCGTTTTTTATATTTTTTGTTTTTTAACAAAATTTTTTTCATTTAATTGAGTAATTGGCGAAACATTTAAAGCGGTCTGTAACTTAAATATTTGTTATTTTGTTTAATAAATTATTTTTAATTCGAATGGTTAATTTTAATTTTAATTTTATTAATGAGAAATTCTTAATGCTACAGTATTACTACTATAAATTAAAGCATTAATCACTATGACAAAAAACAAAAATAATTCAAAACGAGTATATATATATCATTATAAATTAACAAAGATCTTATAAATAGTGACATGAAAAAATTAAGCTAAATTGCATCAATAGCATAGTATAGATTAGAGTGGATTTAAGTTTGTTTTAAAGTGTGATATGATTGTATTTTTAAATAGGTGTGCGCCTCTTATGGTCTTAAACACATGTGGAAGACTATTCCACAGTCGAACAGCATTAATATAAAACTGTCTTTCTGAACAAGCTAACCGGGTTCTTAGGCAAACAAGATTTTTTACTCTTTGTGAGGAAGCAAATTTAATGTTTTCAAACAAATACTCAGGTTTTTGCGTGTAGATAATTTTGTGTACGAACACCAGAATTTTAACTTTGACCAACGAAGAAAAATTGAGGCCGAACAGTTTGTGGGCATGTCCCGTAACGTGGTCCGTCCTTTTCAGGCCATACACATAACGGGCCACACTGTTAAAGGCCACAATTAGTCTCCGTTGGCTAACAACATCACAATTACCAAAAATTTCTATTCCATAGAAAATTATTGGTAATACCATTGCTTTTGCAATAACCATTTTTGTTTGCATTGGCACAAAATGTTTGGTTGCTGACAGTTGTCTTAGTACGCCGTACATTTTTCCTACTGCTTTATTCACTTGGTCATTCCACGACAGTGTCTTGTTAAATGTAATGCCAAGATTATCTGCTTTGTTCACGAAGTTAATTCCTACGTTATTGACACCAAGCCTAGGAAAATTATCTGTATTTAGGTTCTTTTTATAAATCACAAGACACTTAGACTTGGACGGATTGATACATAAACCGTTATCACAGGCCCATTTACTAACATGCAGGAGATCATTATTACACATATCAATACAATTACTTATTTGACTAAGTTTTGAACTCACATACAGTTGGACATCATCAGCATACAAATGAACATTACATGTAGTTAGTACGGACGGTAGGTCATTAATATATATTGTAAATAAAAGTGGGCCTAATATTGATCCCTGCGGAATGCCGCGGGACACTAAGAGCAAGTCCGATGTTTTGTTTGCCGTAACAACCACTTGGCTTCGTTGCTTTAAGTATGAGGACATTAGTTTGGTGGCTGTTGGACTAAAATTGTACATTCTACATAACTTGGTGAGTAGTATGTCATGGTTCACTGTGTCAAAAGCTTTACTAAAGTCAAGAAGCGTCAGTAATGTGACTTCACTATTGTCCATTTTTAACCTAATGTCCTCGACTACTTTTACAATAGCTGTGGTGCAACTACGGTTGGTTCTAAAGCCAGACTGATTTTGGACTAGAAGTTTATTTGCTTTTAAAAAATTGTTAATTTGTTCTGCGATTAGGTTCTCAAAAACTTTGGATAGGTATGGCAGTATGGCTATTGGTCGAAAGTCTCCGTTGTCCTTAGCAATTGGCACAACCTTGGCAATTTTCCATTCCCTAGGGAATGTAGATGTAGTAATGGCAGTGTTAAAAATATGCGTGAGGTGGCCTATTATAAATGGCAGTATGAGTTTGACCAGTTTAGGGTTGATATCGTCTAAGCCAGTGGCATTTGACTTAACTTTTCGAATGGACATCAATACATCACATTGATACACAGAACTAAAATGGAAATTATTTTGACACTTGTTAAACGATTCAGACTTCACATAGGGGTTACACAAGGATTCAGGGACATTTACATTGACAAATTTATTATTTAAGGAATTAACATCAATACTATCATCTATCACAGTTTTAGCTTTTCCTAGCCCCAATTTATGTATGTCTTTCCATCGTCTGCTGTCAATTGCCCCCTTAAACATATTACTAAAATAGCTACGCTTGGTCTTAAAAATCAAGTCATTTACAATTCGTCTGTTGGTGATAAATGCTTTATGAAGGTGTTCAGTCTTATATCTCTGCCATTTCTTGTATGCCTTATCTCTTAATTTTATTGCACTTTTTATATCTCTGTTGAACCAGGATTTGACTGTATGCCTTATAACTCTGGTCTTGAGTGGTACATGTTTGTTGTACACCATGTCAATAAAATATTGCACATGTTGGATTTGGGTGTCTACTGAGGGGCATGAATAAATGAGATCAAGATCGGAGTTACAGCAGTCATCGTATAAACTGGCAAAGTCTATGTTATTGAAATTCCGGTACGAAATAGTTTGTTTGCAATTATTTATAGGCAAGTTATACGTCAAAAATATTAAGTCATGTTTAGAAAAGGCAGGTACAGAGATTTGGTCATATAGTAATACTAATTCCCTTTTATTAACGAAGAACAAGTCAATTAATGTATTCGTTGTTCTAGAAAAATGAGTCGGCGTTGTTGTGTTTACGGATACTAAGCCAATTGCTTCCATACCATCCGCCAGAAGTCTTTCTGTGAATAGGTTACTATTCATGTCACCTGTTAAAATTATGTCAGTATATTCGAGTGTTAAGTTCGCTATTACGTCAAGTATGTCTGAGCAGTCAATGCTTTTATGAGGCCTGTAGAGGCTGCCAATAAGCATTTTAGTATCACATATTGGGTTTAGCAGTTCAAGAAAAATGTATTCTATAGGACTGTCATTTGGATGCTTAAGAATAACTTTTCCCCTTACACCTTTTCTTAGATAAATTGCTACTCCCCCAGCATGACTGCGACGATCGGAACGAAACACATCATAACCATCACAACTAAATAACATATTACTAAGCTCAGGTACAAACCACGTCTCGGACACACATACAACATCTACTTGGGAATTAACAAACAGGTAGCGGAACTCTTCTATTTTATTTGCTAAACTCTGAGCATTTAAGTGACAAATCTTGAGCCCATTTCTCTGTTTGCCCAGAACCCTAATCATTGCATGGCTGTTCGCTGTGGAGTTAAGGCTAGAGCCTATCAAAGTTGAAATGAGTTTTTCCAAAGAGATACACACCAAGTAAATATGAGCTTAAATTTAGATCACACAAAGTAGTATGGGAAGATACAAAGAGAGAAGAAAGCTTGCAATTAAATCTAACAAGAAAACTAACTAAGTTAAGAGCGAAAAAGCTCATGCTCAGCACCACTTGCTTCGTTCTCGCTCTCTTGCTGACGTTGAAGCTTTTGTAGGCTGTCGATGCAGATGGCATCTTCCGTTTCGCTCCATCTAACGTAGACAAGCGCTCGTCGACAAAAAACAGCTGATAAGACACGCTGTTTCTTCATCTGCATGGCTTTCTTAAAGATAATATAATTCTCTTTTGAGAGCTGCTCATTTAGATAAACTGCAGCACTCGCACATGTGTCAAAGCCAAGAAGAGGAAGAGTTAGTTGCGTTTTATTTGTTCGCCGGTACTGGGCAGCGGCTCTTTGGAAGTTAATTTTGTCTCGAAGACAATCAAATTTGATAATAATAACAGGGTCGACAGCCGAATTCGCATTTTTCGACTGTCGCACCCTAAAATTTCCTTAAGTCGCGGTGCTGGAGTTACTCCTAGCGCAAAAGCTAGCGAGTTGAAAGCCGACCGCAAGTTCTCACCCTCAACACATGGGACTCCGTGAAGACGCATGTCATTGGCAGCGCTGGCGTTGGCTTGCTCAGCAAGCTTTGCCGTAAGCGTCGCCACTTGGGTCTGCAGCTCCGACGTCTCCTTCGCCGCTGATTCAAGCCTCTGGACTCGCTGCTGCACCTTGTCCAGCTCTTCACGCATCCCATCGAGTTTCGCGTGCAGTAGCGCCAATACACGCTCCTCGGACTCACTCATTTTTTTCTCAATGAGATCGGCTTGCTCATCAAACCTCCGATTAATAAGCCGGATGATGGAAGCTGGGTCACTGCTGACCTTGTTGGATCTCAGATCACCAGAAGAATTTTCCCTCGTACGTTTTGGTGGAGGTCCCATGGTTTGTTATGTTGTGTAGTGTAGTGTAGTTGAGTTGAGTGAAAAACGTGAATGTGTGTGTTGGTTTTGGCGCACTGTTTCTCTGATGTTTGTGTTGTCAGCAGACAAGAGTTAAAACAAAGCATATGAGGCAAAATGAAAATGTTGTTGTTTTCTTTGCTTTGGCTGGCGTTAAGTGAATTTAAAATTCAATTGTTAACAAAAAATTGCACTATATTGAATATTTAAATCACTATAGATTGTTCTGACGGACTTCAATAAATTTTTGAACTACTTTGCGCAAGTTGAATCGTAGTTTGATTCAATTTATTTTGTAAAATCACGGAGCGAGAAAATTGCTCGTCTTGTTACTTTCGTATATACAATACAATTTTACATGATAAGGGATTTTTGTTAAGGGTGTAACAAACTTTCCCGGTTTTCCTGCATTCCTGTTGAACATTTTCCTGAATTTTATTCTTCATAAACTTCACGGACCCCGAGAAATTTTCAACGAATGCAGAACCGTGGAAATCGGATCTTGCGTTCTGGAGCTATAAAAATTCAGACTTATTTTTATATATATAGATTTTTCATATTTTTTTTTTTTTCGTTTTCAATTTATGCCATTATTACATGCCCTATATTGCTGGGTAAAAGAGAGATTCGTTTGTAATGCGCTTTCGGGCTCATTAAGCTTGCGCCGAAAATTTAATTGAGCCAATTCGTTTGCCTTTTTCATTGTAGCTCGCCTTTGTTAAGCGGCGTATTTTAACTTTAATTGAAAATACTGCAAACATTTAAAGCAGTCTGAAGTTTTTTTGTTATTTTTTTTTTAATAAATATAATCGAATGGTTACATGATAAGGGATTTTTGTTAAGGGTGTAACAAACTTTCCCGGTTTTCCTGCATTCCTGTTGAACATTTTCCTGAATTTTATTTGTCATAAACTTCACGGACCCCGAGAAATTTTCAACGAATGCAGAACCGTGGAAATCGGATCTTGCGTTCTGGAGCTATAAAAATTCAGACTTATTTTTATATATATAGATTTTTCATATTTTTTTTTTTTCGTTTTCAATTTATGCCATTATTACATGCCCTATATTGCTGGGTAAAAGAGAGATTCGTTTGTAATGCGCTTTCGGGCTCATTAAGCTTGCGCCGAAAATTTAATTGAGCCAATTCGTTTGCCTTTTTCATTGTAGCTCGCCTTTGTTAAGCGGCGTATTTTAACTTTAATTGAAAATACTGCAAACATTTAAAGCAGTCTGAAGTTTTTTTGTTATTTTTTTTTTAATAAATATAATCGAATGGTTACATGATAAGGGATTTTTGTTAAGGGTGTAACAAACTTTCCCGGTTTTCCTGCATTCCTGTTGAACATTTTCCTGAATTTTATTTGTCATAAACTTCACGGACCCCGAGAAATTTTCAACGAATGCAGAACCGTGGAAATCGGATCTTGCGTTCTAGAGCTATACAAATTCAGACTTATTTTTATATATATACATTTTTCATATTTTTTTTTTCGTTTTCAATTTATGCCATTATTACATGCCCTATATTGCTGGGTAAAAGAGAGATTCGTTTGTAATGCGCTTTCGGGCTCATTAAGCTTGCGCCGAAAATTTAATTGAGCCGATTCGTTTGCCTTTTTCTTTGTTGCTCGCCTTTGTTAAGCGGCGTATTTTAACTTTAATTGAAAATACTGCAAACATTTAAAGCAGTCTGAAGTTTATTTGTTATTTTTTTTAATAAATATAATCGAATGGTTACATGATAAGGGATTTTTGTTAAGGGTGTAACAAACTTTCCCGGTTTTCCTGCATTCCTGTTGAACATTTTCCTGAATTTTATTTTTCATAAACTTCACGGACCCCGAGAAATTTTCAACGAATGCAGAACCGTGGAAATCGGATCTTGCGTTCTGGAGCTATAAAAATTCAGACTTATTTTTATATATATAGATTTTTCATTTTTTTTTTTCGTTTTCAATTTATGCCATTATTACATGCCCTATATTGCTGGGTAAAAGAGAGATTCGTTTGTAATGCGCTTTCGGGCTCATTAAGCTTGCGCCGAAAATTTAATTGAGCCGATTCGTTTGCCTTTTTCTTTGTTGCTCGCCTTTGTTAAGCGGCGTATTTTAACTTTAATTGAAAATACTGCAAACATTTAAAGCAGTCTGAAGTTTATTTGTTATTTTTTTTTTAATAAATATAATCGAATGGTTACATGATAAGGGATTTTTGTTAAGGGTGTAACAAACTTTCCCGGTTTTCCTGCATTCCTGTTGAACATTTTCCTGAATTTTATTTTTCATAAACTTCACGGACCCCGAGAAATTTTCAACGAATGCAGAACCGTGGAAATCGGATCTTGCGTTCTGGAGCTATAAAAATTCAGACTTATTTTTATATATATAGATTTTTCATATTTTTTTTTTTCGTTTTCAATTTATGCCATTATTACATGCCCTATATTGCTGGGTAAAAGAGAGATTCGTTTGTAATGCGCTTTCGGGCTCATTAAGCTTGCGCCGAAAATTTAATTGAGCCAATTCGTTTGCCTTTTTCTTTGTAGCTCGCCTTTGTTAAGCGGCGTATTTTAACTTTAATTGAAAATACTGCAAACATTTAAAGCAGTCTGAAGTTTTTTTGTTATTTTTTTTTTAATAAATATAATCGAATGGTTACATGATAAGGGATTTTTGTTAAGGGTGTAACAAACTTTCCCGGTTTTCCTGCATTCCTGTTGAACATTTTCCTGAATTTTATTTTTCATAAACTTCACGGACCCCGAGAAATTTTCAACGAATGCAGAACCGTGGAAATCGGATCTTGCGTTCTGGAGCTATAAAAATTCAGACTTATTTTTATATATATAGATTTTTCATATTTTTTTTTTTTTCGTTTTCAATTTATGCCATTATTACATGCCCTATATTGCTGGGTAAAAGAGAGATTCGTTTGTAATGCGCTTTCGGGCTCATTAAGCTTGCGCCGAAAATTTAATTGAGCCAATTCGTTTGCCTTTTTCTTTGTTGCTCGCCTTTGTTAAGCGGCGTATTTTAACTTTAATTGAAAATACTGCAAACATTTAAAGCAGTCTGAAGTTTTTTTGTTATTTTTTTTTAATAAATATAATCGAATGGTTACATGATAAGGGATTTTTGTTAAGGGTGTAACAAACTTTCCCGGTTTTCCTGCATTCCTGTTGAACATTTTCCTGAATTTTATTTGTCATAAACTTCACGGACCCCGAGAAATTTTCAACGAATGCAGAACCGTGGAAATCGGATCTTGCGTTCTGGAGCTATAAAAATTCAGACTTATTTTTATATATATAGATTTTTCATATTTTTTTTTTTTTCGTTTTCAATTTATGCCATTATTACATGCCCTATATTGCTGGGTAAAAGAGAGATTCGTTTGTAATGCGCTTTCGGGCTCATTAAGCTTGCGCCGAAAATTTAATTGAGCCAATTCGTTTGCCTTTTTCTTTGTTGCTCGCCTTTGTTAAGCGGCGTATTTTAACTTTAATTGAAAATACTGCAAACATTTAAAGCAGTCTGAAGTTTTTTTGTTATTTTTTTTTAATAAATATAATCGAATGGTTACATGATAAGGGATTTTGTTAAGGGTGTAACAAACTTTCCCGGTTTTCCTGCATTCCTGTTGAACATTTTCCTGAATTTTATTTGTCATAAACTTCACGGACCCCGAGAAATTTTCAACGAATGCAGAACCGTGGAAATCGGATCTTGCGTTCTGGAGCTATAAAAATTCAGACTTATTTTTATATATATAGATTTTTCATATTTTTTTTTTTTCGTTTTCAATTTATGCCATTATTACATGCCCTATATTGCTGGGTAAAAGAGAGATTCGTTTGTAATGCGCTTTCGGGCTCATTAAGCTTGCGCCGAAAATTTAATTGAGCCAATTCGTTTGCCTTTTTCTTTGTTGCTCGCCTTTGTTAAGCGGCGTATTTTAACTTTAATTGAAAATACTGCAAACATTTAAAGCAGTCTGAAGTTTATTTGTTATTTTTTTTTTTAATAAATATAATCGAATGGTTACATGATAAGGGATTTTTGTTAAGGGTGTAACAAACTTTCCCGGTTTTCCTGCATTCCTGTTGAACATTTTCCTGAATTTTATTTGTCATAAACTTCACGGACCCCGAGAAATTTTCAACGAATGCAGAACCGTGGAAATCGGATCTTGCGTTCTGGAGCTATAAAAATTCAGACTTATTTTTATATATATAGATTTTTCATATTTTTTTTTTTTCGTTTTCAATTTATGCCATTATTACATGCCCTATATTGCTGGGTAAAAGAGAGATTCGTTTGTAATGCGCTTTCGGGCTCATTAAGCTTGCGCCGAAAATTTAATTGAGCCAATTCGTTTGCCTTTTTCTTTGTTGCTCGCCTTTGTTAAGCGGCGTATTTTAACTTTAATTGAAAATACTGCAAAAATTTAAAGCAGTCTGAAGTTTATTTGTTATTTTTTTTTTTAATAAATATAATCGAATGTTTACATGATAAGGGATTTTTGTTAAGGGTGTAACAAACTTTCCCGGTTTTCCTGCATTCCTGTTGAACATTTTCCTGAATTTTATTTGTCATAAACTTCACGGACCCCGAGAAATTTTCAACGAATGCAGAACCGTGGAAATCGGATCTTGCGTTCTGGAGCTATAAAAATTCAGACTTATTTTTATATATATAGATTTTTCATATTTTTTTTTTTTTTTCGTTTTCAATTTATGCCATTATTACATGCCCTATATTGCTGGGTAAAAGAGAGATTCGTTTGTAATGCGCTTTCGGGCTCATTAAGCTTGCGCCGAAAATTTAATTGAGCCAATTCGTTTGCCTTTTTCTTTGTTGCTCGCCTTTGTTAAGCGGCGTATTTTAACTTTAATTGAAAATACTGCAAACATTTAAAGCAGTCTGAAGTTTATTTTGTTATATTTTTTTTAATAAATATAATCGAATGGTTACATGATAAGGGATTTTTGTTAAGGGTGTAACAAACTTTCCCGGTTTTCCTGCATTCCTGTTGAACATTTTCCTGAATTTTATTTGTCGTAAACTTCACGGACCCCCAGAAATTTTCAACGAATGCAAAACCGTGGAAATCGGATCTTGCGTTCTGGAGCTATAAAAATTCAGACTTATTTTTATATATATAGATTTTTCAAATTTTTTTTTTTTTCGTTTTCAATTTATGCCATTATTACATGCCCTATATTGCTGGGTAAAAGAGAGATTCGTTTGTAATGCGCTTTCGGGCTCATTAAGCTTGCGCCGAAAATTTAATTGAGCCAATTCGTTTGCCTTTTTCTTTGTTGCTCGCCTTTGTTAAGCGGCGTATTTTAACTTTAATTGAAAATACTGCAAACATTTAAAGCAGTCTGAAGTTTTTTTTGTTTTTTTTTTTTTAATAAATATAATCGAATGGTTACATGATAAGGGATTTTTGTTAAGGGTGTAACAAACTTTCCCGGTTTTCCTGCATTCCTGTTGAACATTTTCCTGAATTTTATTTGTCATAAACTTCACGGACCCCGAGAAATTTTCAACGAATGCAGAACCGTGGAAATCGGATCTTGCGTTCTGGAGCTATAAAAATTCAGACTTATTTTTATATATATAGATTTTTAAAATTTTTTTTTTTTTCGTTTTCAATTTATGCCATTATTACATGCCCTATATTGCTGGGTAAAAGAGAGATTCGTTTGTAATGCGCTTTCGGGCTCATTAAGCTTGCGCCGAAAATTTAATTGAGCCAATTCGTTTGCCTTTTTCTTTGTTGCTCGCCTTTGTTAAGCGGCGTATTTTAACTTTAATTGAAAATACTGCAAACATTTAAAGCAGTCTGAAGTTTTTTTGTTATTTTTTTTTAATAAATATAATCGAATGGTTACATGATAAGGGATTTTTGTTAAGGGTGTAACAAACTTTCCCGGTTTTCCTGCATTCCTGTTGAACATTTTCCTGAATTTTATTTGTCATAAACTTCACGGACCCCGAGAAATTTTCAACGAATGCAGAACCGTGGAAATCGGATCTTGCGTTCTGGAGCTATAAAAATTCAGACTTATTTTTATATATATAGATTTTTCATATTTTTTTTTTTTTTCGTTTTCAATTTATGCCATTATTACATGCCCTATATTGCTGGGTAAAAGAGAGATTCGTTTGTAATGCGCTTTCGGGCTCATTAAGCTTGCGCCGAAAATTTAATTGAGCCAATTCGTTTGCCTTTTTCTTTGTTGCTCGCCTTTGTTAAGCGGCGTATTTTAACTTTAATTGAAAATACTGCAAACATTTAAAGCAGTCTGAAGTTTATTTGTTTTTTTTTTTTTAATAAATATAATCGAATGGTTACATGATAAGGGATTTTTGTTAAGGGTGTAACAAACTTTCCCGGTTTTCCTGCATTCCTGTTGAACATTTTCCTGAATTTTATTTGTCATAAACTTCACGGACCCCGAGAAATTTTCAACGAATGCAGAACCGTGGAAATCGGATCTTGCGTTCTGGAGCTATAAAAATTCAGACTTATTTTTATATATATAGATTTTTCATATTTTTTTTTTTTCGTTTTCAATTTATGCCATTATTACATGCCCTATATTGCTGGGTAAAAGAGAGATTCGTTTGTAATGCGCTTTCGGGCTCATTAAGCTTGCGCCGAAAATTTAATTGAGCCAATTCGTTTGCCTTTTTCTTTGTTGCTCGCCTTTGTTAAGCGGCGTATTTTAACTTTAATTGAAAATACTGCAAACATTTAAAGCAGTCTGAAGTTTTTTTGTTATTTTTTTTTAATAAATATAATCGAATGGTTACATGATAAGGGATTTTTGTTAAGGGTGTAACAAACTTTCCCGGTTTTCCTGCATTCCTGTTGAACATTTTCCTGAATTTTATTTGTCATAAACTTCACGGACCCCGAGAAATTTTCAACGAATGCAGAACCGTGGAAATCGGATCTTGCGTTCTGGAGCTATAAAAATTCAGACTTATTTTTATATATATAGATTTTTCATATTTTTTTTTTTTCGTTTTCAATTTATGCCATTATTACATGCCCTATATTGCTGGGTAAAAGAGAGATTCGTTTGTAATGCGCTTTCGGGCTCATTAAGCTTGCGCCGAAAATTTAATTGAGCCAATTCGTTTGCCTTTTTCTTTGTTGCTCGCCTTTGTTAAGCGGCGTATTTTAACTTTAATTGAAAATACTGCAAACATTTAAAGCAGTCTGAAGTTTTTTGTTATTTTTTTTTTAATAAATATAATCGAATGGTTACATGATAAGGGATTTTTGTTAAGGGTGTAACAAACTTTCCCGGTTTTCCTGCATTCCTGTTGAACATTTTCCTGAATTTTATTTGTCATAAACTTCACGGACCCCGAGAAATTTTCAACGAATGCAGAACCGTGGAAATCGGATCTTGCGTTCTGGAGCTATAAAAATTCAGACTTATTTTTATATATATAGATTTTTCATATTTTTTTTTTTTTCGTTTTCAATTTATGCCATTATTACATGCCCTATATTGCTGGGTAAAAGAGAGATTCGTTTGTAATGCGCTTTCGGGCTCATTAAGCTTGCGCCGAAAATTTAATTGAGCCAATTCGTTTGCCTTTTTCTTTGTTGCTCGCCTTTGTTAAGCGGCGTATTTTAACTTTAATTGAAAATACTGCAAACATTTAAAGCAGTCTGAAGTTTTTTTGTTATTTTTTTTTTAATAAATATAATCGAATGGTTACATGATAAGGGATTTTTGTTAAGGGTGTAACAAACTTTCCCGGTTTTCCTGCATTCCTGTTGAACATTTTCCTGAATTTTATTTGTCATAAACTTCACGGACCCCGAGAAATTTTCAACGAATGCAGAACCGTGGAAATCGGATCTTGCGTTCTGGAGCTATAAAAATTCAGACTTATTTTTATATATATAGATTTTTCATATTTTTTTTTTTTTCGTTTTCAATTTATGCCATTATTACATGCCCTATATTGCTGGGTAAAAGAGAGATTCGTTTGTAATGCGCTTTCGGGCTCATTAAGCTTGCGCCGAAAATTTAATTGAGCCAATTCGTTTGCCTTTTTCTTTGTTGCTCGCCTTTGTTAAGCGGCGTATTTTAACTTTAATTGAAAATACTGCAAACATTTAAAGCAGTCTGAAGTTTTTTTGTTATTTTTTTTTTAATAAATATAATCGAATGGTTACATGATAAGGGATTTTTGTTAAGGGTGTAACAAACTTTCCCGGTTTTCCTGCATTCCTGTTGAACATTTTCCTGAATTTTATTTGTCATAAACTTCACGGACCCCGAGAAATTTTCAACGAATGCAGAACCGTGGAAATCGGATCTTGCGTTCTGGAGCTATAAAAATTCAGACTTATTTTTATATATATAGATTTTTCATATTTTTTTTTTTTCGTTTTCAATTTATGCCATTATTACATGCCCTATATTGCTGGGTAAAAGAGAGATTCGTTTGTAATGCGCTTTCGGGCTCATTAAGCTTGCGCCGAAAATTTAATTGAGCCAATTCGTTTGCCTTTTTCTTTGTTGCTCGCCTTTGTTAAGCGGCGTATTTTAACTTTAATTGAAAATACTGCAAACATTTAAAGCAGTCTGAAGTTTATTTGTTATATTTTTTTTAATAAATATAATCGAATGGTTACATGATAAGGGATTTTTGTTAAGGGTGTAACAAACTTTCCCGGTTTTCCTGCATTCCTGTTGAACATTTTCCTGAATTTTATTTGTCATAAACTTCACGGACCCCGAGAAATTTTCAACGAATGCAGAACCGTGGAAATCGGATCTTGCGTTCTGGAGCTATAAAAATTCAGACTTATTTTTATATATATAGATTTTTCATTTTTTTTTTTTTTTCGTTTTCAATTTATGCCATTATTACATGCCCTATATTGCTGGGTAAAAGAGAGATTCGTTTGTAATGCGCTTTCGGGCTCATTAAGCTTGCGCCGAAAATTTAATTGAGCCAATTCGTTTGCCTTTTTCTTTGTTGCTCGCCTTTGTTAAGCGGCGTATTTTAACTTTAATTGAAAATACTGCAAACATTTAAAGCAGTCTGAAGTTTTTTTGTTATTTTTTTTTTAATAAATATAATCGAATGGTTACATGATAAGGGATTTTTGTTAAGGGTGTAACAAACTTTCCCGGTTTTCCTGCATTCCTGTTGAACATTTTCCTGAATTTTATTTGTCATAAACTTCACGGACCCCGAGAAATTTTCAACGAATGCAGAACCGTGGAAATCGGATCTTGCGTTCTGGAGCTATAAAAATTCAGACTTATTTTTATATATATAGATTTTTCATATTTTTTTTTTTTTCGTTTTCAATTTATGCCATTATTACATGCCCTATATTGCTGGGTAAAAGAGAGATTCGTTTGTAATGCGCTTTCGGGCTCATTAAGCTTGCGCCGAAAATTTAATTGAGCCAATTCGTTTGCCTTTTTCTTTGTTGCTCGCCTTTGTTAAGCGGCGTATTTTAACTTTAATTGAAAATACTGCAAACATTTAAAGCAGTCTGAAGTTTATTTGTTATTTTTTTTTAATAAATATAATCGAATGGTTACATGATAAGGGATTTTTGTTAAGGGTGTAACAAACTTTCCCGGTTTTCCTGCATTCCTGTTGAACATTTTCCTGAATTTTATTTGTCATAAACTTCACGGACCCCGAGAAATTTTCAACGAATGCAGAACCGTGGAAATCGGATCTTGCGTTCTGGAGCTATAAAAATTCAGACTTATTTTTATATATATAGATTTTTCATATTTTTTTTTTTTTTCGTTTTCAATTTATGCCATTATTACATGCCCTATATTGCTGGGTAAAAGAGAGATTCGTTTGTAATGCGCTTTCGGGCTCATTAAGCTTGCGCCGAAAATTTAATTGAGCCAATTCGTTTGCCTTTTTCTTTGTTGCTCGCCTTTGTTAAGCGGCGTATTTTAACTTTAATTGAAAATACTGCAAACATTTAAAGCAGTCTGAAGTTTTTTTGTTTTTTTTTTTTAATAAATATAATCGAATGGTTACATGATAAGGGATTTTTGTTAAGGGTGTAACAAACTTTCCCGGTTTTCCTGCATTCCTGTTGAACATTTTCCTGAATTTTATTTGTCATAAACTTCACGGACCCCGAGAAATTTTCAACGAATGCAGAACCGTGGAAATCGGATCTTGCGTTCTGGAGCTATAAAAATTCAGACTTATTTTTATATATATAGATTTTTTTCATTTTTTTTTTTCGTTTTCAATTTATGCCATTATTACATGCCCTATATTGCTGGGTAAAAGAGAGATTCGTTTGTAATGCGCTTTCGGGCTCATTAAGCTTGCGCCGAAAATTTAATTGAGCCAATTCGTTTGCCTTTTTCTTTGTTGCTCGCCTTTGTTAAGCGGCGTATTTTAACTTTAATTGAAAATACTGCAAACATTTAAAGCAGTCTGAAGTTTTTTTGTTATTTTTTTTTAATAAATATAATCGAATGGTTACATGATAAGGGATTTTTGTTAAGGGTGTAACAAACTTTCCCGGTTTTCCTGCATTCCTGTTGAACATTTTCCTGAATTTTATTTGTCATAAACTTCACGGACCCCGAGAAATTTTCAACGAATGCAGAACCGTGGAAATCGGATCTTGCGTTCTGGAGCTATAAAAATTCAGACTTATTTTTATATATATAGATTTTTCATTTTTTTTTTTTCGTTTTCAATTTATGCCATTATTACATGCCCTATATTGCTGGGTAAAAGAGAGATTCGTTTGTAATGCGCTTTCGGGCTCATTAAGCTTGCGCCGAAAATTTAATTGAGCCAATTCGTTTGCCTTTTTCTTTGTTGCTCGCCTTTGTTAAGCGGCGTATTTTAACTTTAATTGAAAATACTGCAAACATTTAAAGCAGTCTGAAGTTTTTTTGTTATTTTTTTTAATAAATATAATCGAATGGTTACATGATAAGGGATTTTTGTTAAGGGTGTAACAAACTTTCCCGGTTTTCCTGCATTCCTGTTGAACATTTTCCTGAATTTTATTTGTCATAAACTTCACGGACCCCGAGAAATTTTCAACGAATGCAGAACCGTGGAAATCGGATCTTGCGTTCTGGAGCTATAAAAATTCAGACTTATTTTTATATATATAGATTTTTCATATTTTTTTTTTTTCGTTTTCAATTTATGCCATTATTACATGCCCTATATTGCTGGGTAAAAGAGAGATTCGTTTGTAATGCGCTTTCGGGCTCATTAAGCTTGCGCCGAAAATTTAATTGAGCCAATTCGTTTGCCTTTTTCTTTGTTGCTCGCCTTTGTTAAGCGGCGTATTTTAACTTTAATTGAAAATACTGCAAACATTTAAAGCAGTCTGAAGTTTTTTTGTTATTTTTTTTAATAAATATAATCGAATGGTTACATGATAAGGGATTTTTGTTAAGGGTGTAACAAACTTTCCCGGTTTTCCTGCATTCCTGTTGAACATTTTCCTGAATTTTATTTGTCATAAACTTCACGGACCCCGAGAAATTTTCAACGAATGCAGAACCGTGGAAATCGGATCTTGCGTTCTGGAGCTATAAAAATTCAGACTTATTTTTATATATATAGATTTTTCATATTTTTTTTTTTTCGTTTTCAATTTATGCCATTATTACATGCCCTATATTGCTGGGTAAAAGAGAGATTCGTTTGTAATGCGCTTTCGGGCTCATTAAGCTTGCGCCGAAAATTTAATTGAGCCAATTCGTTTGCCTTTTTCTTTGTTGCTCGCCTTTGTTAAGCGGCGTATTTTAACTTTAATTGAAAATACTGCAAACATTTAAAGCAGTCTGAAGTTTTTTTGTTATTTTTTTTTTAATAAATATAATCGAATGGTTACATGATAAGGGATTTTTGTTAAGGGTGTAACAAACTTTCCCGGTTTTCCTGCATTCCTGTTGAACATTTTCCTGAATTTTATTTGTCATAAACTTCACGGACCCCGAGAAATTTTCAACGAATGCAGAACCGTGGAAATCGGATCTTGCGTTCTGGAGCTATAAAAATTCAGACTTATTTTTATATATATAGATTTTTCATATTTTTTTTTTTTTCGTTTTCAATTTATGCCATTATTACATGCCCTATATTGCTGGGTAAAAGAGAGATTCGTTTGTAATGCGCTTTCGGGCTCATTAAGCTTGCGCCGAAAATTTAATTGAGCCAATTCGTTTGCCTTTTTCTTTGTTGCTCGCCTTTGTTAAGCGGCGTATTTTAACTTTAATTGAAAATACTGCAAACATTTAAAGCAGTCTGAAGTTTTTTTGTTATTTTTTTTTTAATAAATATAATCGAATGGTTACATGATAAGGGATTTTTGTTAAGGGTGTAACAAACTTTCCCGGTTTTCCTGCATTCCTGTTGAACATTTTCCTGAATTTTATTTGTCATAAACTTCACGGACCCCGAGAAATTTTCAACGAATGCAGAACCGTGGAAATCGGATCTTGCGTTCTGGAGCTATAAAAATTCAGACTTATTTTTATATATATAGATTTTTCATATTTTTTTTTTTTTCGTTTTCAATTTATGCCATTATTACATGCCCTATATTGCTGGGTAAAAGAGAGATTCGTTTGTAATGCGCTTTCGGGCTCATTAAGCTTGCGCCGAAAATTTAATTGAGCCAATTCGTTTGCCTTTTTCTTTGTTGCTCGCCTTTGTTAAGCGGCGTATTTTAACTTTAATTGAAAATACTGCAAACATTTAAAGCAGTCTGAAGTTTTTTTGTTATTTTTTTTTTTAATAAATATAATCGAATGGTTACATGATAAGGGATTTTTGTTAAGGGTGTAACAAACTTTCCCGGTTTTCCTGCATTCCTGTTGAACATTTTCCTGAATTTTATTTGTCATAAACTTCACGGACCCCGAGAAATTTTCAACGAATGCAGAACCGTGGAAATCGGATCTTGCGTTCTGGAGCTATAAAAATTCAGACTTATTTTTATATATATAGATTTTTCATATTTTTTTTTTTTCGTTTTCAATTTATGCCATTATTACATGCCCTATATTGCTGGGTAAAAAGAGAGATTCGTTTGTAATGCGCTTTCGGGCTCATTAAGCTTGCGCCGAAAATTTAATTGAGCCAATTCGTTTGCCTTTTTCTTTGTTGCTCGCCTTTGTTAAGCGGCGTATTTTAACTTTAATTGAAAATACTGCAAACATTTAAAGCAGTCTGAAGTTTTTTTGTTATTTTTTTTTAATAAATATAATCGAATGGTTACATGATAAGGGATTTTTGTTAAGGGTGTAACAAACTTTCCCGGTTTTCCTGCATTCCTGTTGAACATTTTCCTGAATTTTATTTGTCATAAACTTCACGGACCCCGAGAAATTTTCAACGAATGCAGAACCGTGGAAATCGGATCTTGCGTTCTGGAGCTATAAAAATTCAGACTTATTTTTATATATATAGATTTTTCATATTTTTTTTTTTTTCGTTTTCAATTTATGCCATTATTACATGCCCTATATTGCTGGGTAAAAGAGAGATTCGTTTGTAATGCGCTTTCGGGCTCATTAAGCTTGCGCCGAAAATTTAATTGAGCCAATTCGTTTGCCTTTTTCTTTGTTGCTCGCCTTTGTTAAGCGGCGTATTTTAACTTTAATTGAAAATACTGCAAACATTTAAAGCAGTCTGAAGTTTTTTTGTTATTTTTTTTTAATAAATATAATCGAATGGTTACATGATAAGGGATTTTTGTTAAGGGTGTAACAAACTTTCCCGGTTTTCCTGCATTCCTGTTGAACATTTTCCTGAATTTTATTTGTCATAAACTTCACGGACCCCGAGAAATTTTCAACGAATGCAGAACCGTGGAAATCGGATCTTGCGTTCTGGAGCTATAAAAATTCAGACTTATTTTTATATATATAGATTTTTCATATTTTTTTTTTTTTCGTTTTCAATTTATGCCATTATTACATGCCCTATATTGCTGGGTAAAAGAGAGATTCGTTTGTAATGCGCTTTCGGGCTCATTAAGCTTGCGCCGAAAATTTAATTGAGCCAATTCGTTTGCCTTTTTCTTTGTTGCTCGCCTTTGTTAAGCGGCGTATTTTAACTTTAATTGAAAATACTGCAAACATTTAAAGCAGTCTGAAGTTTTTTTGTTATTTTTTTTTTAATAAATATAATCGAATGGTTACATGATAAGGGATTTTTGTTAAGGGTGTAACAAACTTTCCCGGTTTTCCTGCATTCCTGTTGAACATTTTCCTGAATTTTATTTGTCATAAACTTCACGGACCCCGAGAAATTTTCAACGAATGCAGAACCGTGGAAATCGGATCTTGCGTTCTGGAGCTATAAAAATTCAGACTTATTTTTATATATATAGATTTTTCATATTTTTTTTTTTTCGTTTTCAATTTATGCCATTATTACATGCCCTATATTGCTGGGTAAAAGAGAGATTCGTTTGTAATGCGCTTTCGGGCTCATTAAGCTTGCGCCGAAAATTTAATTGAGCCAATTCGTTTGCCTTTTTCTTTGTTGCTCGCCTTTGTTAAGCGGCGTATTTTAACTTTAATTGAAAATACTGCAAACATTTAAAGCAGTCTGAAGTTTATTTGTTATTTTTTTTTTAATAAATATAATCGAATGGTTACATGATAAGGGATTTTTGTTAAGGGTGTAACAAACTTTCCCGGTTTTCCTGCATTCCTGTTGAACATTTTCCTGAATTTTATTTGTCATAAACTTCACGGACCCCGAGAAATTTTCAACGAATGCAGAACCGTGGAAATCGGATCTTGCGTTCTGGAGCTATAAAAATTCAGACTTATTTTTATATATATAGATTTTTCATATTATTTTTTTTTTCGTTTTCAATTTATGCCATTATTACATGCCCTATATTGCTGGGTAAAAGAGAGATTCGTTTGTAATGCGCTTTCGGGCTCATTAAGCTTGCGCCGAAAATTTAATTGAGCCAATTCGTTTGCCTTTTTCTTTGTTGCTCGCCTTTGTTAAGCGGCGTATTTTAACTTTAATTGAAAATACTGCAAACATTTAAAGCAGTCTGAAGTTTTTTTGTTATTTTTTTTTTAATAAATATAATCGAATGGTTACATGATAAGGGATTTTTGTTAAGGGTGTAACAAACTTTCCCGGTTTTCCTGCATTCCTGTTGAACATTTTCCTGAATTTTATTTGTCATAAACTTCACGGACCCCGAGAAATTTTCAACGAATGCAGAACCGTGGAAATCGGATCTTGCGTTCTGGAGCTATAAAAATTCAGACTTATTTTTATATATATAGATTTTTCATATTTTTTTTTTTTTCGTTTTCAATTTATGCCATTATTACATGCCCTATATTGCTGGGTAAAAGAGAGATTCGTTTGTAATGCGCTTTCGGGCTCATTAAGCTTGCGCCGAAAATTTAATTGAGCCAATTCGTTTGCCTTTTTCTTTGTTGCTCGCCTTTGTTAAGCGGCGTATTTTAACTTTAATTGAAAATACTGCAAACATTTAAAGCAGTCTGAAGTTTTTTTGTTATTTTTTTTTTTAATAAATATAATCGAATGGTTACATGATAAGGGATTTTTGTTAAGGGTGTAACAAACTTTCCCGGTTTTCCTGCATTCCTGTTGAACATTTTCCTGAATTTTATTTGTCATAAACTTCACGGACCCCGAGAAATTTTCAACGAATGCAGAACCGTGGAAATCGGATCTTGCGTTCTGGAGCTATAAAAATTCAGACTTATTTTTATATATATAGATTTTTCATATTTTTTTTTTTTTCGTTTTCAATTTATGCCATTATTACATGCCCTATATTGCTGGGTAAAAGAGAGATTCGTTTGTAATGCGCTTTCGGGCTCATTAAGCTTGCGCCGAAAATTTAATTGAGCCAATTCGTTTGCCTTTTTCTTTGTTGCTCGCCTTTGTTAAGCGGCGTATTTTAACTTTAATTGAAAATACTGCAAACATTTAAAGCAGTCTGAAGTTTATTTGTTATTTTTTTTTTAATAAATATAATCGAATGGTTACATGATAAGGGATTTTTGTTAAGGGTGTAACAAACTTTCCCGGTTTTCCTGCATTCCTGTTGAACATTTTCCTGAATTTTATTTGTCATAAACTTCACGGACCCCGAGAAATTTTCAACGAATGCAGAACCGTGGAAATCGGATCTTGCGTTCTGGAGCTATAAAAATTCAGACTTATTTTTATATATATAGATTTTTCATATTTTTTTTTTTTTCGTTTTCAATTTATGCCATTATTACATGCCCTATATTGCTGGGTAAAAGAGAGATTCGTTTGTAATGCGCTTTCGGGCTCATTAAGCTTGCGCCGAAAATTTAATTGAGCCAATTCGTTTGCCTTTTTCTTTGTTGCTCGCCTTTGTTAAGCGGCGTATTTTAACTTTAATTGAAAATACTGCAAACATTTAAAGCAGTCTGAAGTTTTTTTGTTATTTTTTTTTAATAAATATAATCGAATGGTTACATGATAAGGGATTTTTGTTAAGGGTGTAACAAACTTTCCCGGTTTTCCTGCATTCCTGTTGAACATTTTCCTGAATTTTATTTGTCATAAACTTCACGGACCCCGAGAAATTTTCAACGAATGCAGAACCGTGGAAATCGGATCTTGCGTTCTGGAGCTATAAAAATTCAGACTTATTTTTATATATATAGATTTTTCATATTTTTTTTTTTTTTCGTTTTCAATTTATGCCATTATTACATGCCCTATATTGCTGGGTAAAAAGAGAGATTCGTTTGTAATGCGCTTTCGGGCTCATTAAGCTTGCGCCGAAAATTTAATTGAGCCAATTCGTTTGCCTTTTTCTTTGTTGCTCGCCTTTGTTAAGCGGCGTATTTTAACTTTAATTGAAAATACTGCAAACATTTAAAGCAGTCTGAAGTTTTTTTGTTATTTTTTTTTAATAAATATAATCGAATGGTTACATGATAAGGGATTTTTGTTAAGGGTGTAACAAACTTTCCCGGTTTTCCTGCATTCCTGTTGAACATTTTCCTGAATTTTATTTGTCATAAACTTCACGGACCCCGAGAAATTTTCAACGAATGCAGAACCGTGGAAATCGGATCTTGCGTTCTGGAGCTATAAAAATTCAGACTTATTTTTATATATATAGATTTTTCATTTTTTTTTTTTTCGTTTTCAATTTATGCCATTATTACATGCCCTATATTGCTGGGTAAAAGAGAGATTCGTTTGTAATGCGCTTTCGGGCTCATTAAGCTTGCGCCGAAAATTTAATTGAGCCAATTCGTTTGCCTTTTCTTTGTTGCTCGCCTTTGTTAAGCGGCGTATTTTAACTTTAATTGAAAATACTGCAAACATTTAAAGCAGTCTGAAGTTTTTTGTTATTTTTTTTTTTAATAAATATAATCGAATGGTTACATGATAAGGGATTTTTGTTAAGGGTGTAACAAACTTTCCCGGTTTTCCTGCATTCCTGTTGAACATTTTCCTGAATTTTATTTGTCATAAACTTCACGGACCCCGAGAAATTTTCAACGAATGCAGAACCGTGGAAATCGGATCTTGCGTTCTGGAGCTATAAAAATTCAGACTTATTTTTATATATATAGATTTTTCATATTTTTTTTTTTTCGTTTTCAATTTATGCCATTATTACATGCCCTATATTGCTGGGTAAAAGAGAGATTCGTTTGTAATGCGCTTTCGGGCTCATTAAGCTTGCGCCGAAAATTTAATTGAGCCAATTCGTTTGCCTTTTTCTTTGTTGCTCGCCTTTGTTAAGCGGCGTATTTTAACTTTAATTGAAAATACTGCAAACATTTAAAGCAGTCTGAAGTTTTTTTGTTATTTTTTTTTAATAAATATAATCGAATGGTTACATGATAAGGGATTTTTGTTAAGGGTGTAACAAACTTTCCCGGTTTTCCTGCATTCCTGTTGAACATTTTCCTGAATTTTATTTGTCATAAACTTCACGGACCCCGAGAAATTTTCAACGAATGCAGAACCGTGGAAATCGGATCTTGCGTTCTGGAGCTATAAAAATTCAGACTTATTTTTATATATATAGATTTTTCATATTTTTTTTTTTTCGTTTTCAATTTATGCCATTATTACATGCCCTATATTGCTGGGTAAAAGAGAGATTCGTTTGTAATGCGCTTTCGGGCTCATTAAGCTTGCGCCGAAAATTTAATTGAGCCAATTCGTTTGCCTTTTTCTTTGTTGCTCGCCTTTGTTAAGCGGCGTATTTTAACTTTAATTGAAAATACTGCAAACATTTAAAGCAGTCTGAAGTTTTTTGTTATTTTTTTTTTTAATAAATATAATCGAATGGTTACATGATAAGGGATTTTTGTTAAGGGTGTAACAAACTTTCCCGGTTTTCCTGCATTCCTGTTGAACATTTTCCTGAATTTTATTTGTCATAAACTTCACGGACCCCGAGAAATTTTCAACGAATGCAGAACCGTGGAAATCGGATCTTGCGTTCTGGAGCTATAAAAATTCAGACTTATTTTTATATATATAGATTTTTCATATTTTTTTTTTTTTTCGTTTTCAATTTATGCCATTATTACATGCCCTATATTGCTGGGTAAAAGAGAGATTCGTTTGTAATGCGCTTTCGGGCTCATTAAGCTTGCGCCGAAAATTTAATTGAGCCAATTCGTTTGCCTTTTTCTTTGTTGCTCGCCTTTGTTAAGCGGCGTATTTTAACTTTAATTGAAAATACTGCAAACATTTAAAGCAGTCTGAAGTTTTTTTGTTATTTTTTTTTTAATAAATATAATCGAATGGTTACATGATAAGGGATTTTTGTTAAGGGTGTAACAAACTTTCCCGGTTTTCCTGCATTCCTGTTGAACATTTTCCTGAATTTTATTTGTCATAAACTTCACGGACCCCGAGAAATTTTCAACGAATGCAGAACCGTGGAAATCGGATCTTGCGTTCTGGAGCTATAAAAATTCAGACTTATTTTTATATATATAGATTTTTCATATTTTTTTTTTTTTCGTTTTCAATTTATGCCATTATTACATGCCCTATATTGCTGGGTAAAAGAGAGATTCGTTTGTAATGCGCTTTCGGGCTCATTAAGCTTGCGCCGAAAATTTAATTGAGCCAATTCGTTTGCCTTTTTCTTTGTTGCTCGCCTTTGTTAAGCGGCGTATTTTAACTTTAATTGAAAATACTGCAAACATTTAAAGCAGTCTGAAGTTTTTTTGGTTTTTTTTTTTAATAAATATAATCGAATGGTTACATGATAAGGGATTTTTGTTAAGGGTGTAACAAACTTTCCCGGTTTTCCTGCATTCCTGTTGAACATTTTCCTGAATTTTATTTGTCATAAACTTCACGGACCCCGAGAAATTTTCAACGAATGCAGAACCGTGGAAATCGGATCTTGCGTTCTGGAGCTATAAAAATTCAGACTTATTTTTATATATATAGATTTTTCATATATTTTTTTTTTTTCGTTTTCAATTTATGCCATTATTACATGCCCTATATTGCTGGGTAAAAGAGAGATTCGTTTGTAATGCGCTTTCGGGCTCATTAAGCTTGCGCCGAAAATTTAATTGAGCCAATTCGTTTGCCTTTTTCTTTGTTGCTCGCCTTTGTTAAGCGGCGTATTTTAACTTTAATTGAAAATACTGCAAACATTTAAAGCAGTCTGAAGTTTTTTTGGTTTTTTTTTTTAATAAATATAATCGAATGGTTACATGATAAGGGATTTTTGTTAAGGGTGTAACAAACTTTCCCGGTTTTCCTGCATTCCTGTTGAACATTTTCCTGAATTTTATTTGTCATAAACTTCACGGACCCCGAGAAATTTTCAACGAATGCAGAACCGTGGAAATCGGATCTTGCGTTCTGGAGCTATAAAAATTCAGACTTATTTTTATATATATAGATTTTTCATATTTTTTTTTTTTTTCGTTTTCAATTTATGCCATTATTACATGCCCTATATTGCTGGGTAAAAGAGAGATTCGTTTGTAATGCGCTTTCGGGCTCATTAAGCTTGCGCCGAAAATTTAATTGAGCCAATTCGTTTGCCTTTTTCTTTGTTGCTCGCCTTTGTTAAGCGGCGTATTTTAACTTTAATTGAAAATACTGCAAACATTTAAAGCAGTCTGAAGTTTTTTTGTTATTTTTTTTTTAATAAATATAATCGAATGGTTACATGATAAGGGATTTTTGTTAAGGGTGTAACAAACTTTCCCGGTTTTCCTGCATTCCTGTTGAACATTTTCCTGAATTTTATTTGTCATAAACTTCACGGACCCCGAGAAATTTTCAACGAATGCAGAACCGTGGAAATCGGATCTTGCGTTCTGGAGCTATAAAAATTCAGACTTATTTTTATATATATAGATTTTTCATATTTTTTTTTTTTTCGTTTTCAATTTATGCCATTATTACATGCCCTATATTGCTGGGTAAAAGAGAGATTCGTTTGTAATGCGCTTTCGGGCTCATTAAGCTTGCGCCGAAAATTTAATTGAGCCAATTCGTTTGCCTTTTTCTTTGTTGCTCGCCTTTGTTAAGCGGCGTATTTTAACTTTAATTGAAAATACTGCAAACATTTAAAGCAGTCTGAAGTTTTTTTGTTATTTTTTTTTTAATAAATATAATCGAATGGTTACATGATAAGGGATTTTTGTTAAGGGTGTAACAAACTTTCCCGGTTTTCCTGCATTCCTGTTGAACATTTTCCTGAATTTTATTTGTCATAAACTTCACGGACCCCGAGAAATTTTCAACGAATGCAGAACCGTGGAAATCGGATCTTGCGTTCTGGAGCTATAAAAATTCAGACTTATTTTTATATATATAGATTTTTCATATTTTTTTTTTTTTCGTTTTCAATTTATGCCATTATTACATGCCCTATATTGCTGGGTAAAAGAGAGATTCGTTTGTAATGCGCTTTCGGGCTCATTAAGCTTGCGCCGAAAATTTAATTGAGCCAATTCGTTTGCCTTTTTCTTTGTTGCTCGCCTTTGTTAAGCGGCGTATTTTAACTTTAATTGAAAATACTGCAAACATTTAAAGCAGTCTGAAGTTTATTTGTTATTTTTTTTTAATAAATATAATCGAATGGTTACATGATAAGGGATTTTTGTTAAGGGTGTAACAAACTTTCCCGGTTTTCCTGCATTCCTGTTGAACATTTTCCTGAATTTTATTTGTCATAAACTTCACGGACCCCGAGAAATTTTCAACGAATGCAGAACCGTGGAAATCGGATCTTGCGTTCTGGAGCTATAAAAATTCAGACTTATTTTTATATATATAGATTTTTCATATTTTTTTTTTTTCGTTTTCAATTTATGCCATTATTACATGCCCTATATTGCTGGGTAAAAGAGAGATTCGTTTGTAATGCGCTTTCGGGCTCATTAAGCTTGCGCCGAAAATTTAATTGAGCCAATTCGTTTGCCTTTTTCTTTGTTGCTCGCCTTTGTTAAGCGGCGTATTTTAACTTTAATTGAAAATACTGCAAACATTTAAAGCAGTCTGAAGTTTTTTTGTTTTTTTTTTTAATAAATATAATCGAATGGTTACATGATAAGGGATTTTTGTTAAGGGTGTAACAAACTTTCCCGGTTTTCCTGCATTCCTGTTGAACATTTTCCTGAATTTTATTTGTCATAAACTTCACGGACCCCGAGAAATTTTCAACGAATGCAGAACCGTGGAAATCGGATCTTGCGTTCTGGAGCTATAAAAATTCAGACTTATTTTTATATATATAGATTTTTCATATTTTTTTTTTTTTCGTTTTCAATTTATGCCATTATTACATGCCCTATATTGCTGGGTAAAAGAGAGATTCGTTTGTAATGCGCTTTCGGGCTCATTAAGCTTGCGCCGAAAATTTAATTGAGCCAATTCGTTTGCCTTTTTCTTTGTTGCTCGCCTTTGTTAAGCGGCGTATTTTAACTTTAATTGAAAATACTGCAAACATTTAAAGCAGTCTGAAGTTTTTTTGTTATTTTTTTTTTAATAAATATAATCGAATGGTTACATGATAAGGGATTTTTGTTAAGGGTGTAACAAACTTTCCCGGTTTTCCTGCATTCCTGTTGAACATTTTCCTGAATTTTATTTGTCATAAACTTCACGGACCCCGAGAAATTTTCAACGAATGCAGAACCGTGGAAATCGGATCTTGCGTTCTGGAGCTATAAAAATTCAGACTTATTTTTATATATATAGATTTTTCATATTTTTTTTTTTTCGTTTTCAATTTATGCCATTATTACATGCCCTATATTGCTGGGTAAAAGAGAGATTCGTTTGTAATGCGCTTTCGGGCTCATTAAGCTTGCGCCGAAAATTTAATTGAGCCAATTCGTTTGCCTTTTTCTTTGTTGCTCGCCTTTGTTAAGCGGCGTATTTTAACTTTAATTGAAAATACTGCAAACATTTAAAGCAGTCTGAAGTTTTTTTGTTATTTTTTTTTAATAAATATAATCGAATGGTTACATGATAAGGGATTTTTGTTAAGGGTGTAACAAACTTTCCCGGTTTTCCTGCATTCCTGTTGAACATTTTCCTGAATTTTATTTGTCATAAACTTCACGGACCCCGAGAAATTTTCAACGAATGCAGAACCGTGGAAATCGGATCTTGCGTTCTGGAGCTATAAAAATTCAGACTTATTTTTATATATATAGATTTTTCATATTTTTTTTTTTTTCGTTTTCAATTTATGCCATTATTACATGCCCTATATTGCTGGGTAAAAGAGAGATTCGTTTGTAATGCGCTTTCGGGCTCATTAAGCTTGCGCCGAAAATTTAATTGAGCCAATTCGTTTGCCTTTTCTTTGTTGCTCGCCTTTGTTAAGCGGCGTATTTTAACTTTAATTGAAAATACTGCAAACATTTAAAGCAGTCTGAAGTTTTTTTGTTATTTTTTTTTAATAAATATAATCGAATGGTTACATGATAAGGGATTTTTGTTAAGGGTGTAACAAACTTTCCCGGTTTTCCTGCATTCCTGTTGAACATTTTCCTGAATTTTATTTGTCATAAACTTCACGGACCCCGAGAAATTTTCAACGAATGCAGAACCGTGGAAATCGGATCTTGCGTTCTGGAGCTATAAAAATTCAGACTTATTTTTATATATATAGATTTTTCATATTTTTTTTTTTTTTCGTTTTCAATTTATGCCATTATTACATGCCCTATATTGCTGGGTAAAAGAGAGATTCGTTTGTAATGCGCTTTCGGGCTCATTAAGCTTGCGCCGAAAATTTAATTGAGCCAATTCGTTTGCCTTTTTCTTTGTTGCTCGCCTTTGTTAAGCGGCGTATTTTAACTTTAATTGAAAATACTGCAAACATTTAAAGCAGTCTGAAGTTTATTTGTTATTTTTTTTTTAATAAATATAATCGAATGGTTACATGATAAGGGATTTTTGTTAAGGGTGTAACAAACTTTCCCGGTTTTCCTGCATTCCTGTTGAACATTTTCCTGAATTTTATTTGTCATAAACTTCACGGACCCCGAGAAATTTTCAACGAATGCAGAACCGTGGAAATCGGATCTTGCGTTCTGGAGCTATAAAAATTCAGACTTATTTTTATATATATAGATTTTTCATTTATTTTTTTTTTCGTTTTCAATTTATGCCATTATTACATGCCCTATATTGCTGGGTAAAAGAGAGATTCGTTTGTAATGCGCTTTCGGGCTCATTAAGCTTGCGCCGAAAATTTAATTGAGCCAATTCGTTTGCCTTTTTCTTTGTTGCTCGCCTTTGTTAAGCGGCGTATTTTAACTTTAATTGAAAATACTGCAAACATTTAAAGCAGTCTGAAGTTTTTTTGTTATTTTTTTTTAATAAATATAATCGAATGGTTACATGATAAGGGATTTTTGTTAAGGGTGTAACAAACTTTCCCGGTTTTCCTGCATTCCTGTTGAACATTTTCCTGAATTTTATTTGTCATAAACTTCACGGACCCCGAGAAATTTTCAACGAATGCAGAACCGTGGAAATCGGATCTTGCGTTCTGGAGCTATAAAAATTCAGACTTATTTTTATATATATAGATTTTTCATATTTTTTTTTTTTTCGTTTTCAATTTATGCCATTATTACATGCCCTATATTGCTGGGTAAAAGAGAGATTCGTTTGTAATGCGCTTTCGGGCTCATTAAGCTTGCGCCGAAAATTTAATTGAGCCAATTCGTTTGCCTTTTTCTTTGTTGCTCGCCTTTGTTAAGCGGCGTATTTTAACTTTAATTGAAAATACTGCAAACATTTAAAGCAGTCTGAAGTTTTTTTGTTATTTTTTTTTAATAAATATAATCGAATGGTTACATGATAAGGGATTTTTGTTAAGGGTGTAACAAACTTTCCCGGTTTTCCTGCATTCCTGTTGAACATTTTCCTGAATTTTATTTGTCATAAACTTCACGGACCCCGAGAAATTTTCAACGAATGCAGAACCGTGGAAATCGGATCTTGCGTTCTGGAGCTATAAAAATTCAGACTTATTTTTATATATATAGATTTTTCATATTTTTTTTTTTCGTTTTCAATTTATGCCATTATTACATGCCCTATATTGCTGGGTAAAAAGAGAGATTCGTTTGTAATGCGCTTTCGGGCTCATTAAGCTTGCGCCGAAAATTTAATTGAGCCAATTCGTTTGCCTTTTTCTTTGTTGCTCGCCTTTGTTAAGCGGCGTATTTTAACTTTAATTGAAAATACTGCAAACATTTAAAGCAGTCTGAAGTTTTTTTGTTATTTTTTTTTAATAAATATAATCGAATGGTTACATGATAAGGGATTTTTGTTAAGGGTGTAACAAACTTTCCCGGTTTTCCTGCATTCCTGTTGAACATTTTCCTGAATTTTATTTGTCATAAACTTCACGGACCCCGAGAAATTTTCAACGAATGCAGAACCGTGGAA
Source organism: Scaptomyza pallida (assembly GCA_018152965.1). Taxonomy (NCBI): domain Eukaryota; kingdom Metazoa; phylum Arthropoda; class Insecta; order Diptera; family Drosophilidae; genus Scaptomyza; species Scaptomyza pallida. Next base: position 148,801 of record JAECXP010000073.1, read on the forward strand.
ATCGGATCTTGCGTTCTGGAGCTATAAAAATTCAGACTTATTTTTATATATATAGATTTTTCATTTTTTTTTTTTTCGTTTTCAATTTATGCCATTATTACATGCCCTATATTGCTGGGTAAAAGAGAGATTCGTTTGTAATGCGCTTTCGGGCTCATTAAGCTTGCGCCGAAAATTTAATTGAGCCAATTCGTTTGCCTTTTTCTTTGTTGCTCGCCTTTGTTAAGCGGCGTATTTTAACTTTAATTGAAAATACTGCAAACATTTAAAGCAGTCTGAAGTTTTTTTGTTATTTTTTTTTAATAAATATAATCGAATGGTTACATGATAAGGGATTTTTGTTAAGGGTGTAACAAACTTTCCCGGTTTTCCTGCATTCCTGTTGAACATTTTCCTGAATTTTATTTGTCATAAACTTCACGGACCCCGAGAAATTTTCAACGAATGCAGAACCGTGGAAATCGGATCTTGCGTTCTGGAGCTATAAAAATTCAGACTTATTTTTATATATATAGATTTTTCATATTTTTTTTTTTTTCGTTTTCAATTTATGCCATTATTACATGCCCTATATTGCTGGGTAAAAGAGAGATTCGTTTGTAATGCGCTTTCGGGCTCATTAAGCTTGCGCCGAAAATTTAATTGAGCCAATTCGTTTGCCTTTTTCTTTGTTGCTCGCCTTTGTTAAGCGGCGTATTTTAACTTTAATTGAAAATACTGCAAACATTTAAAGCAGTCTGAAGTTTTTTTGTTATTTTTTTTTTTAATAAATATAATCGAATGGTTACATGATAAGGGATTTTTGTTAAGGGTGTAACAAACTTTCCCGGTTTTCCTGCATTCCTGTTGAACATTTTCCTGAATTTTATTTGTCATAAACTTCACGGACCCCGAGAAATTTTCAACGAATGCAGAACCGTGGAAATCGGATCTTGCGTTCTGGAGCTATAAAAATTCAGACTTATTTTTATATATATAGATTTTTCATATTTTTTTTTTTCGTTTTCAATTTATGCCATTATTACATGCCCTATATTGCTGGGTAAAAGAGAGATTCGTTTGTAATGCGCTTTCGGGCTCATTAAGCTTGCGCCGAACATTTAATTGAGCCAATTCGTTTGCCTTTTTCTATTTTAACTTTAATTGAAAATACTGCAAACATTTAAAGCAGTCTGAAGTTTTTTTGTTATTTTTTTTTAATAAATATAATCGAATGGTTACATGATAAGGGATTTTTGTTAAGGGTGTAACAAACTTTCCCGGTTTTCCTGCATTCCTGTTGAACATTTTCCTGAATTTTATTTGTCATAAACTTCACGGACCCCGAGAAATTTTCAACGAATGCAGAACCGTGGAAATCGGATCTTGCGTTCTGGAGCTATAAAAATTCAGACTTATTTTTATATATATAGATTTTTCATATTTTTTTTTTTCGTTTTCAATTTATGCCATTATTACATGCCCTATATTGCTGGGTAAAAGAGAGATTCGTTTGTAATGCGCTTTCGGGCTCATTAAGCTTGCGCCGAACATTTAATTGAGCCAATTCGTTTGCCTTTTTCTATTTTAACTTTAATTGAAAATACTGCAAACATTTAAAGCAGTCTGAAGTTTATTTGTTATTTTTTTTTAATAAATATAATCGAATGGTTACATGATAAGGGATTTTGTTAAGGGTGTAACAAACTTTTCCGGTTTTCCTGCATTCCTGTTGAACATTTTCCTGAATTTTATTTGTCATAAACTTCACGGACCCCGAGAAATTTTCAACGAATGCAGAACCGTGGAAATCGGATCTTGCGTTCTGGAGCTATAAAAATTCAGACTTATTTTTATATATATAGATTTTTCATATTTTTTTTTTTCGTTTTCAATTTATGCCATTATTACATGCCCTATATTGCTGGGTAAAAGAGAGATTCGTTTGTAATGCGCTTTCGGGCTCATTAAGCTTGCGCCGAAAATTTAATTGAGCCAATTCGTTTGCCTTTTTCTTTGTTGCTCGCCTTTGTTAAGGTGCTGTCACACGAAGCAATTGTTTCAAGCAAGCAATGAATTTTCAGGCATTGACATATAAACAATTGCTGAAAGCTATTGCACAGAGCTATCAGACGAAGCAATAATTTTTAAGCAAGCAATGATTTTTTCATTTCAAAATGCTCATTGCGTCAAGTCATTTCAGCAATTATTGCTACCTAGTCAGACGGAGCAATAGAAATACATTTCTGAAATTACTCTCTGCAATAGAAATTTTCAAATTCAAATTTTTAATTTTATTTGTTTGATAAAGCAACCAAGGTGTTTTTCATTTATTGTTTTTTTTTTATTTGCTATCCACCACCTTGGCTATCTAAAAATTATATCAATTATGAATTAGTTGTGTTTTTGATAGAAAAACATGATAGATAGATCCTTGGTCAGGGTGAGAAAAGTGGTAAAAATGAAATGTTTTGTGCTTACATTTTAATTGGGTAGATGGCGTTTATGGTTTACAAATAGATTATGTAATGCGCCATCTGTCTTGCACCAAATGCATTATTTTATCTGACAATTAAAGATAGATGGCGCTGTGCATTGAAAATTATCAAATAATAAAATATAAGCAGCCAGTGCTGCAAAATTATCGATTACTTTCGATTGGTTGGCTCCCTGGAAAAAAAACCAAACAACAATTTGAAACATTATATTCTGGTAACTCATAGAGCACAGAGCGATTTGTTTGTAATTTGTTTTTTTTTTTTTTAATTTCCTAAAATAAATAATTATGGAATTTACTTTTAAAAGAAACGCTGAGTATTTGCGACAATTATCTTTAATAGAAATAATTGCTCGTTTGGCCATAAAAGCAGGGCTTTATAAAATTCCCACTTAGGCTGCACCATTGCAGCACTTCCACTGCTAGTAGATTTTTAAGGTTAGCGAGGAAGTTTGTTCTTAGATTTCTAATTTTTTCCTTCACTGCACTCGCCGGCATTTCAAGCGAAACAGCTATTGCATCTACTGCCGCTGCCTTAGCATATTTATTTTTATAATTTTT